>QRFJ01000936.1:151756-241759 GCA_006176705.1 Cocos nucifera | reverse complement strand
ACAAAGAGAGAAATTTTAAAATAATGAATGGCCAACTGAAAGCGGAAAACTGTCCTACTTACCTAGCCCATCTGAAGAATAACGAAGGAGCAGATTATTTTGGGGTATGCTCGTTATTAAGTCTAACTTACGATTTCCTTCTGCATTTAGTTGGATGCTTGAATGATAATACATCCATAAATTCACGCAATAAAAATATTTAATTCATTTAATTAATTCATATTAATTTTAAAGAATTATTAATTAATTGATATATATTTTTGAAGAATTTTATATTTTTATTACAATTAAAAAATTATTAAAAAAATAATAATTAAAAAACTTAAAAATTTTTATTATCAATAGAAAGAGTTTATTTTTTTTGAATCTAATAATAATAATTTCATACAAATAGAGCTAAAATGAAGAAGATATGAATTTCTAAAGAATAATATAAATAAAAATTTAGTAATAAAATGAAAACAGGTCAGCGGTCAAGCGCCGCGCCATATCACCGATGGCATCCAAATACGTCAAGCCAAGCCAATACATACCAAACATGCGAGCCACAGCCAACAAAGTCGGGCGCCAGCCCATCCGCACAATCACTAGGCAGCCATAGAAGCCATCAGCCGGTCACGATCCTGGGCATGGTCGCAGCTCTAATAGAACCACGAACATGGAGAGCACACGTGGTGGAGTTAAAACCTTAAAGGGTCTATAAGAAATCATCGTGGTTTTAAGGGAAAGAGGTAATTTCGGACATAAAGTAGCGAAGCAGTGATTGGCTGAGGCATTCGGCTGTGGCTGGTTCGCGCAGTCCATAGCTTACAGTAATTAATGCGATCAAATGGCCTGCATTCGATCCGATGGAAGATCCGATGGTCCCACGATAAATCCTTTTTGATTCGAACAATGCTTCAATGATCCTGGTGCAATCCAACGACCAAAACCATCGATGAAGATCCGATGTGGAGAAGCTCTTCGATGGTGATCAAGACTCCAATGGTGCCGATATGGTCAAAATTTAATCCGAACTGATTGTGCTGATAATGCATCATTTTTGATATTTTTGGTCTATTGGATTCCTATTGAATGCCAGATTTTATTCAGAGCAGCAGAATTCACCAAGATCTCTTTTAATCTAATTTTCCACTCGGATTTCTCCATATTTTGACGATAATAGGCTTCCTTAGTCCAACATTGCTAGAAGAAAACTCTCCAGCCCTCCTAGCTCTATAAAAGAATCCAAGCCCTCTAGAAATCAAGAGATCTGATTAAGAGAAAGCTTTGGTATTAGGGTAAAGCCAGGTTTCGGGTATATATGGCTGCTTCGAAGGCAATGAATGTCGCAGAAGAAGAGCTGGCTTCTACACATCTTTTCTACCAATACCGATCCAAGAATCAGAATCAGCCTATTTTAATTTTTATTTCTTTTTTTTAATGTATTTAAATTATGAACTTTTTAATTATGTAATATTTATTTTATGCTCCTTTATTTTTATTGTAATTTAATTTTTTGCACTTATATATTATTTTTTATTTTCCTTGCAAGTAGATGCTAAGATCTAACTAGTAGATCTTAGTACCAAGTTTAAAGTTTCTATACTTTTAATTTTCACTTTTTATTTTCTGATTCGACTTTTAATTTCAAAACATCTTTTCTTTTCTTCTTTTTTAAAATTAAAGAATTTCAAAACTAAAAACACTAACCTTCCCTGTTGAATTCAACGAACTCACTGCTATCTATCATATTTTTAAATTTATTTAAAAAGTCAAATTAAACTGATAAACATAGTTTGGTCTTAACGGCAAACATGTGCTCTTATAATTTTGATACCGTTGCCGGGAAAGGAATGAATATTAAGTTTTTGATCTTTTAATTTTTTTTAATAAATAAATTATAAAATAATTTTTATTTTCTGTAAATATGTCTACTAACTTTTTTTTATTTTGGCAGAAAAAAGGTTTAAAAATAAAAAGAATCGGGCAAGCAAATAAATCATTCAGTTTTGCTTGATGAGATCAATCTAACACTTAGTAACCTTTTCCTTATTACCTTATTTATTTATTTATTTTTAATTAAAATTTGTAAATATATAGTATAATATATCCACTTAAATTTAATTAAAAAACTCATGACAAATATAAATCCTATTATTTAGAGCATGCATCTATTAGTTTTAATTTATTTTTTTTTTTTTTTGGTGATTACTAGAAGCAAGGTAAGTCTTTTCCAGAATTAAATTAGTTGCATGCATCTAATTTAAAAATTGCATAGAACCCTTTGATTGAAATTCTTTGTGTATATTCATATTAAATCCAAATTAAGGGCAACACCCAATTAAATAAGATAAGATGGAGATTTTGATCCACCCTTTCTTAGCCATAAAATAACCAACCAGCATCCTGCATTGATCTAAGATCTTTAAATTTTAATAATTAATTAGAGCATCAGATCTAAGACATCGAGCTCATTAAGAAACAAAAATCCCAAGAAGTTGAACCAGGTTAGGGTTTAGTCAATTTGGACTAATGTCTAAAAAGTGGTTTTTAAGAGATGCTGGGGCCTGAAAGGAAAATGATTTTTTAATTGATTTCCATTACGCTTACCTGCCAAGCACAATTGATGTCTAGGCCGAAGCAAATGGGAAGACTCCCACCGACTTATACTTACCTAGCCAATTGATGGCCTATCCTACACTTGAAGGGCTTAAAGGTGACTTGGCAGTTAGGATCTATCTAGATCTAGGTACTCATTAGTCAAATTTGATTGACAACTTGAATTGCACTAAAATCAATTACCTAATTAAACCTATTCCTCTCATCTCCTTTTTAGTTTCTAAGGACTCCTTAGGACCTTCTTCTTTTAGAACTCTTCTTTCTTTCTTTCTCCTTTCCCTCTAAAATTAAATTAAATTAAATTAATTAAATTAAACTAACTAAAAGTATATTAAAAATAATAATTAAATTAAAAATTAATTAATTTTTTAAATAATAATATAATATAATAATAAAATAATAAAAAATTCTAAAAAAAATTTTAACACATGTTAGGTTCGCAATAGGTGCCATGCACGGTAAGATCACTTTACATATATCTGTTTGAATCAACCATGAAATTAAAGACCTGAATTGTACTTAACCCGCTAATCAATGGCTGAAAATTTTAGGAAACCACCTAAGCAGTGACGAAGGAAAACTTTATTCCATCCACTTATAAATCCCACTCGCTTGTATCCCAAATTAACCTAAAATTCATGCTATCCACTAATGAGATCAGCGACCATAATTTAGTGTGCCTACTTTTCCTCAATGGAAACATGAAGTCGTACAAATTATCTGGATGCAATTCTTAGAATCTGCTCTAACGACTGAGACTTATCAAAAATTTAACTGAGGATCCTTCAGACTAATTCTTATTTTTCCTTATCTTAAAAGACAAAGCAAAGTACTTGCTTAGGCACACATAGAAGACCAATTAAAACTTGAAGCTGATTGCAAAGTGATTTTTTAAAAGAAATTTATCCTATAGTCCCTGAACAACATTATGGGTGAGCTAATCACAGATTTGCTCAGCTTCCAAAGAAAATAATTCATGGATCATGGGAGAACTTAAGAAACTTTTAAGAAAATGCCCACACCATGGTTTGTTCTAAGTGGAAAATAAGTTCAAGCTTGTCTATGAGAGGTTTAGGAGACCAATAAGACAGATGGTAATGCATCCCTTTGAGGTGCATTCATAGAACAGAGTTGAGGACGAAGTCTATACCTAATTTGAATATTCTGAGGTGAAAACTAATTAATCATGCTTCATTATCTTTCTACCAACCTAAGCAGGGACATGAATTTTAAACATCAAAGAATCTAGTCCTAAGCTGATTCAAATTTGATAAATAAAAGTGGATTTCTTGCTCAAAAATTAGATCAAGTCTAAATATCAGGTCAACAATTTCCTACATAAATTCAATCATCTTCTAATTAATCAGGACTATTTATTCAATTCTATGCTAGCCCATACCCATCATGTGAATGAATGTCCTAACGACTGATAGTTTTCTACTCTTTATCCAAAATAAGTCTAGTTACTAAGGCTACTCCAGACCAACGTTAATGAATCCATTTTCAATTCATAACTCTGGGTGGAGAAACACCTAATTTTTCTTAAAAATCAACAGCAAACTCAGGCTCAGACCAAATTTCATTTGTCCAAAACTATCAAAATAGATCCAATATCAAAACCTATGCTTAGTAATACATGTCGCCTAGTAGTTTCAGTTAAGCCATCTATAATCAATCAGCTATCATACCCACTCTCCTCAATAACTAATTAGGCCGTGAAAGATTTTAAATCAACTTAACAATTAATTCTGAATTAAACAACAATCGATCTTGACCTAAACAAAAATCTATCGCCCAAGCTAGAAGCTCAAATAGGATAATTAGTTGAAGTCTAACGAGGAGAGACATAGCATCAACTATCGTAGTCCTACCAATTCAAAACAATCCACCTAATGTCCACCAACCATCTGGATCCAAGTTATCAATCCTACTGTCTCACTGTAAAATCTGCAATTTGAGAATGCAAAGTAATTTCTGAACTTAAAAGCTCTAGAATTCTTATGAACCCTACCAAGATCAAGTGAAGAAAAGCTAGTACTCGATGCTAGCCAAAATAAAAATTTAGAGGACACAGATTCGTTACTGAGACAACCACATAGAAGAATTCGAGCTAGAGAACTAGTATGATGCCGATTTTAGTTTAAATCAGATAGACATAGGGAAAAGAGAATGATGATTACCCAGACTTATAAACTAATGTCTACTTATTCCTTCAACCCTAGAAAGTTGATTCTTCTTACAAAAATCAAAGAAGGCAATATAATGAAGTTGTCAATAGAGTTATTTAATAAGATATTATTAATTTACCTTCAGAATTAAACCCATCTTTAGACAACCCTTCCAGCATCCATTGAATCAAAACTAACTTCTAATACAAAAAACTCCATTCATAGTATTTTAAAAAGAACAAATAGAAGAAATTCCTTAATAACATGGTCTAAAAATGGGTCATAAAATTATTTCCCCTATTAACATGAATATATCAATGAATGAGAATTATACACTTAGCACTTGTAAGAAAGATGGTAAACTTACCATTAGAATTTGTACCATCTAATATATCGACACAGAACAGTAAGCTGCATTGTGTCTGGCTGAAGATGGTAAACTTAAGTGCTTGTTTAGGAGGCAACCTCAATATTTGTTTTTTTATTTAATTTAATATTTTTTAATTTATTTTCTTTTTAGATCAATTTGAATAACTTGGAGGGTAGAGTTAAATTTTTCAAAAGCATGTGCTAGACCAAAAATATAACTAAGTCAGATGTATTCCTTTTCAATGTCTTTATTAGCATCCTTTATTTTTTCTTCTCCATTGAGAGGATATGTCGATTAAGTTAGGGAGAAGAAAAATAAAATTTTAAATCTCAAAAAAGTTAGTATTAGTATTTAGACATCTGAATTATGCTTAATGATCGAATTATAAATCTAGCATTTTTTAAAAAAAAAATGATATATAGAGTCAAAGAATCTATGAGATATAAGGAATCAAGTATTAAAAAAATTTAAATAAGAGTTAAGTCTAGAACAAAAAAGTTTTTTTTTCTTTGAGCATTTCCTAATTTTTCTATAGCATCAAAGAAAGTCTCTTTTTATTGACTTGTATAGAATACTATACGTTTCCTTCAATATTTAAAAAATTATTATTAAAAAAAATAGTTTTCAAGTAC
This sequence comes from Cocos nucifera, assembly GCA_006176705.1. Lineage (NCBI taxonomy): Eukaryota > Viridiplantae > Streptophyta > Magnoliopsida > Arecales > Arecaceae > Cocos > Cocos nucifera. The sequence continues at coordinate 235,988 of QRFJ01000936.1, read as the reverse complement.
TTTTCACTGAGTAATCGGCGCTCTTGTGCCTAAGCAAGGCATTGAGTTTTCGCATCAAAAAGATAGGAAGGGCAAAGAAGCTTAATTGTAAAAGCAGTCTACTCGTAGCTGTTTGATTCGAGCTAAATAAACCGAGGGATATTTCTATATCTGTGCCTAAACCACTGGTTTGAGAGTCATTGGCTAAAAATCGCTACATTAACAATAGAAAAGCTTATGGATTAAGACACTCAATAGTGGTACAACATTAAAAAAATATATAATTAATTATTTTCATCGAGTAATCAAGTCCCGTTGCCTAAGTAGCAATGAATTTGTGTTAAAAAGTGGGTAATGATGAAAAAATAAAAATTAATAAATGAAGGATGGAAAGTAGCAATATACTATTATAGAATTTTAGACAATTCAAAGATAAAGGTAGGAATAATTTAGAAAAAATTCAAAAAAATTTAATGTTCTTTACTTAATTTTTCTAATTGATAAGTTTATATTCATTCCAATGATATATCTCACTTATACTCTATCTACTGAATATCAATGGGCCATTGAAAACTGCTTAGGTAAAATTTGAAACTCTAAAGTTAAAAGGTATTTTAAAACTAAATTCTTTCTTCACTCAAAGGACGAGCAAAGCTTAAGTCTTGACTCTAGTTCTAGTGCTCATTTGTGCACTTTCATGTAGGAGTCTTGAGAGATAGCAGGAGGCCTGAGGGATGGTGAGATGAATCTAGCTCGAAAATGGAGCAAGAGTGTTGTTGCTAGTCATATGGATATATCCTCTTCGAACTACCAATCTGGTTTAGACTAGTATTAAAAGATTGTTATTTATGTGCAGCAGGCAAGCAAGGAATTTGATTTTCTATTCAATGCCTATCCTAGAAGGCTATGTAATTGGTTTCTTCTTAAGAACTTGTAACATTCTTTATGAAAGAAATAAAATTGCAAATGATTTTCTTATTAACGATTTTTATTCATTACATTTGATGTATCTATTTTTAATATCGAGCAAATGGTGAATGCCAATGAAAATACCTAGGGGATAGTCCAACGATTAGGTAATCTATGGCACCTAAGATTAGGTCATATAGCAGAAGATAGGATTACAATTGAAGAAGAATTAGATATTAAGTCTGTTGACTTCAAAGTCATATCCAATTTAAATGAATCTTATCTTCATGCAAGGAATGACTAAGCTTCCCTTTTGTAGGACAGGGGTTTTCCTTGCCCTAGTACATACTGATGTGTGCAGTCTCATTTGATATATAACCGACTAGAGGCAATTTTATCTAACTTTTAGCCTTTATCGATGATTTATCTAGGTATGGTATGTGTATGAGCATAAGTCTGAAAGCTTTTTGAAAAATTAAGAAATTCAGACATGAATTAGAGAAAGCAACAGAAAATCTTTAAGGTTCTTCGATCAGATCGAAGAGGTGAATACCTTAGTCAAAATTTCTGAACTTATCTTAAGGAAAAAGGCATAGTCTACTTCAATGGATCAACCTAGAATATTCAACTCAACAGAATTTTCAGAATTGAGGAATCGGATCCTATTAATATGGTTCGATTATGAGAGCTTCACAGACCTTTCTGATTTTCTTTGGGAACACAGTTTGTTAACTATAATATACTTATTGAAATAGGATTTCTTCTAAAATCGTTCGTGACCACAAATCGTATGAGATATGGCATGGCTAAGAAAAGTTAAGTTATCATAAAATTTTGGGTTGTCGGGCTCAGTCAAAGAGCACAAGCGAACAAGTTAGACTTTAGGTCCTTTAGAGCTTGATCTCATAAGTATCTCAAAGCTCATTAGGAATATTATTGTACATTCCAGAAGATCACAATGTGATTGTGGTCGATATGCATCTTTCTTGAAAATAGTTTATATCAAGATAGCGGCATTGAAAAGCAGATCAAGCCTTGAGGGAAAAGTCTCACAAGCAGCAATTGGCTAAGGCCAATTGGAACCAATCCCAAGGTTGAGCCCAATTAACAATCTACATCCTCCAACCTCATAGATCAGAAAGGATTTTATTCAATCCTCCGCTGAGAGATACTTAGAGTACTATTTCAGAAGAAATGAGAAAATATTCCTCGTTAGGTAATGGGGTTCCATGTGCTGAGATCCAAAATCTATAACAGGTGGATATCGGATATCACTTTAAAGAAATGGTTTAGAGGCAATGAAGTTAGAAATTGACTCGATGCACCTCAATCAAGTCTAGACCTTGGTAGATCCAATCAGAAGGTATAAGTACCTAATTGGGTATAAATGGATCTACCAACAGAAAGATTAGTGCAGATGAAAATGTAAGAGAATTCAAAGCTAGATTAAGTGGAAAAAGGATATAGTCAATGCGAAGACATTGACTAATCAGGATACCCTTTTCGCCAGTAGCTATGCTAAAATTTAGTCTATAACATTGCTTGCTATTTGCAGCCCTATTTCGATTTATGAAATATGGCAAAGGATGTGAAAACGATATTCTTAAATGGATACCTTAGGAAGATATCTATATGGACAGCCGCATAGGTTTTCACATCCAATGATGTTGATCAACTAGGTATGCAAGCTGCAAAAGGTCCATATATGGACTTAAGCAGCATCTCGGAGCTGAATAACTCCATTTATGATGTGATCAAATTATTTAGTTTCATCAAAAATGAGGAGGAACCAATGTATCTTCAAAAGGTCAAGTGAAAACATTATTGTCTTCCTCGTATTGTAAATGTGGATGATATCCTCTTTATGTAGAAATGATATTCTCATGTTTGATGACCAACGTTAAAATATCGGTTATCAAAAAATTCTCCAAAAAGACCTAGGAGAAGCCATCCTATAATTCTAGGAATTAAGGTCTATAGACATGACAAATAGAATGCTAGGCTTTTCAGCAGATGATGTACATAGAGGAAGTGTTAAGAGGTTTAGCATGAAAAACTCTAAGAGGGGATTAGTAATCCTTTCAGAACATGGCATTCATCTTTCAAAAGATAAGCCTAGCAGCACCTGAGGAAATAGATATGCATGAGCAAGATCCTTTATGCTTCACAATAGGAACTCATGTATGCCATGTTATGTCACGATCTGATATAGCCCATGCTGGTGAATGTCAACGAGTGATATCAAGTAAATCAAGTGAAGACACATGGACTTCTATGAAAATGTATCTTAAGTACTAAGAGAGAATAAGGATAAAATGTTATTGGTTTTTGGCTATGGAGAACTCCAAGTTCAGGGTATACAGACTCAGATTTTATGTCCGATGTAGAGATGATCGAAAGTCGACCCATCTAGGAGTCTATTTGTTGTAAAGATGGTGTCTGTCTGTTTGATAAGAATTCCAAGTAGACAATGATGAGATTCCGACGCATGGAAAGCGAAATACATCGTATGTCAAGAACTGAAAAGGAAGGAAATTTTGGTAAACAAAAAATTTACCGAATAGAGATCGAATGATGCCATGTAGATGCCATTCCTCTATCTTGACAACAATGGCTCCATAGCCCTTACTAAGGAGCAAAGGTCTCAACCAAAAATTCAAGACACATCGAGCGATGATGCACACTCATCCATGATTACATCGAGAGAGTTAACGTCGAGGTCAGAAGAGTCGACTCCACAATTATGCGGAGACCCCACTCATAAGCCGATTGGGCCAGCAGAAGATCGAAGCCCATCCTGAAGAAGATCGGGACTTAGATTTAATCATTACTTTAATCAAGTGGGAGTTTTTTAGATATGTGTGACTAGGAAGCCAGTACTTGCTAACAACGTTGTTTGTACACCTTTAAGGGCAAATTAAAATTTTTTGACTATAAATAATATAAGATTCATCTTTATCACTTGATATATTTAGTGTCTATCCATACATCCTTGAGTTTAATTGGTAATGATAATTTTTATTTTTAAGAAGTTAATAAGACACTGAATTTTCATTATTAACCATAAAATGCTCCGACTATAGGAATCATCATCGAGGATGGTGATTGATCCAGAAGTTTGGTGTACAATCGCTATATAATTATAGTAGATGAGTCTTGAGTCTATGGTGTATAAAGAACACTGGAGCGAGAGTACAGGTAACTTGTTAGAGAACGGTGCACTGAGTGTGATCATCTCGAGCATCATAAGGAAGTCTATCTTCTCATCGATAACTGGCTTGAAGCTGCAGTGGTATAAATCTGGTTTTTGCCTGAGGTGCATCGGTAATTCACCTTGAGGGTGTTTAGTTTTGACTACAGACCATGATTCGATCTTCTAGCCATTCAAATTTTGAGGTGTAGTTTGGCTATAGCATGTTCATTGTAGGAATTGGATTGCATCAAAGGGAATCTATCTACACTCGTAGAATCGAGGAGTAGCCTTATGATGATCATGAGAAATCAAGTCCATAAGCCATGGACTGGTAGAGGTGAAATAATAGAAAGAGTTTTTTATTAAGATTTTCAACATCAGACTTGAATCAAATGATTAAATCATATTGATAGAAATAGGTGTTTGATGATTTTCAGCCTTAACTCCCTAATCTGATCAGGGCTCAAGATAGAAAGAACTTAATCACACCATGTACTGGCCCAAGAGGTTCATTTTTTAGTTTTGATGGGTTGCCACCATATATGCTAGGTGTCACTGGTGGATTTTACGATCATTAGAATGATTGGATGATCAAATCATTCTAGTTGTTTGAATCAAAAAGAGTTTGATCCATCGAATGTGTTTGATGCTGTCGATGATGAGATTCGTGAATGCAGGGAAATTCTGATTTTCTTGGACCAGTTTCGTTCCAGATCGGATCAAGATCAAGAGATATAATTTAAAAAAAATTTCTTTGATCTAAATAAATCTGAGATATTTTAGATCTGATTATTATTATTTTAGAAATAAAATAAAATCTGATAAATAAATCAAATTTAATTTATCTTGATATGGGTAATCTATTACCGTTGTGAACCTGTATGCAGCTACAGATTCCTGGATCTAGCCACGCAAGTTCCTGGGCCTCTACCGATATCACTGTGATTGGATCTAGAGATCTTTCTTCTCTATCACGTCTTCAGATGATCAGATTGATATAATCTGGGGAATCTTCAAAACTCCTTTTGAAGATCACAGTCGTCTTTGCAGCAGTCAGCTTCTAGCTTTCACTCGCCTTTCTTTGATCTGGATTGCACCAAACCAAGCTCCAAAACATTCTTTTTGGGACGTGAGAGGAGAGGAGAAGTGGGTTTTGGCATGGAAAAAAGAGGGGAAGGCAGCTCTTGGGGCATGGGGTTTTGACATTTCTGCAAAACTTTTTTTTTTTTATAATTTGAGTTGGGCGTAGGGTCTTATTTAAGACTGTCTGTGATCCAACTTCTCTTCTTCCCACCAATTAATGAGATCTAAATCTGATTGGTGGAATAGAGTCCCTGGATTCCTCTTAGAGGGCGCCTAAGACGCAAGTCAAAGGTTAGTTCTTAGGCTTCTAATGGATCCAGGAGATAGAGTCATATCCAACAGGGACTTGCCTAGGCGCCTCCACTTGGGCACGACGCCAAGGGTGGGCGACGCCAGCGCTCTTCCTTGCAGGTTCTGAGTAGGAGGATAGGCCCCCACCAGCTGCTCCATAGATCGTGCATGTAATCAAAAGTCAAAGTGTCCAAAGGTCAACATCTTGACAGTCAAAGGTAGACTTTTTGATCAAAGTCAAGAACAAGAATGGCAGGTGACCAAATGGTAGTAATGTCTTTTACAAAATAAGACAAACCTTTTCTAACTTGGACAACCTCCAAGTCAAGACGCCATATGAGGCCTCTGATTGAGCACAAACTCCTTTGGCTCAGTCAGGACACTAATTTATGATAGCAAAGAAGAACGTTAGGTCAATCGATGCTATGCATGTTTCCTTGAACTTAATTGAATAAATTATTCAGATCAATTGACTGGATCAGTTCAATTGATGATCAACAGATTTCAAACCCTTGTTTGTGTACCAGTTAGGTTCAGTTTGTATGTAATAGGATAATGTCATGATCTCTATCACAACATCATCGAAACTTCTTTTTCGATGGATCAGAACTCTTCTGATTCGAACAGCTAGAATGATCGATCATCTAAATCATTCTAATTGCTCCCAAAATCCACCAGTGACACCTAGCAGTATATGGTGGCAACCCATCAGAGCTGAATGCGAACCTCTTGGTGCAGCTACCTGTGTGATTAAGTTCTTCTATCTTGAGCCCCGATCAGATTAGGGTTAAGGTGAACTCGTCAAACCCTAGTCTCTGTCATATGATGTAATCATTCGATTCGAGTCCAATGTGAAAATCTAAATAGAAACTCTTTCTATTATTTCACTCTGCCATGGCCATGGACTTCTGGACTTGATTCTCATGATCATCATAGGGCTGCTCCTCTACCACCGAGGTAGATAGATTCCATCTTGATGCAATCCAGTTCCTACAATGAACATGCTATAGCCAACATACACCTCAGGGTTCCATATGGCTAGGAGACCGAGTAATGGTGTAGTCAAACTATAACACCCTCAAGGTGAACTGCCGATGCATCTCAGGTCAAAGAACCAGACACACTACTGCAGCATCGAGTCAGTCATTGACGAGAAGGTAGACTCCCTAATGACTACTCGAGGTGGTCACGCTCAGTGCCCTCGTTCTCTAACGAGTACCTGTACTCTCGCTCCGGTGTCTCCACACCGTAGACTCAAGACTCATCTACTAAAGAGAAGCGATTGTACACCAACCTTTCGGATCAATCACCATCCTCGTGATGATCCTATGGTCGGGAGCATTTTATGAGTTAATAATGATTATTCATGTCTTAAATTTTCAACTCTTGAAAATATGAATTATCATTACCATTAACTCAAAGGATGTATCACAGACACTAAATACATATATGTGATAGAAAATAACCCATTTTATTGATTATAGTCAAAATTATAATTTTGCCCCTAGAAGTGTATTACAAGTGTCAGCCAATTCTGGCTTCTAGGGCACATATATCTAACAATCTCCCACTTGTCCTAAAGCCAATTGGCTACAAGTCTAAGTCCCATCTTCTCAAGGTGGGCTTCGATCTTCTGCTGGCCCAACGGCTTTGTAAGTGGGTCTGCCACATTATCTGTGGAGTTGACTCTCTTGACCTCGACGTAACCCTTCTCGAGGTAATCGCGGATGAGGTGGTATCGCCGCTCAATGTGCTTGGATTTCTGGTGAGACCTCGGCTCCTTAGCAAGGGCTATGGCGCCATTGTTGTCGCAGTATAGAGGAATGGCATCTGATGGCATTACTCCAATTTCTGCAGCAAACTTCTTGTACCAGAATGCTTCCTTTGCAGCCTATGATGCAGCGATATATTCTGCTTCCATGGTGGAATCTGCTATCACCGTTTGCTTGGAAACTCTTCCAGCTGACAGCACCACCATTGCACACAAACAGACTCCAGATGTCGACTTTCGATCATCTATATCGGACATGAAATCCAAGTCTGTGTATCCCTAGACTTGGAGTTCTCCATTACCAAAGACCAACAACATCATATCCTTAGTTCTTCTCAAGTACTTAAGGATACATTTCACAGAAGTCCAGTGTTCTTCACCTGGATTTGACTGATATCTGCTTGTGACACTCACAGCATGGGCTATATCAGGTCGTGTACATAGCATGGCATACATGAGGCTCCCTATTGCAGAAGCATAAGGGATCTTGCTCATGCATTCTATTTCCTCAGGTGTGCTAGGGCACATCTTCTTGGAAAGATGAATACCATGTCTGAAGGGTATTAATCCCCTCTTAGAGTTTTCCATACTAAACCTCTTTAGTACTTTCCTCTATGTACATCTTCTGTGAAAGTCCTAGCATCCTATTCGGTCTATCCCTATAGACCTTAATTCCTAGAATAAAGGATGCTTCACCTAGGTCTTTCATGGAGAATTCCTTGGACAACCATAATTTTGACTGTTGTGTCAACATGGGAATATCATTCCCAATAAGGAGGATGTCATCCACGTACAATACGAGGAAGACAACAGCGCTCCCACTGACCTTTTTGAAAACACATGGTTCCTCTTCATTTTTGATGAAACCAAATTTTTGATCACATCATTGAAACGAGTGTTCCAGCTCCGAGATGCTTGCTTAAGTCCATATATGGACCTTTGCAGCTTGCAAACCTTGTGATCAGTATCACTGGATGTGAAACCTAGCGGCTGTTCCATATAGATATCTTCCTCAAGATATCCATTTAAGAATGCCGTTTTCACGTCCATTTGCCATATTTCATAATCGAAATAGGCTGCAATGGCAAGCAATGTGCGGATGGATTTTAGCATAGCCACTGGGAAAAGGTATCCTGATAGTCAATGCCTTCGCGTTGACTATAACCTTTTGCCACTAGTCTAGCCTTGAATGTCTCCACATTTCCATCTGCACCAATCTTTCTCTTGAAGATCCATTTACACCCAATAGGTACTATACCTTCTGGTGGATCTACCAAGGTCCAGACTTGGTTTGAGTGCATCGAGTCAATTTCTGACTGCATTGCCTCTAGCCATTTCTCGGAGTCGATATCTGATATCGCCTCGTTGTAGGTTTTGGGATCATCACCATGAGCACCATTACCTACGAGGAACATTTTCTCTACTTCCTCTGAAATAATACCTAAGTATCTTTCAGGGGGACGGAAAACTCTTTCCGATCTACGAGGTGGAGGAGGTAGTGTTCTTATTGGCTCAACCTGATTTGGTTCCAATTGGTCCTTAGCTCGTTGTACTTGTGAGACTTTCTCATCAAGCTTAATCTGCTTTCCAATGCCGCTATCTTGAATAAACTATTTTTCAAGAAAGATGGCATGTCGACTCACAATCACATTGTGGTCTTCTGGAATGTAGAAATAGTATCCTAATGACTCTTTAGGATATCCTATGAATCGAGCTCTAAAGGACCTAAACTCTAACTTGTCCGCTTGTTGTCTTTTGACATGAGCCGGACAACCCCAAATTCTGAGATGACTCAGACTTGGTTTCTTACCATGCCATATCTCATACGGTGTGGTAGGAACGGTTTTAGAGGGAAACCCTATTCAGTAAGATAAATTGAAGTTAACAATGAAGTGTCCCCAAAGAAAATCAGGGAGGTCTGTGAAGCTCATCATGGATCGAACCATATCCAATAGAGTCCGATTTCTCCATTCTGAAACCCGTTGAGTTGAGGTGTTCCTGGTGGAGTCCATTGAGAGACTATGCCATTTTCCTTGAGATAGTCTAGGAATTTTCGGCTAAGGTATTCACCTCCTCGATCTGATCGAAGAACCTTAATGGGATTTTCCAGTTTGTTTTTCTACTTCATGTCTGAATTCTTTGAACTTTTCAAAAGCTTCAGACTTGTGTCTCATAAGATACACATACCCATACCTAGACAGATCATCGGATAAAGGTAATGAAGTAGACAAAATTGCCTCTAGCCGGCACATCAAATGGGCCGCACACATCAGTATGTACTAGGGCAAGGAGATCTGTGGCCCTCTCCCCATGTCCAACAAAAGGGAGTTTAGTCATTTTGCCTTGAAGACAAGATTCACAAGTTGGATATGACTCGGAAGTCAATGGACTCAATAGCCCATTTTTCTCCAATTTGTTGATCCTATCTTCTGCTATATGACCTAATCTCAGGTGCCATAGATATCTATCGTTTGGACTATCCCTAGGTCATTTCGTTTGGCATTCACATTTTGCTCGATAGTTAAAAATAGGTACATCAATATGTAGCTGATAAAGACCATTAATAAGGAAAACCATTTGCAATTTTATTTCTTTCATAAAGAATGTTACAATGGTTCTTAAGAAAACCAATTACATAGCCTTCTAGTGATAGGCATGAAATAGAAATCAAATTCCTGCTTGCTGCTGGCACATAATAACAATCTTTTAATACTAAGTCTAAACCAGATGGTAGTCGAAGAGGGATATGTTCCATGACTACAACAACAACTCTTGCTCCATTTTCGATGCATAGGATCATCTCACCATCCCTCAGCCTCCTGCTATCCTCAAGACTCTACATGAAAGTGCACAAATGAGCACTAGAACTAGAGTCAAGACTTAAGCTTTGCTCGTCCTTGAGTGAAGAAAGAATTTAGTTTTAAATACCTTTTAACTTTAGAGTTTCAAATTTTACCTAAGCAGTTTTCAAAATGGCCATTGATATTCAGTAGAGTATAAGTGAGATATATCATTGGAATATTAATACTTATCAATAGAAAAATTAAGTAAAGAACATTAAATTTTTTTGAATTTTTTCTAAATTATCCTACCTTTATCTTTGAATTGTCTAAAATTTCATATAGGCAAGTATATTGCTACTTCCATCCTTCATTTATTAATTTTTATTTTCATATTACCCACTTTTTAACACAAATATCATTGCTTACTTAGGCAACGGGACTTGATTACTCGATGAAAAATTAATATATATATTTTTTTAATGTTGTACCACTATTGAGTGTCTTAATCCATTAAGCTTTCTATTTGATTAATGTAGCGAGTTTTGAGCCAATGACTCTCAAACCAGTTGGTTTTAGGGCACTAGATATAGAATATCCCTCGGGTTTATTAGCTCGAATCAAACAGGCTACGAGTTAAGACTAGCTTTACAATAAGCTTCTTTGCCCTTCCTATCTTTTGATGCGAAACTCAATGCTTGCTTAGGCAAAGAGGCCCGATTACTCAGTGAGAAGTACTTGAAAACTATTTTATTTTAATAATAATTTTTTTTATATATATGAAGAAACGTATAGTTATTCTATACAAGTTCATAAAAAGTAGACTTTTCTTTGATGCTAGTAGAAAAAATTAGAAATGCTCAAAGAAAAAAAAACTTTTTATGTTCTAGACTTAACTCTTTATTAAATTTTTTTAATACTTGATTCCTTAATATCTCATAGATTCTTTGATCTATATATCATTTTTTTTTAAAAATGCTTAGTTTAATTCGATGCTTAAGCATAATCAGATGTCTAAATACTAAATACTAACTTTTTTGAGGATTTAAAATTTTTATTTTTCTTCTCCCCTAACTTAATCGACATTATCCTCAATGGAGAAGAAAAAATAAAGGATGTAATAAAGAACATGAAAGAATACATCTGACTTAGTATATTTTTGGTCTAGCACATGCTTTTGAAAATTTAAGCTCTCCCTCCAAGTTATTCAAATTATCCTAAAAAGAAAATAAATTAAAAATATAAATTAAATAAAAAAAACTAAATATTGGGTTGCCTCCTAACAAGCACTAAGTTTACCATCTTCAGCCAGACACAATGCAGCTTACTGTTCTGTGTCGAATATTAGATTGACAAATTCTAATGGTAAGTTTACCATCTTCTTACAAGTGCTAAGTGTATAATCTCATTATTGATATATTCATTGTTAATTAGGGGAACATAATTTATGACCCCATTTTTAGACACATGTTTATTAAGAATTTCTTCTATTTGTTCTTTTAAAATACTCATGAATGGAGTTTTTGTATTAGAAGTTAAGTTTGATTCAATGGATGCTGGAAGGGTGTCTAAAGATGGGTTTAATTCTGAAGGTAAATTAATATGATCTTACTTAAATAACTCTATTGACACTTCATTATATGCCTCTTGATTTTTGTAAGAAGAATCAACTTCTAGGGTTGAAGGAAATAGGACATTAGGTTTATAAGTCTTGGGTAAATCATCTATTCTCTTTTTCCCTATGTCTATCTGATTTAAACTAAAATCGGCATCAGTACTAGTTTCTAGCTCGAATTCTTCTATGTGGTTAGTCTCAGTACTAATCTGTTCCTCTAAATTTTTATTTTGGCTAGCATCAGTACTAGCTTTTCTCACTTGATCTTGGTAGGGTTCATAAGAATTCTAGAGCTTTTAAGTTCAGAAATTACTTTGGCATTCTCAAATTGAGGATTCTTAAGTGAGACAGTAGATTGATAACTTGGTCCAGATGGTTGGTGGACATTAGGTGGATTGTTTGAAATTGGTAGGCTCGATAGTTGATCTAGTTCTCTCCTCGTGTTAGACTCAACTAATTATCCTATTTGAGCTTCTAGCTTGGCGATAGATTTTTGTTTAGTCAAGATCGATTGTTGTTGATTCAGAATTAATTGTTGAAGTTGATTAAATCTATCATCGGCTAGATTAGTCTATTGAGGAGGTGGGTATGATAGCTGATTGTTATATGATGGCTAAACTGACTAGGCTGACCATTATTATAAGCATAGTTTTGATATTGGATTCTATTTTGATAGTTTTGGACAAATGAAATTTGGGTCTGAGCCTGAGTTTGCTGTGATTTTTAAGAAAAATTAGGATGGTTTCTCCAGCCAGAGTTATATGAATTTGAAAATGGATCATTAACTGGCTTGGAGTAGCCTTTAGTAACTTAGACTTATTCTTGGATAAAAGGTAGAAACTATGCAGTCGTAGGACATTCATTCACATGATGGGTTGGGCTAGCATAGATTGAATAAATATCCTGATAATTAGAAGATGATGTGAATTATGTAGGAAATTGTTGACCTGAATTTAGGACTTGATCTAATTTTTGAGCAAGAAAGTCCACTTTATTTATCAAATTTGAATCAGCCTTAGGACTAGATTCTTGATGTTTAAATTCATGGATCCCTGCTTAGGTTTGGTAGAAAGATAATGAAGCATGATTAATTGAGTTTTCACTCAGAATTTCAAATAAGGTATAGACTTCGTCCTCACTCTTGTTCATGAATGCACCTCCAAAGGATGCATCTACCATCTGTCTGTATTGGTCTCCTAAACCCTCATAGAAAGCTTGAATTATTTGCCACTTAGACAAACCATGGTGTGGGCATTTTCTAAGAAGTTTCTTAAGTCTCTCCCATGATCCATGAATCTATTTTCTTGGAAGCTGAGCAAATCTAGTGATAGCTCACCTCATAATGTTGGTTCGGCCTATGGGATAAATTTTTTTAAGAAATTCACTTTGCAAGTCAGCTCAAGTTTTAATTGGTCTTCCTATTGTGCCAAGCAAGTACTTGGCTTTGTCTTTTAATGATAAGGAAAATAAAATTAGTCTAAGGGCATCCTCAGTTAAATTTTGAATTCTCATCGTAGAGCAGATTTCTAAGAATTCATCCAGATATTTGTACGGATCTTCATTGGTGTTCCCATAGAAAGATAGGGCACCTAAATTATGGTCGGCTTGATCTCATAGTGGATAGCATGAATTTTAGGTAATTGGATACAAGTCGATGGATTATAAGTGGATGGAATAAAGTATTCCTTCGTCTGCTTAGGTGGTTTCCTAAAATTTTCAGCCATTTGATTAGCGGGTTTAATACAATTCAGTCTTTTAATTTTATGGTTGGATTCAACTAGATTAGGTAAAGTGATTTCCTACCGTGCATGCACTATTGCAACCCTAACATGTGGTTCAAAATTTTTTTAGAATTTTTTTATTATTTTATTATTATATTATATTATTATTTTAAAAAAATTAATTTAATTTAGTTTAATTTAATTATTATTTTTAATATACTTTTTTAGTTAGTTTAATTTAATTTAATTTAATTTAATTTAATTTTTAGAGGAGAAAGGAGAAGAAAGAAAGAAGAGTTCTAAAGAAGAGGTCCTAAGGAGTCCTAGAACTAAAAAGAGAGAGAAGAATTAGGTTTAATTAGGTAATTGATTTTAGTTAGCAATCAAGTTGGTCAATCAATTTTGACTAATGATTATCCTAGATCTAGATAGCTCCTAACTGCCAAGGTCACCTTTAAGCCCTTCAAGTGTAGGATCAGCCAATCAATTGGCTAGGTAAGTATAAGGTCGGTGGGAGTCTTCCCATTGCTTGCCTTAGACATCAATTGTGCTTGGCCAGGTAAGCGAATGGAATCAATTAAAAATCATTTTCCTTCAGGCCCAGTCATCTCTAAACCACTTTTTTAGACATTAGTCAAATTGACTAACCCTAACCTGGTTCAACTCTTAGGATTTTTTGTCCTAATGAGCTCGAGTTCTTAGGACTGATGTCTAATTAATTATAAAATTAAAGACTTAGATCAATGCAGGATGCTGGTTGGTTATTTATGGGCTAAGAAAGGGTGATCAAATCTCCATCTTATCTTATTTAATTGGGTGTTGCCCTTAATTTGGTTTAATATGAATATACACAAAAAATTTCAATCAAAGGGTTCTATGCAATTTAAATTAGATGCATGCAACTAATTGAATTCTGAAAGACTTACCTTGCTTCTAGTAATCACCAAAAAAAAAAAAAATAAATAAAACTAATATGATGCATGCTCTAAATAATTAGGATTTCTAATTTTGTCATGAGTTTTTTAATTAAATTTAAGTGGATATATATATATATATTTAAATTTAATTTAAAAATAAAATAAAATAAATAAGTAAATAAGGAAAAGGACTAGGGTTAGGATTGATCTCATCAAGCAAAACTGAATGATTTATTTCTTGCCCCGATTCTTTTTATTTTTTAACCTCTTTTTCTGCAAAATAAAAAAAAGTTAGTAAGCAGTATTTACAAGAAAATAAAAATTTTATTTATAATTTATTTATAAAAAAATTAAAGAGATCAAAAACTTAATATTCATGCCTTTCCCGGCAACGGTATCAAAAACTTGATAAGAGCACGATGTTGCCGTTAAGACACTATGTTTATCAGTTTAATTTGACTTTTTAAAATAATTAAAAATATGTAGATAGCAGTGAGTCGGGTTGAATCAACAGGGAAGGTAGTGTTTTTAGATTTGAAATCTTTAATTTTTAAAAAAAAAAGAAAAGAAAAGAGTTTTGAAATTAAAAGTGAAGTCAGAAAATAAAAAGTGAAAATTAAAAGGTATAGAAATTTAAACTTGGTACTAAGATCTACTAGTTAGATCTTAGCATCTACTTGCAATAAAATAAAAAATAATAATTAAAGTGCAAAAATTAAATTACAATAAAAATAAAGAGCATAAAAATAAATATTACATTAATTAAAAAGTTCATAATTTAAATACATAAAAAAAGAAAAAAAATTAAAATAGGCTGATTCTGATCTTGGATCGGTATTGGTAGAAAGATAGTGTAGAAGCCCAGCTCTTCTTCTCGACATTCATTGCCTCGAAGCAGCCATTAACCCGAAACCTGGCTTTACCCTATACCAAAGCTTTTCTTTAATCAGATCTCTTGATTTCTAGAGGCTTGGGATCCTTTTTATAGAGCTAGGAGGGCTGGAGAGTTTTCTTCTAGGCAATGTGGGACTAAGGAGCTCTTTAATCGTCAAAATATGGAGAAATCCGAGTGAAAATTAGATTAAAAGGAGTCTTGGTTGAATTCTGCTGCTCTGAATAAAATCTGGCCATTCAATAGGAATCCAATAGACCAAAAATTATCAAAAATGGATGCATATCAGCACAGATCAGGTCGGATTAAATTTTGACCATTGATCGCACATTGGGAGTCTTGATCACCATCGAGAGCTTTCTCCACCATCGGATCTTCATCGATTGGTTTTCTGGTCGTTGGATTGCACCAGATCATTGAGCATTGTTCGAATCAAAGAAGGATTTATCGTGGGCCATCGGATCTCCATCGGATCGAATGCAGGCCATTGGATCGCATAATTACTGTAGCTATGGACTGCGCGAACCAGGCACACCGAATGCCTCAGCCAATCACTGCTCGCTACTTTGATGCGAAATTACCTCTTTACCCTATAAACCACGATGGATTTTTTATGAACCCTTTAAGGGTTTAGATCCACCACGTGTCGCTCCATGATTCGCTGGTTTCTATTGAGCTGGCGATCCATGCCAGGATCGTGGACCGGCTGATGGCTTCTATGGCTGAGTCGGCTTGTGCGGATGGCTTGGCGCACCGACTTTGTTGGCTTGGCTCGGCATGTTTGGATGTACTGGCTTGGCTTGACGTATTTGGATGCATCGGTTGATATGGCGCGGCGGCTTGAGCCGGCTGAGCCGTTTTCATTTTTTATTAAATTTTTATTTATATTATTTCTTTAGAAATTCATATCTTCTTCATTTTAGCTCTATTTTGTATGAAACTTATTTTATTATGATCAAAAAAATAAACTCTTTCTATTGATAATAAAATTTAGTTTTTTAATTTTATTATTTTTTAATTAATTTTTTAATTAATAAAAATATAAATTTCTCAAAAATATATATCAATTAATTAATAATTCTTAAAAATTAATATGAATTAATTAATGAATTAATATTTTTATTGGTGAATTTATGGTATTTATCATCAAGCATCCAACTAGATGCAGAAGAAATCGTAAGGTTAGACTTAATAACGAGCATACCTCCAAAAGAATCTGCCTCCTTCTTATTCTTCAGGATGGCTAGGTAAGTAGGACAGTTCCGCTTTCAGTGGCCATCATTATTATAATGAAAATATTTTTTTTTGTCAATGGTCTTCTTCTTCAGTTCTGTCTTTTTCTTCTTTCCTCCTTCCATCTTCTACTTTTTCACACACTTCTTCTTTCCAAAAGACTTTCTCTTGGAAGAAATCCATTCCATAGCAAGCACTGAGCCTTTAGAACCTTTCATAGAAAGCTCAGCAGTAACCAGCATGTTCATTAGCTCGATCAAAGAATTTTGAAGTTTATGCATATGGCAGTTCATGATGAACTGCCAATATGCATCAGTCAAAGGTTGCAGAACTATATCATTCTACAGATCTAAGTCCAACTTCACACCGAGCTTCTCAAGCTCTTCCATGTCCTTGATCATCATCAGACAGTGATCTTGGACTGACTGCCCATCATGCATCTTAGCCTTAAAAAGTCATTTCGTGACTTGATATTTGGCTGCGCGACTCTGTTCACCAAACATCTCCTTGTAGGTGAGCCAACATTTGGCGAGCAGTCCCTGATATCTTCATGTTGGATGCTGGAGCTCATCAGACATCGAGCCCAACATGTAAGTATCTGGCCTTATTATCTTCGTCTATCCATTTTTCAAGAGACGCTCTCTGTTTAGCAATGGATGGACGGAGCTGGTAAGGTGGGAGGGTCCTGGTCCAATACATGGGTTAACTTCTTAGAACCCAAAATGATTTTGTAGTTCCTGAGCCAATCTTTATAATTGGGATCCCGTCAGTCTATGTGTGTCCTAGGATACGTGCTAAGTGGGTTGGACGCAGACATTTTTCTATAGAGAGTCAAAGATTCTAGTTAGATACTGTAATTAATGACTTGACCAATTTATTTAGAGATTTTATTTTTAAATAAATTAGCTCCCACTATTTTCTCGGATCCCTACACTCCCTCTGTAGAGATGCGAAAATCTCCACGATTAATGATTTCTAGTGGGTGGTGCGGTCTCACCAACTGACTCATCACCTCACCTAACAGTTATTGGTGATGGGTTAGCCAATGAGTGAACAACTCTTGTTCAATGATTCTCTAATCATGGTGCACCCAAACTTGGTCTCTAATTCATGAATCTCATTATCCGAAATATTGATCCACTCCTTAGTTAAGTCAGACCCACCATTTGCACAGACTGGATTCCTAATTGAGTCTCTCACCGTATCCAAAATATTGAGCCCAACTCATCCTCCAGCCCATAGCATCCAATGCCTAATAGACATGGTTGCATCTTTCGGTGCAACTGAGCCACTGTATCCAGTCGAGAACAATCAACCCCGGGAAGGGCCCGCACATCTACAATGGTGGAAGACCTCAGACTTAATCTTTTCTTAGGGAGAATTGATTCAGGTCTCATTAAACTAGACTTGTCATAGTCATAACAATTATGACTAACCTAGTGGCATGGGTTAGCTCGGATTATTGACCACCTCAGATCAGAACTGTGTCAACAGATATGGCCAGGTAAGTGAGACCGGTGGAAGGAATATGCCATTAACTCGATACAAGAATGCATTCAGAGTCGAGTAGCTTCCCAATTAAAAATCAGTCGGTCGTATGTGCCAAACTTACCTTAGACACCAAATTGTTGAGCCAGAACCAATTGGGTTAGCCTACAATCCAGACTCTAACCTCTGAGCCTAATTAGGTCTTGGCTTGATCATCGTGACTCGATCTTGACCCAGACTTAATCCTATTAGGCTGGTCAATTTAAGCATTGTTGATCCCATCTAACCAACTCTTGATTCGGATTTGATCAACCGCTTAGACCTAATTGAGCTACCCAAGCCCGAACCCAGTATTATGAATATGTCTTAGATCTGAAATTCTCAATTTTAGACCTAATTAATATTTCATAATCTTAATTCTTAATTAAGTTTAGGGTTCATAAACAAAATATGCACAATAAATCCTAGGGATTTCAGGATCTAGGGTTTTGCAGAAAGTAAGTTTTGGGATTTTCTGATTAAGGACGAACATGCGCAGCACCCCTACACATCATAAGAACACCCCATCGAATGGAAGGAGAGGGCCTTTAAACCCTTCTTCATTCTTATGACCGGACGGCCAAGAGGAACGCCTTAATCAGGAACATATAAAATACTACAAAACTAGTTTTAGATCTATATCATATATCTCATATATAAAATTAGATCTAACTATGGCATATTTTGCATACATCTCATGTATCATATCATGCATATTTTTCAGATCTAAATTATCTCATAATAATCTAAAAAATTAGATTTAAATTGATCACATCAAAATAAATTCTAATTCTAGATAATTATGTAGAACTATTCTACAACTAGTCTAGACATGCATTCAATCATATCTCATATGAATTCAAAAATTAAATAATTTTATTTTGCTATTTTTTAGATCTTATTATAATATTTATAATATTAAAAAATAGTAAATAAATTAGATCTAAAATTATAATTTAATCAAATTAAATTATGATCATGCAAGACTATTCATAGAACAATTCTATTCTACAACTAGTCATGCATCTTATAGAACTTAGATCTAAATTATTTAATTTTAATTTTTTTAATTTTAGATCTAATCATATCTCATGTGATATCTAAAATCACCTAATTATTAGATTAAAAATAAATTTAAATTAGATCTAAATAATTTATGGGAACCTAGCTCTGATACCAGTTGAAGGGAAAAACTTATTTTTTGGATCAGGTTCGTTCAGATTTGATTTGATCAAGAAAAATATTTAAATTTTCTTTTTCTTAGATCTAAATTAAATTTGATACTTTTTAGATTTGATTTGATAGATCTAATAAAATAAAATAAAAATAAATTAAATCATATTTAATTTATACCTTGTTCTTGGGTAATCTGATTACCCTATGATGATCCTGCTGATTGCCTGAGGTTCTGGATGCAGCCATGCAATCGCCTGGCCTCTACCAGTATCCACTTGAGCAGAATTTGGATATCTCCTCCTTTTCGATCGATCCTCCAAAGATCAAATTTGGATCTAATCTTGAAGATCTTCAAAATAACTTTTGAAGATTCGATGTTGTCTCTTGCACCAGTGCTACCTTCTTCCATTCTTGTCGCCTTTCTCTTACCTAGATTGCACCAAACTAGAGCCCAAAATCTTTTAAGCATGGAGAAGAGAGAGAGGATCTGAGATAGGCATGGAGGAGAGAGGGAGAGAGCAATATGGCATGGGCTAAGGGAGAACTTCTCAAAAGCTAGGCGCAGACAAGGTTTTTATAGACCCTACCGTGCCATACAGTGCCACATCATTCCGATCAATCACATTTCTTCGTACAATCAGATCTAAATCTAATTGATGAAATGATATCACCTGATCCAATCAGATGAGAGCCCCTCTCCAACACCCTTAGGTGGCGCCAAGATTGGTCAAAGCAGAGTCCCTTGGCACCACCTAGTTTGATTCCAAGAAGCAACCTGGAGTCCCATTTGTATGGGACTCCAGGCATCCCTATCCTTGGGTGCACGCCTCCCTAGACATGCACCCCCTCCTTTCCTCTTTTTAGCAAGGGGATAAGCCCCTATCTGCTCTCCTATGGGTGCATGATACATGGGCAGATGTCTAAGTGTCAAAGGTCAATGTTTGACCAAAGTCAAAAAATAAGAAATAGTAGGTGATGAAAAATGGCAGGTATTATCTCAAATTTATCTCATAAATTAAGATAACCCTTTTCTGACCTGGACAAGCTTCAGTCAAATCATGTAAAAGTATCTAAGTGAGTACAAACATATTTGGCTCAGTCGAGACAACTTTTAATGATTGTAGAAGGAGAACATTAGGCTCAATCATGTGCTAGCACGATTTTCTTGAACCTAATTGAATCTAATTCAAATCAATTAAATTAGATTAGTCCAATTGATGATATCTAGATTCAAATCCTTGTTTGTATGATCCAGTTAGGTTTAGTTCTATATGGTAATGAGATATGTCACGATCTCTATCATCGACATCATCAAAACACCTTCCGATGGATCAGAACTTTTCTGATTCAAACAACTAGAATGATTGATCATCCAAATCATTCTAATTGCTCCTAAAATCCACCAGTGACACCTAGCAATATATGGTGGCAACCCATCAAAATTGAAAATAAACCTCTTGGTGCAGTTACATGTGTGATTAAGTTCTTCTATCCTGAGCCATGATCAGATTAGGGTTAAGGTGAACTCGTCAAATCCTAATTTTTATCATATGATTTAATCATTTGATTCAAGTCCAATGTGAAAACTTTAATAGAAACTCTTTCTATTATTTCACTCTACCTTGGCCATGGGCTTATGGACTTGATTCTCAAGATCATCATAAGGCTACTCCTTATCTACCAAGGTAGATAGATTTCCTCTTGGTGCAATTCAATTTCTACAATGAACATGCTATAGCCAACATACACCTCAGGATTCCAAATGGCTAGGAGACCGAGTCATGATGTAGTCAAATTATAACACCCTTAAGGTGAACTATCGATGCACCTCAGGTCAAAGAACCAGGCACACTACTGCAGCTTTGAGCCAGTCATTGATGAGAAGGTAGACTTTCTTATGACTGCTCGAGGTGATCACGCTCAGTGCCCTCATTCTCTAACGAGTATATGTACTCTCGCTCTAGTGTCTCTACATCATAGACTCAAGACTCATCTACTATAAAGAGGCGATTGTACACCAACCTTCCGGATCAATCACCATCCTCATGATGATCCTACAATCGGAAGCATTTTATGAGTTAATAATGAAAATTCATATCTTAAATTTTTAACTCTTGAAAATAAGAATTATCATTACCATTAACTTAAGGGATGTATCACAGACACTAAATATACATTGTGATAGATAATAACCCATTTTATTATTTATAGTCAAAATTTTAATTTTATCCTTAGAAGTGTACAACAAGTGTCGGCCAATTCTGGCTTCTAGGGCACACATATCTAACAGATCCTCCCTTCCTTCAGGTCGACGTCGCAAAAATTGACCAAGTTTGCCTCACCTGATGAGCTCCTCGATCTCATCTTGGTGTTGAATACATTCTTCAATGTCATAATCATGGTCATGATGGTAAAGATAGTACTTGTTAGGATTACGCTTGCTAGGATGAGTGCACATCCTTTCCGATCTCGGTGGTTGCTTCTTGATGTCCATCAACACTTGGATCTTTGGAGCATTGAGGGGGGCATAGTTGTGAAACCATTTGGGAGGAGGGTTCCTCCATGCCCTTCGGTTAGGGCTTCTTTGATGGCGAGCTTGAGGAGGGGTTCAGGCTAGCTTATGCTTAGGGAGAGTTTGGGAGCGTGGTCGAGCTTCGCTCGGCTTCTCTTCAACTACGGACTTGCTAGAATCGCCCGCTTGCCACTCTCTCGTGGCTTTCTCATCCTTCAACTTGAAGGTTTCTTCATCTTGGGCATAACCTTCAGTTCGAATCAGCAAACCAGCAAAATATTTGAGATATTTCTTCTTTATAGAAAATAGAAGATCGTTCTTTTGAAGGCTGCCTTTCAGCATGGCCATAGCAATAGATTGATCAGATTTCAGACCTCCAGTGCACCGACATTGAAGTGGCTGACATAAGCTCGGATGGACTCTCCTTTCTTCTACTTAATGTTGATGAGGAAGTCTGAGCCTCACCTAAGATGTTGGCTGCTGATAAAATGAGCCACAAATTGATGGCTTATTTGATCGAAGGAGAAGATCGTATCCAACTTCAGCATTGAGTACTAATTTTTTGCTACTCCTTTCAGAGTAGATGGGAAGGCACAGCATAGGATGGCATTTGGTGTGCCATGGAGCAGCATTATAGTTCGAAAGACCTTCAGATGGTCGATCGAATCAGTGGTTCCATCGTAGCTCTCAAATTGGGAGAGCTTAAAGTTTGACGGAATCAACTCCTGCATGATTTGCGAGGAGAAAAGAGGATTAGTGTAGATATCATTGTCGTGGATAAGAGGAGCATAGTAGAGTTCCTCGATCCACTGGTTCATCTCCTAGAACCTTTGATCCAAAAGATCCTATCGATCATGAATCTCGAGGGTCTTCTGGCAGAATGGAT
This sequence comes from Cocos nucifera, assembly GCA_006176705.1. NCBI lineage: Eukaryota > Viridiplantae > Streptophyta > Magnoliopsida > Arecales > Arecaceae > Cocos > Cocos nucifera. Next base: position 213,503 of record QRFJ01000936.1, on the reverse strand, counting down.
GCTGGGATCCTCCAGGGGTTGAGTCATGATTTGAACATGGGCTCTCTACCCTATACTTTTCCTTTCCAGAGATCACCTAATGACTAGCCTAGGTGGGCCATCCTAGCACTGGATCTTCATATTCTGATGAAGCTGTCTCCAACTGAACTAATGCTGGTGGTTGTTGCTGTTGCATGGCCTGTACCGCTTTGATGAGGCCCTTGACATGTTGGATTATAGGTTGAACTGCTCCACGTCCACCACTGCTATGGGTGAGGAGGCTGGGATGCTAGAGATGTAGTCAAAGCTGGTGGATCTGGATGAGATCTAGTCACGGAGGTGGTAAATCGCCTGGTTGATGCCTTCTTGGGCCGCATCTTTGCAAAGTTGGTCGGAGAAGAAGAACTTTTGAAGAAGAAGAAGGATCTCTGCCAAGTACTCTTTTAAGAACAAGGGACCTAGATCCCTTCCTCTAGCATTAATTCTATTATTGTAGAATCTAGTTGACACCATAATGGAGCTAGAGCTAGAGAAGATGAGGTCGCCATCGATAACCTGCAAAATAAAGTCCTGTTCGGAGTCAGGGGTGGTGGCTCTAGCAGAATTTATCAATGATCAAGTCAGCTCTTCTAGCCAACAGAAATGGAGTACTCAGAGAGATTTTGAGCAAAGTTTAGAGCTTAGAGAGAAAACGTATCTAGAGAATTTCTTATATAGGTGGAGCTTGTAACAAATTGATGGTGATAGCCGTAACTACTTGGTAGTGGACCATTTGAAGCCATGTGGAGTTTGTTACGGAAGATAGTGTCTATTATTGCGACATGCCAGTTTGTTGAGATTTAATAGTTGGAGTTGGGATGCTTCTAAGATGTCTGTGTGTTGACTAATTGCTACCATATCAAGATGCCAAGATCCTTCTAGCAACAGAGGGAAGATCAACTAGAAGGAACCCTTTTGATAACTGGAAGGAGTCTGGGGGGAGTTTTGTTGGAGGAATCTAGCTTGAAGGAGTTTGGCCTGAAGGAGTTTGGATGAATTTCAGGAGGAGTTCGGCTTGAAGGAGTCTAGAAGGAGTTCTGCTGGAGGAATCCGACTTGAAGAAGTTTGGCTTGAAGGAGTCCAAAAGGAGTTCAGGAGTCTGGCTTGAAGGAGTTCGACTTGAAGGATGGCTATCTCAAGATCATCCTGAGACAAGACACCAAGCCAAACTTCAGCAGGAGCGGATTTAACCCTAACAAATATATACAGCCTTTATAAGCTATAAACATAAGACATTGTAATTGCTTACACTAAGCCACTTTATAGAAACTAATCCAAACAATATTCATAGAAATTAAGATCATATATATATTCCAATCATAATAGAAGTCAAGTAGTTAGAACATAATGCCAAAATGCTAAGGAGTCATAAGTGATAGGCTATCAATACATATAAAAATCATGGATAACCAAAAAATACAACCATCCATGAGACAATCAACCAAAAAGAATAAGGCCATAAGCTAGATCCTAAATATATAAGGCTCACTATACTAGATCTAATAAAGAAGATGGCTGGATCCACCGGAAGAGTCAGAGTCATCAGAGGAATTAGAAATAGGATGAGGATGGTTAGGCGCCCAACCATAAGCTTGACCACGACCATGCCTGCCATGTGTCCTGTTAGAGGTACCGGTATGGGCGGAAGGATGAGATGGCCAACACCCTGAGAAGATCGGGTCAAGAGGATGAGTCGGATCTCATCAAGCTATCCTAGTGCTCTCGATAATGATTGCATAAATGATCGACTCCCGATAGCAATAGCATCACCAGATCTTCTAATCTCCTCCCTCAAGGCTGTGATCCGTAACTCCATCATCCCATGAAGCCATCCTGCCTCAGCTGACAAGTCAGAAATGTATGATGGATCTCCTAAATCCTAGCGGGTAGGAGAAGAAAAACTTTGGGTAGCTCTCTCCAAGGCTGAGACTCTAGAGCTCAGATCTAAAACTATTTATACCAAATACTCGAGAGTCACACTCATGCCAGAGATTGTGGTAGTGATGTGTAAAATAATAGAGAAATCAGAAGATGGTGCTGTGAAGGTGCTCTCTCTGAGTAGTTTCTCTGGTTGACAAAATAATACCGACAACCTCCTAAGCAAGTGAGTGAAGCTGGTCATCTGCAAGTTTGACAGTAGAATAATGGTGACGATGCTTAGACTATGGCTTTGATAGAGTGCCTCTCATTGTCTCTAATGGACTTGCCTTGTGATCTGATACAAACTAAATATCTAGTGAGGCTTTCTGATCATGAGGAGGTGAAGATGGTCCTTCCTCCTCTGGTCTATCCTCCTCCTCAGCTCCCTTCGACCAACTGCCATCATTTTTTGAAAAACCCATTTTGTGTAGAGTGTGATGGTTGATGGTGTCAGTGTGAGACAATCTAGAGATGGCCTCCCCCTCAAAGCTAACTCCAAACCTCTTAAATACCAAAGTGAGGCCATACCATAAGGCAAATATGCCTTGGATCTGTTCAAGGTCTCCCTCATGGCTTCAATCATAAGAATAGAGAGGTTCAGGGGGGTCTCAGAGATCACATGATACATAATACATATGTCCCTACCAAATAGAAGGTCATGTCTACCACTTCTTGGAATAAGTAACTTGGTAACCATATGGTGCAGAAGTCTCATTTCTACAGAAAAAGTTTAGCTTCTAATTTGTTCAGGCTCCCTACAAATCCACTTCCTAATATAACTCAAAGTCAATCTTCCTTATTTGCAAGCTCCATTCCAGTATATCTTTTACATGGTAAATATAAAATCTCTCCTAAATAGACTGGATCAAGTACAATTTCAACACCCTTGATAATAGATTTCACTGTTCCATTAGAATAACCCAGATTCAAGTAAAATTTTCTTACTAAATCAACATAGGTAGTCTCTTTCAATTGATAATAAAATTTCCAGCCCTGTCTTTTGATTTTAGAAATCACTATGAATCCTTTTTTCTTAAAAAATCTAAAGTCATTATTTTTGCTGGGTTCAACCTTTCGATCAGAGAGGGGTACGTTGCTCGGGCTGAGAGGTGACTTTGAAGGAGTGGGAATTGGTCCAGGAGCAGGGGTTGGAATCGGAGAAGATGCGGGAGCTATCCTTTTCCTTCTTTTTTCTTCCTCTAAGCCATGGATTGATTTATTTCATTATGGCAACTTCATTTTTGGGGCCATTCCAACCAAGAGAAGCTTGAATCCAACTCAAGAGACTCAAGGAGAGGAGGAATGGAAGAGGTTTTGAGAGGGAGAAGAGGTATTTGAGGATGAACAACCATTGGTGGGAGAAGTGGGTTTTGAAGCTAGAGTTCCTAGAACCCTAGTTTTCACCCAAAAGAGTGTGAGAGAGGAGAGGAAAATGGGTCTCCTAGTGGCGATTAGGTGGGAGATCATGGAAAAATGGAGGTTTTTGGTGGGTTTTTGTCGATTTGGGAAGGAAGAGAAGTAGGTTTTTGGCACAGTTGAGATGGAGAAAATGAATGGGTCAGCCTCTATGGCCAGAGGGATGGGTTTCTCTCAAATAAAAAAGTTGCCCAAAAGCTATAAAAAAAATGACTAAAATGCACTAGGGTCGGCCCTAGGGATGACCCATGGCTAGAAAAATTCAAGAAAAAGGGAAAAATCAAGAAAGAATTAGGATTAAGGGGAAGGGTTCCACTCATAAGATTGATCATAGGAAGAGTGGGTTTGAGCTTTTAATGATAGGAAAATGAGAAATAAGTTCAATGTTTAGTTCAAGGAGATTTTGACAAAAAGAACTTAGAATCAAAATAATACTTAAACTGATGGATCAAGGATTTTTAGTTTTCTTCTAATCTCACAAAATCTATCTTCACTTAAAGTCTTAGTAAAAATATCAGCCAATTATCTTTCAGTAGAAACATACTCAAGAATTACATCACTATTTTGAACATGCTCTCTTATGAAATGATGCCTTATTTTAATGTGTTTTGATCTGGAGTATTGTATAGGATTCTTTGTTAGATTTATGCACTAGTATTATCACATATTATGAAAATTTTGTTAAGTTTGATGCCAAAGTACTCTAGTTATTGCTTAATCCATAAGATTTGTGCACAGCAACTTCCAGTTGCAATATATTCGATCTCGATCGTAGACAATGCTATTGAATTTTGCTTCTTGCTAACCTATGAAATTAAGTTTACTCCTATAAATTGGCAAGTTTTACTAGTACTTTTTCTATCTAATCTACATCTAGTAAAGTCTGCATCTAAGTATCCTATTAAGTCAATTGATGAGTTCTTAGAAAACATAATCCTAAGATTTGAGTTTCTTTTAGGTATTTAAGTATTCTTTTAACAGCATTTAAATATGATTCTTTTGGATTAGATTGAAAATGAGTACATAAATAAATACTAAACATGATATCTAATCTACTGGAAGTAAGATACAATAAAGAACCAATCATGCTCTATAAAGTTTTAAATCAACACTTTTACCTCCTTCATTCTTATCAAGCTTGCATGATGGGCTTATGGGGGTGTCGATAGATTTGGAGCTCTCCATTCCAAATCTTTTTAGTAGTTCTCTTGTATACTTGCTTTGGTTGATGGAGATTCCTTTCTTTATTTATTTGATTTGAAGTCCGAAAAAGAATATAAGTTCACCCATCATGCTCATTTCGAACTCTTCCTGCATGAGCTTAGTAAAATCTTAACGTAGAGTTTCATTAGTAAACCCAAATATGATATCATCTATATATATTTGAATTACTAGAATATCATCATGATTTCTTTTAATGAAAAGGGTAGTATCAATATTTTCTCTTGAAAAATCATTATTAAGCAAAAACTTACTTAATCTTTCATATTAAGCCCCAGGTGCTTGTTTTAGTCTATATAGAGCATTATTCAATTTAAAAACATGATTTAGAAAGGCATGATTTTCAAAATTAGAAGGTTATTCCACATATACTTTTTCAGTAATATATCCATTCAAAAAAGTATTTTTGACATCCATTTGAAATAACTTAAAGTTCATAAAGCAAGCATAAGCAAGTAAAAGTCTAATGGCTTCTAATCTAGCGACTGGTGCAAAGGTTTCATCAAAATCAATTTCTTTTTTTTGATTATATCCTTTTGCAATCAATCTTTCTGTATTTCTAACTATATTTTCATTTTTATCTAATTTATTTCTATATACCAATTTTGTACCAATTATAGGATGATTTTTAGATCTTGAAACTTGTTAGATGTATGCCCTAGAAGCCAGATTGACTGACACTTGTAATACACTTCTAAGGATAATTTTATAATTTTGACTTAAATTAATAAAAAGTTAATTTTTTATTCTATCACATTGTAAATAGTGTCTGTGATACATCCTTTGAGTTAATAGAAATAACAACTCATATTTTCAATAGTTGAAAATTTAAGATATGAGTTTTCATAATTAACTTATAAATAGCTTTTGACCATAGGATCATCATGAGGATGGTGATCGATTCAGAAGATTGGTGTACGATTGCTTTCTTAGGATAGATGAGTCTTGAGTCTATGGTGTGGAGATATTGGAGTACGAGTTTAAATACTCGTTAGAGAACAAGGGCACTGAGCGTGACCATCTCGAGCAGTCATAAGGAAGTCTACCTTTTTATTGATGACTGGCTCGATGCTATAGTGGTGTGTCTGGTTCTTTGATCTAAGATGCATCAGTAGTTCATCTTGAGGGTGTTATAGTTTGACTATACCATAACTCGATCTCCTAGACATTCAGAATCTTGAGGTGTATGTTGGCTATAGCATGTTCACTGTAGGAATTGGATTGCACCAATAGGAGATCTATCTACCTTGGTAGATGAGGAGTAGCTCTATGAGGATCATGAGATCAAGTCCATAAGCCCATGGCCATAGCAGTGTGAATATGATAGAAAGAGTTTCTATTAGAGTTTCACATTGGACTCGAATCGAATGATTAATTTATATGATGGATGTTGGGTTTGACGAGTTCACCTTAATCCTAATCCGATCGGAGCTCAAGATAGAAGAACCCAATCATATAGGTAGCTGCATCGAGAGATTCGCTTTCGATTCTAATGGATTGCCACCATATACTGCTAGGTGTCACTAGTGGATTTTGGGAGTAGTTATAATGATTTAGATGATCAATTATTCTAATTATATGAATCAGAAAAGTTCTGATCCATCGAAAAGTGTTTCGATGGTGTCGATGATAGAGATCACGACATGTCTCATTACCATACGAAACTAAATTTAACTGAATCACACAAATAAGAGTTTGGGTTTGGATGTTATCAATTGAGCTAATCTAGTTTAGTTAATTTGGATAAGATCTAATTAGGTTCAAGAAAATCATGCTAGCACACGATTGAGCCTAACATTCTCCTTCTGTAATCATTCTGGTTCATCTCGACTAAGCCAAATTTATTTGGACTCACTCAGAAACCTTGTCTTAGCCTTACTAGAGCTTGTTCAGGTCAGAAAAGAATTATCCTAATTTATTAGATGGATTTAAGATAATACCTATCAATTCCTATTTTTGGACAAGGGTCAACAGTTGACCCTGGACACTTGGACAAAGGGCCATGTGTCATGCACTCATTTGAGAGAACCTGGGGCTCTTGTCCCCCTATTAAAGAAAGAAAGAGAGAGGGTGCATGCCACCCTAGGCGTGCACCCCATGTGGATAAGGCAGGAGTCCCATGTAGATGGGACTCTAGGGTATTTTGATATGATCGAACACTATGGCGCCAAATAGTTTGGGTTTATCCAATGTTGGTGCCACCTATGTGATTTTTTTAAGGACTCTCATCTGATTGGATCAGATGATATCATTCCATCAATTAGATTTAGATTTGATTGAATGAAGGCCTCTGATTGGTCGGGATGATGTGGCATTGCATGGCATAGTAGGGTCGATTTAAATCCTGTCTACGCCTAGGGTTTTAATGCTTCTTTCTTTCACCACGCCGCAAGGCTACCCTCCTATCTTCCATGCCTCTCACTAATTCTCTTTCTCCCCTCTCAATGCCCAAGGAGTTGGGCACAAGTTCAAGAGAAGTCCAAAGAGTGTTGGCACCCAGGTCAGGAAGAAGGTAGCACTGTTGAAAGAGAAGACTGCTACTTCTTCAAAAAGAGTTTTGAAGAACTTCAAGATTAGATCAAGATATAAATTTTGGAGCATTGATTTAGAAGGAGAAGACATTCAGATCCTGCCCAAGTGGACTATTGTAGAGGCTAGGCATGTGCGTGGCTCGATCCAGAACCTTAGAAGCGTCAGGATCATCATCAGGATAATCCGATTATCCAAAATAAGGTATGAAATTAAATTAGATTTAATTTAATTTAATTTTAATATTAAATATTTAGGATTAGATCTAAGATATCTCAAATCTAATTAGAATTTTTAGAAATTTTTTTGAGATATTTCTTCAGATCCAATCAGATCTGAATGATCCTATGTCGAAAAATAGGATTTTTCCTTCAACTAGTATTAGAGCTGCATTAGTAGTTCTTCAAATCTGTTTTAGATCTGATTTATTATTATTTTTATGATCTAATATTAAAAGATTTTAGATGTCACATCAGATATGATTAAATTTAAAATCAAAAAATTAAAAATTATATAATTTAGATCTATAATGCATGACTAGACTAGAAATAGAATAGTTCTATGTATAGTCTAGTATAATCATGTTGTTAATTTGATTAAATATAATTATATATATATTTTATTTTTTTTAATATTATAATTATTGTAACAAGATCTAAAAAATAAAAAATAGAGTTTTTAATTTTTAATTTATTCATATGAGATATGAAAGATGCGTACTTAGACTAGTTATAGAATAGTTCTATAAAATGTCTAGAATAGTTTTATCTTAATGTGATCAAATTTAAAATTCTATTTTTTAGATTTAATATGTGATATATCAGATCTGAAAGTATGCATGGTTGATTGAGTTATGATACATGAGATGTATGCAAGGCATGTATTAGTTAGATCAATAATTATGTATGAGATACATGTTTTAGATCTAACTTATTTTTATTGAAAATTATGTTCCAAAGCCAATCGTCAGTCTATTGATAGTTGAGATATTATAATTGATTTATTAATTAATAAAAAATATTTTAACATCTTTTTTCATCATAAGTTTACATCTTTTAATGAACTCCATTATTGTGATGAAGTTCTTAGGACTATTTAGTTTTAATAAAGAGAGGATTTATCGATTAGTCCTTAAATTTGTTCACAACCAAATGATAGGCTATTAATTAGGATGACAACGTCTATCGAGTATAGGTCGCTATATGCCATATAGGTTGGTTGTCCTCTTAACCAAGATGTGTGGAGACACTGGTATGGCATACAGATGAGATGTATGGGTACATCATCATTGAATATGACCAACTCCAGAGCATTCTACTATCGAGAATGTCTCTAATGGGATATAGGTATAAGTATTCCTTAGACCTGAGATCACTTCAGTGACTTGCAAGCAACTCATTGTGCTTTGGTACCGGACTAACTGAATTTCTAATTCAGCAATAGAAGGCTTCTAGGCATAATCAAGTACTTACAAAGTTGGAGTGTGATCAAGATGGAATTAATCACTCTAAGAGTTGGAGAAGAATGTATCATTGTATTTCAATATAGCAAAACCTTGGCCAGGATAATCCATCAAATGAATTTGATATTTTAAAATATAATATGGACAACCTGATTAGAGTTAATAGTTGAACTCTGATGTGTCCTACGAGCATTATGGTCAAGAGGATGAATTATATGGAAATTATATCCGCATGGATTCTAAAGATGGTGTTCTATACCTTCGATCGATCCGACCGTCGGATATCATTGCTAGATGGTCACTTCGATTGGTACAAAAATTTATTACTATACTACTGATTTAGGTTCAAATCTATGAGGTTATACATATTAAAGGTTATGATCTGATCAGATGGTTGATCAATGATTAAGAATTATTCTAGGGTTAAATAATCAATACGATTGGTGTTTAACCTAGTGCAAGTGTTGCAAGAGGATCGATTCGTAATTGAATTACTAATTAGCTTAATTTGATTAAACCAATAAGCTAAGATTAAGTTTAATTAGATATGATTTATTAGATTTAGTTTGGGCTTGATTGGATCAAGTCCAATTGATTTATTGGATAAGCCAAGTGCAAGGAAGAACTAGTCCTAGTCTAACTAGGACTCGGATTAACCTAATTTTTTAATTTAATTAAAAAATAAATTAGAATTAAATCTAATTTAATTTAATTTAATTAAGTTTTTAAATGGGTTAGGATCTTATTTAATTAGATTGGTTTAATCAAAATTTTATTTGATTAAAAGATCTTGTTTGACCAAGTCAAAATAGGAGTCCTAGTGTGACTAGGACTCCCTATCTCCTTGCGCCACCTTAGTCCCAACGCCCCTCATACCTACTTTTTAGGTATTTTTCATGAAAAATCCTTTTCTTCCTAATTTCCATGCCCCCTCTCTCCCTCCAAGTCATATTTGGAAGTTAGGTGAAAGACCAAGTCAAAGGAGGAATTGGTTTTGCTTAGGATTCTATTCTATGAGATAGAATCCTTGTTGACCAAAACATCTTTCCTTGAGTGCCACCCCCTCTTTTAGTTAATTCTTCTCTTGTTCTATAAAAATAATTTTTTTTTTGTGTGCCCTCCCTTGCTGGTCCACACAAAAAAATTATGGAGGAGGCACCCAACAACTTTCCATGTTTGGATATTCGTAGTTTAGGAATTTGACCTAACTTGGACTCTTCTTTTTCTCCATTTATTGGATGAATTTTATTCTAATTTTTTTATGAAATATATAGATTTGGGAGAGTTTTGGGGTGTGCAAAAATTAGAGGAAGAGGGTCCTTGGGCGTGGGGGTTTCATAGGCACCAAACTAGGTATCTAGGTGAGAGAAAAGAGAAGAAGAAGAGGGTCTTCTTTTAGGGCTGTTTTATTTTCAATCTCTCCTCCTTTCTTTTGAGTTTTTTTAAGAGAGTGTTAGATTAAAAAACTCTCATCTTCCTTCTCATATTTTGGAGAGTCTAAATTTTGAAGAAGGGAGCATCGGATCGATTGTTGAAGAAGGATCAGCATAGTACTAGCATGCTGTGCTGATTTTCTGCATCGGACTTTAGATCAGAGATCGTAGGCTCGTGTGGACGACTCCTAGAGGCCGGATATATGTGCAGCTCATGACTTCATCCTCAAGCCCAAATCAGTAAGTTAGAAAGTCTAAACTTATTCAGGTAATGGATCTAATCTATAAACTTCATACCTGCATTTGATGTAGTGTAGATCTAGGTTGATTTGATCAATCTTTTTTTTTTTCTATTTTATTTTAATTTTTAATTAATATCATATCTTAATCATATAATAGATCTAAGATTTAGATATTTACATGGTTATTTAAATAAATTTTAGATTTATTTAAATTTTTTGCTGCAAGATCATGAAAAAGATTCAAGATCTATTTGTGAAACCCTAGATCGGTTCCTTCAATTGGTATCAAAGTCAGATTTTTATTACATAATTTTTATGCATATCTAGATTATTTCTTAGATTAGATCTAACTTATAATCTAATTATTAAATTTAAAATTAAAAAAAATATTTTAGATTGCACGGACTGCCATAAGGTTGTCCTGCTGTAAGGTTTATCCCTTACAGTGAATAGGTTGTCCTAGTTTGTGCTGATCTAAAATATTGATCATAAAATTTTAGATTAGATCTAAAAAATTTTATGATCTGATTAAAAATATTTTAATCTAATTTTAATCATCATAAATATGTTAGATTTGATCTAGGGAGATTTATGATTGATTATTATTGAAACTATTTCAATTACATGAACCTATTTAGATTAGATCTAAAGTAGTTTTATATTTATTTTACTTGCATATTGATTATGAATCAAACATGCAACTTGGTTGATAGAACCATGTTGTAAAAATATTTTACAAACATGAAAATCATTTTCAAAAAGTCGAACCCCAACCCTCAGCCCAAAACTTAATTGAGAATTAAGAAGTTGATTGATTAGGATCTAGGATTGTGAATTGAAGATCCTAAGACACAAATCATAACACATTGGGTTAAATGGGTTAGTGGGGATTAGGTCCATTAATTGGGTTAGACCTAGGGTTAGATTAAAGAATGGACTTAATTAGAGAATTGACTAAATCTAATCAATTATTGTCTTAGATTAGGTCAAGGATTCTCTAGATCAATTACAATAGTTGTAGTTGGTCAAGTCCATGTCTTTAACAAGACCCAAGATGGACTTGATTCTTGGCTACGCGGTCTAGCACAAACTGTTAGGTTGATCTAATTGAAACTAATTAAATCAGTTGGTGTCTAAGATAAATCAGATCAGTGGTTTTTAATTGGCAGCCTCGCTTACCTGGCCATTTTTGATGGTGTCTAAGGCAAGCCTAGCAGACCCTTCCACTGATCGAACTTACCTGGCCTCTTGGTGAGATTATGTTTTGATCGGATCGCTTGACTATTCGAGCTAACCCATGTCAGCTAGGTAAATCAGTTTGACTGATTTAGGTGCTCCTAGACCAGCCTATTAATGGTCTCTCTTAAGCTGACTTGGTGAAGTTAGTGGGAGGATCATGACAAGCTGGTTAATCTGACCTACTCACTTCTATAAATAAATTCTTCTAAAATTATTAGGTCCCTAAAATAAAATAGTTATATGATAACTGGATCATAGCCTCCCATTAAAGTGGATGATAATGGGTCCATCAGTTGGATAATCATTGGAGGCCCAAAGGCCTGGTGCTTATCGGTTGATGGAATTATCATTCATTATATGATCTCTTGGATACATCTTTCTAAATGGATGGTCAGGTGGGCCAACCAAAGTTGGGCCTGATCATTCATTGGTTGGATGGGCCAAGTATGGTCATGTTAATGGTTGGACCTAACTGGACCCTTTTTCTGAGAAGGCCAAAGCCAACTGATCAGGGCTGGAGGCAAAATTTAATTACTAAAAATTATTTAGAGAAATAATTGGTTATGAACCTACCCTTAGATGTACATGGGTGGGCCAACCAAAGTTGGGCTTGTGTACAGTCTATGTGGATTCTAGTACCCACTAAGAAATTAGGATAATTCCTCGAATTAGAGATAGTGGCTACCAATTCGAATAAAATAGTGGAAGAAATCTTTTGATTAAAGTCTAAATGTTTAGGTTTAATGAATCAATTATGAATTAGGTTTTGGTTTTGCTTTATGCAGACATGGCCACTTCTCTATCGCTCTGATCATTGTTAGACAATGATAAGTTGGTGGGACCCAACTTCGGTAGCTGGTACCGAAAGTTAAAGATTGTCCTGGAGCATGAATGGATCCTAAATATGCTGACGGATCCTGCACCTGAAGAGCCAGTTGTCAATGCACATGGAATAGTTAGAGATACTTATCAGAAATGGCTCAGTGACCGAACCACGGTGCTGCATTATGCTGGCTGCGAAGAGCAACGAGTTCAGTCGCAAGTTTGAGATAGCTCAGCCAAACAAAATGCTCCAATTGTTGGAGGATTCTTTTGGCACACCCGATGATCTTGAGAGGCATAAGACTAGTTGTGCCATCATCAATGCCAGAATGCGGGATGGTGCCTCTATCACTGATCATGTATTGTACATGATTAAGCTGATAGAGCGCTTGAGCAAGCTCAGCTTTCTCTTGCATAAACAACTTGGGAAAGATGCAATATTGAACTCGCTGCCCCGTCTTATCTTCCATTCCTTACACATTATAGAATATTAAAGTCTGAAGTGGACTACCATGGGTTATTGGGGTTACTTTAGAACTTTAAGAAGGATCACCAACTCCATAAGGAGTCGGTAAACATAGTGGGAGGTTCGTCTTCTCGTTCTTGATCCTTTGGGAAAGAAAAGAAGAACAAGAAGAAGAAAGCCAAGAAGGTGCATGTTCATGCTAGGACACCCATGCAGGATCAGACCCCAAAGACCAAGCCTGATAAGAGTCTAGCCGAATGCTTCTTTTGCAAGAAGTGGGGGCACTGGAAGAGGAACTGTCCTCAGTACATTGCCTTCCTAGATCCAAATAGGCAGAGAAAGAAGCAAGCTATTGCTGGGCAAGGTATTTATATGATAACTTCTTGCAATTTCTCTATTTATGATATTACTGATTGGGTATTGGATACTGGTAGCCCTTACCATATTCGCAATTCGTTGAAGGGGTTGCAGGTCAGTAAAAAATTCAAGCAAGACGAGAGATTTCTGAATGTTAGAGATGGAAAACCAGTTCCAATTCTAGCTTTAGAAATTTTAAAACTTATATTTGAATCTCATACTATTGTTCTTAGTGATTATCATTTTTATCCTAGTTTCTTTTTAAATATCATTTTTGTAGGCCTTTTGGCCATGAACAATTATAAAATTTCAATAAAGAAACGAGTTTGTAATGTCATTATGAATGGTATTATGGCTTTTTGTGGATAATTGAATAATAGTGTATATATGTTATCACAACCTATTAATGTAGTCTATTCTACTGGCAAGCATCCTAGATTAGATAGTGTATCAGATATCCACTTATGACACTGTAGGTTAGGTCATATAAACAAGAATAGAATAAATAGGTTGACTCAGGAGGAAATCCTTGAAGTTAATGATTGTGAATCACTTCCAACCTGTAAGTCCTTTCTTCTTGGTAAAATGATCAAGTCATCTTTTACTAGAAAAGATGAGAGAGCCAATGAGCTCTTAGATCTAGTACATACTGATGTATGTGGACTAATGAGCATAAGTGCCAGAGGTGGATATGTCTACTTCATCACTTTCATAGATGATCTATCCAGATATGGATATGTCTATCTGATGAAACATAAGTCAGATTCTTTTTAAATATTCAAACGATTTCAAAGTAAAGTAGAAAAACAAACTGAAAAGAGTATTAATACTATTCGGTCTGACCGAGGAGGAGAATACCTTTTTGGTGAGTTTCTCACATATCTAGAAGAGAATGGAATTCTCTCTTAATGTACTCCTCCTGAAACACCACAGCATAATGGTGTGTCTGAAAGAAGGAATCAGACTCTGTTAGACATGGTCCAATCCATGATGGGATTTGCCAGCTTGTCGATCTCCTTTTGGGGATATGCACTTGAATCAGCTTGTTATCTATTAAATAGGATTCCAAGTAAGTCTGTAGTTAAAACTCCATATGAGATATGGATAGGGTGTAAGCTAGCACTTTCACACCTTAGGGTTTGGGGGTGTCCGGCTTATGTCAAATGGTTAGTTACAGACAAACTTGAACCTAGATCTGACAAGTGTACATTCATAGGGTACCCAAAAGAAATCAAAGGATTCTATTTCTATCATGCTGATGAACAAAATATGTTCATCAGTCTTAGGACAATCTTTTTGGAAAAGAAGTTCTTTGATGAAGAAACTATTGCATCTAAGGTTAAACTTGATGAAGTTCAACAGGTAGAAAGTCCGACATAGAATGTTGAACCTAAGTCGGATTTGATCATATCAGATCCGAAGCCTAGGGAATCTACACCATTAAGGCAATCCGATAGAGTATCCCACCATCCGGACAGATACTATGGATTCTTGGTCCAGGATGGTGATCCCATCGAACTCGATGAGAATGATGAGGATCCGATCACTTATATGGATGCGATGCAGAGATCAGACTCTGAGAAATAGCTAGAAGCCAAGAGATCCGAAATGGATTCCATGAAGGTCAATGATGTATGGACATTAGTTTACACCTGAAGGGATTAAATCCATTGAGTATAAATGGGTCTTCAAAAGAAAGAAGGGTATAGATGGAAAGGTGGAGACCTATAAAGCCGATTTGGTTGCCAAGGGGTATCGTCAATGTTATGGTATTGACTATGATGAGACGTTCTCCCCTATGGCAATGCTCAAGTCCATTCGGATCATGCTTGCCATTGTTGTCCATCTGGACTATGATATCTGGCAGATGGATGTGAAGACAACTTTTCTAAATGGAGAGCTGACCGAAGAGGTGTATATGATACAACCTGAAGGATTCACATCCATAGATGAGTCCAAGGTGTGCAAGTTTCAGATATCCATTTATGGATTGAAGTAGGCATCTTGGAGTTGGAATATGCATTTTGATAAAATGATCAAAATGTATGGCTTCATTAAAAATGGAGAAGAATCCTACATTTATAAATGATGGTCCAACAGTGGTATTCCTTATTTTGTACATGGACGATATTCTCTTAATAAAAAATGACATCCCCACATTACAAGGAATAAAAGTTTGGTTGTCACCATAGTTCTCCATGAAGGACTTGGGTGAAGCATCCTACATCCTAGGGATGAAGATCTATGGGGATAGATCTAAAAGGATGCTTGGTATATCCCAATCCACATACATAAAAACTATGTTGAAGAGGTTCAGCATAGAGAATTTTAGAAAGGGCTATCTTTCGATAGGCCAAGAAATTTCTCTCTCTAAGAAGGATTGTTTGACAACTCCTGAAGAGAGAGCATATGAGTAGAATTTCATATATTTCGATAGTGGAATCTATTATGTATGCAATGACATGTACGAGATCAGATGTGGCATACTCACTAGGAGTAGTGAGTAGATACCAGTCTGACCCTAGAGAAAATCACTAGAAGATAGTTAAAATCATTCTTAAGTATTTGAGAAATACTAAGGACCAATGGTTGGTTTATGGTGAGTCAAATCTGAAGCTTGTGGGGTTTACAGACTCCAACTTTCAATCTGATCATGATGACAGTAAAAGTGTGTTGGGATATATCTTTACTCTAAATGGTGGAGCCATCTATTGAAAAAATTCTAAGTAGCATACAGTGGTTGACTCGGTTTGCGAAGTAGAGTACATGGCAGTATCAGATGCAACAAAGAAAGCTGTGTGGCTGAGAAAGTTCATCACCGAGCTCGGAGTAGCACCCTCCATTGATGGTCCAATCTTGCTCTACTGCGATAGCACTGCGCCATAGCTTAAGCAAAGAAATCGAAGGCACACCAGCGAACAAAGCATATTCTGCGTCGCTTCCATTTGGTCTATGAGATCATGGATTGTGGTGACGTCGACCTTTAGAAGATCGACAAAAAAGAGAACCTAGCAGATCCCTTCACTAAAGCCATGGCAATCAAGGAGTTCGACAACCATAAGTCGAAGATGGGTATTAGATACTGTGCCTAGTGACTTTAGGATAAGTGAAAGTTGTTGAAAATTATGTTCCAAAGCCAATCGTCAGTCTATTGATAGTTGAGATATTTTAATTGATTTATTAATTAATAAAAAATATTTTGGCATCTTTTTTTATCATAAGTTTACATCTTCTAATAAACTCCATTGTTGTGATGAAGTCCTTAGGACTATTTAGTTTCGATAAAGAGAGGACTTATCGATTAGTCCTTAAATTTATTCACGATCAAATAATAGGCCATTAATTAGGATGATAGCATCTATTGAGCATAGGTCGCTATATGCCATATAGGTTGGTTGTCCTTTTAACCAATATATGTGGAGACACTGGTATGGCATACAGGTGAGATGTATAGGTACATCATCATTGAACGTGACCAACTCCAAAGTATTCTGCTATCGAGAATGTCTCTGATGGGATATAGGTATAAGTATCCTTTAGACCTGAGATCATCTCAGTGACTTGCAAGCAACTCACTGTGCTTTAGTACTAGACTAATTGAATTTCTAATTCAACAATGAAAGGCTTTTGAGCATAGTCAAGTACTTGTAAAGTTGGAGTGTGATCAAGATGGAATTGACCACTCCAAGAGTTGGAGAAGAATGTATCACTGTATTTCAATATAGCAAAACCTTGGTTGGGATAATCCATCAGATGGATTTGATATTTTAAAATATAATGTGGACAATTTGATCAGAGTTGATAGTTGAACTCTGATGTGTCCTACGAGCATTGTGGTCAAGGGGATGAATTATTTGAAAACTATATCCGCATGGGTTCTAAGGATGGTGTTCTACACCTTTGACCTATCCGACCGTCGGGTATCATTGCAGATGGTCACTTCGATTGATATAAAAATTTATTTCTATACTACTAGCTTAGATTTGAACCTATAAGGTCATACATATTAGAGCTTATGATTTGATCGGATGGTTGATCAACGATTAAGAATCATTCTAAGATTAAACAATCAATACGATTGGTGTTTAACCTAGTGCAAGTATTGCAGGATGATCGATTAGCAATTGGATTGCTAATTAGCTTAATTTGATTAAGCTAATAGGCTAAGATTAAGTCTAATTAAATATGATTTAATTAGATTTGGTTTGGGCTTGATTGGATCAAGTTCAATTGGTTTATTGGATAAGCCAAGTGCAAGGAAGAACTAGTCTTAGTCTAACTAAGACTCGGATTAACCCAATTTTTTAATTTAATTAAAAAATAAATTAAAATTAAATCTAATTTAATTTAATTTAATTAAGTTCTTAAATGGGTTAGGATCTTATTTAATTGGGTTGGTTTAATCTTGATTTTATTTGGTTAAAAGATCTTATTTGACGAAGTCAAAATAGAAGTCCTAGTGTGACTAGGACTCCCTATCTCTTTGCGCCACCTTGGTCCCAATGCCCTCCATACCTATTTTTTAGGTATTTTTCATGGAAAATTCCTTTCTTCCTAATTTTCATGCCCCCTCTCTCCCTCCAAGTCATATTTGGAAGTTAGGTGGAAGACCAAGTCAAAGGAGGAATTGGTTTTGCTTAGGATTCTATGAGATAGAATCCTTATTGACCAAAACATCTTTTCTTGAGTGCCGCCTCCTCTTTTAATTAATTCTTCTCTTATTTTATAAAAATAATCTTCTTTTTTTTGCACCCTCCCTCATTGGTCCACACAAAAATTATGGAGGAGGTGCCTAAGAGTTGGGTGCCCCAACAACTTTCCATGTTTGGATATTCCTAGTCTAGGAATTTAACCTAACTTGGACTCTTCTTTTTTTTCTATTTATTGGATGAATTATTTTTTAATTTTTTCATGGAATATAGATCTTTTGGAGAGGTTTGGGGTATGCAAAAATAAGAGGAAGAGGGTTCTTGGGCATGGGGGTTCCATAGGCACCAAACTAGGTGTCTAGGTGAGAGAAAAGAGAAGAAGAAGAGGATCTTCTTCTAGGACTGTTTTATTTTCAACCTCTCCTCCTTTCTTTTGAGTTTTTTTTGAGTGAGTCTCAGATCAGCAAACTCTCATCTTCCTTCTCATATTTTGGAGAATCCAAATTTCAAAGAAGGAAGAATCAGATCGATCGTCGAAGAAGGATCAGCACAGTATTAGCATGCTATGCTGATTTCCTAGATCGGACTTCAGATCAAAGATTGTAGGCTCGTATGGATGACTCCTAGAGGCCGAACCCATGTGCAGCTCATGACTTCATCCTCAAGCCCGGATCAGTAAGTTAGAATGTCTAAACTTATTCCGATAATAGATCTGATCTATAAACTTCATACCTACATTTAAGTTAGTGTAGATCTAAGTTGATTTGATCAACCTTTTTCTTTTTTATTTGATTTTAATTTTTAATTTAATATCATATCTTAATCATATAATAGATCTGAGATCTAGGTATTTATATAGTTATTTAAATAAATTTTAGATTTATTAAGTCTTTTGCTGCAAGATTTTGAAAAAGTTTCAAGATCTACCTATGAAATTCTAGATCTGGTTCCTTCAGTTTTATAGTAGAATACATATATTTGATTAAGGCATTCTCCTTTGCCGTCTGATCATAATAACAAAGTAGGATTTAATGGCCATCTTCATTCATTCGATGGGATATTCTTATGGCTTGTAGGGGTGCTGCATGTTCGTTCTTAATCAAAAATCAGAACTTACTTTTCTGCAAAATCTTAGATCTTGAAACCCTAGGATTTTGATACATGTCTTATTTATGAATCCAAACTTAATTAAGAATTAAGATTATAAAATCAATTAGTTCTAAAAATTATGAATTTTTAGATCTAAGACACATTCATAAGATTGGATTCGGGCTTGGGTAGCTCAATTAGGTCTAGCAGTTGATCAAACTAAATCAAGAGTTGGTTAGGTGGGATCAAAGAAAGCTTAGATTTGACCAGTCTAATAGAATTAAGTCTGGGTTAAGGTCAAATCACATTGAGACTCGATCAAGTCAAGACTTGATTTGGCTTTGCAGTTCGACCTGGATTGTAGGCTAACCCAATTGATTCTGGTTTGATAATCTTGGTATCTAAGGTAAGTTTGGCAGATATGGTCGACTGATTTTTAATTGGAAGCTACTTGACTCGAAAGCATTCTTATTGAGTTAATGGTATATCCCTTCCATCGATCTCACTTATCTGGCCATATGGGTAGATCCAGTTCTGATTAGAGGTGGCTAACAATTCAAGCCAACTCATGTAACTAGGTTAGTCATAATTGTTATAACTAAGTCAAGTCAAGTTTAAAGAGATCTAAATTAAATCTTTCTAAGAAAATATTAAGTCTATGGTCTTTTACCATTGTAGATGTGCGGGCCCTTTTCAGGGTTGATTGTTTTCGACTGGATATAGTGGTTCAGTTGCACTAGAAAGATGTAACCATGTCTATTAGACATTGGATGCTATGGATTGGAGGATGGGTTGGGCTCAATATTCTGAATATGGTGAGAGACCCAATCAAAAATCTAATTCATGCAAGTGTGGGTCTGACTTAACTAAGAAGTGGAGCAATATTTCGGGCATACGGTGAGATTCATGAATTAGAGATCAAGTTTGGGTGCACCATGATTAGAGAATCATTGAACAAGAGTTGTTCCACTCATTCGGCCTAACCCATCACCAATAACTATTAGGATGAGGATGATGAGCTAGTTCGGTGAGACCGCACCATTCATTAGAAGTCTTTAATCATGGAGATTTTCATATCTCTGCTAAGAAAGTGTAGAGATTCGAGGAAATAGTGGAAGCCCAATTTATTTAACAATGAAACTCCTAAATAAATTGGTCAAGTCAAATTACAAAATCTAACTAGAAACTTTGACTCTCTGATAGGAAAAATGTCTGCGTCCAACCCATTAGCACGAGATCCTTAGATACTCACATATTGACTGGACCCAATTATAAGGATTGGCTAACAAACTACAAAATTATTTTGGATTTTGAAAAGCTATCTCATGTATTAGACCAGGACCCACCCACTATACCAGCCCGTCCAACTACTGAACAGAGAGCATCTCTAGAAAAAGTGGATAGACGAAGATAATAAGGCCAGATACTACATGTTGGGCTCGATGTCTAGATGAGCTTGCAGCGCCAACATGAGAATATCATGACTGCTCAGCCATAGATGTTGGACTCACCTACAAGAGATGTTTGGTGAAGCAGAGTCGCACAGCCTAAGTATCAAGTCTTCCGAAATGACTTTTTAAGGCTAAGATGCGTGATGGGCAGTCAGTCCAAGATCACTGTCTGACAATGATCAAGGATCATGGAAGGAGCTTGAGAAGCTCGGTGTTATCATGGACTTGGACTTGCAGAATTGATATTGATTCTGCAAGTCCTTGATCGATGCATATGGGTCAATTCATCATGAACTTACCACATGCATAAGACTTCAACAATGTACCCTTGGCCGAATTAATGAATATGCTGGTCACCTACTGAGCTTTCTATGAAAGGTTCTAAAGGCTCAGTTCTTGCTATGGAAGCGGACTTCTTCCAAAGAGAAAGTCTTTTTGAAAGAAAGAAGAAGTCTATGAAAAAGCAAAAGGATGGAATGGTGGAAAGAAGAAGAAGGCAGAGCCAAAGAAGAAGGCCGACTGACAAAGGAAAAGTATTTTTCCATTGTAATGCGATGGCCACTAAAAGCGGAAATTGTGCCCTACTTACCTAGCCTGCCACCCTGAAGAACAAGAAGGAAGCAGGTCCTTCTGGAGGTATGCTCATTATTGAGTCTAACCTTACAATTTCTTCTGCATCCTAGTTGGGATGCTTGACTCTGGTTCTAGTGCTCACTTGTGCACTTCTATGCAGGGTCTTGAGGATAGCAGGAGGCTGAGGGATGGAGACATGATCCTGTGCATCGAATAATGGAGCAAGAGTTGCTGCAGTAGCCATGGGAAACATATCCTCTTCGATTACCATCTAGGTTTAGACTTAGTTTTGAAAGACTGTTATTATGTGCCTTGCAGCTAAGCAGGAAATTTGATTTCTATTTCATGCTTAGCACAAGAAGGCTATGTGATTAATTTTCTTTAAGGAACCATTGTAACATTCTTTATGAAAGAGAAATAAAATTGCAAATGGATTTCCTTTATTAAATGGTCTTCTATCAGCTACATATTGATGTTTACCTATTTTTAACTATCGAGCAAAATGTGAATGCCATAGGATCAAAGTAACCTAGGGATAGTCCTAAATGATAGATATCTATGGCACCTTAGATTAGGTCATATAGCAGAAGATAGGATTAACAAATTAGAGAAATTCCATGGGCTATTGAGTCCATTGACTTTTGAGTCATATCCAACTTGTGAATCATGTCTTCAAGGCAAAATGACTAAAGCTCCCTTTTGTTAGGACATGGGGAAAGGGCCACAGATCTATTTGCCCGTAGTACATACTGATGTGTGCGGCCCATTTGATGTGCCGGTCTAGAGGCAATTTATGTCTACTTCATTCATCTTTACCGATGATCTATCTTAGGTATGGTTATGTGTATCTTGATGCAGACATAAGTCTGAAGCCATTTGAAAAGGTTCAAAAGAATTCAGACACTCGAAGTAGAAAAATAAATAAAAAAATTTATTAAGGTTCTTCGATCAGATCGAGAAGGCGAATACCTTAATCGAAAATTCTTAACTATCTTAAGGACAATGGCATAGTCTCATAATGGACTTCACCTAGAACATCTCAACTCAACAGAATTTTAGAATGGAGAAATCAGACTCTATTAGATATGGTCCGATCCATGATGAGTTCCACGGACCTTCCTAAGTTTCTTTGGAGATATAGTTTGATGACCACTATATATTTACTGATTAGGATTTTCTCTAAAATCGTTCCTACCATACCGTATGAGATATAGCATGGTAAGAAATCAAGTCCAAGTCATTTTAGAATTTGGGGTTATCTGGCTCATGTTAAGAGAAAATAAGTGGACAAATTAGAGTCTAGGTTCTTTAGAGCTCGATTTGTTGGACATCCTAAAGAGTCATTAGGATATTATTTCTATCTCCTAGAATATCATAATGTGATGGTGAGTCGATATGCCATCTTCCTTAAAAAATAGTTTATTCAAGATGGTAGCATTGGAAGGCAGATTAGACTCAAGGAGAAAGTCTTCGATGAGAAACGAGTTAAGGAACCTATGGAACCCAATTAGATTGAGCTAACCTAGACATTACCTCCTCCATCTCATAGATCAAGTAGAATTTTTCATCCTCCTAAAAGGTACTTAGGTACTATCTCAGTGGACGTAGAGAAAATGTTCCTCACAGGAAATAGGGTTCATAGTGATGATCCCAAAACTTATGATGAGGCGATATCAGATATCGACTCCGAGAAATGGTTAGAAGCAATGAAGTCAGAGATTGACTCAATGCATTCGAACCAAGTCTGGATCTTGGTAGATCCATCTGAAGGTATAGTACCTATTTGGTGTAAATAGATCTTCAAGAGAAAGATAGGTGCCGATGGAAATATAGAGACATTCAAAGCAGGGCTCGTAGCGAAAGGGTATAGTCAGTGCGAAGGCATTGACTATCAGGATATTTTTTTGCCAGTAGCCATGCTCAAATCCATCTGCACATTGCTTGCTGTTGTAGCCTATTTTGATTATGAAATATGATAGATGGACGTGAAAATGGTGTTCTTAAATGGATATCTTGAGGAAGATATCTATATGGAATAGCTGCTAGGTTTCACATCCAATGATGATGATCACAAGGTATGTAAGCTGCAAAGGTCCATATATGGACTTAAGCAAGTATCTCGGAGCTGGAATGCTCGTTTTAATGATGTAATCAAATTATTTGGATTCATCAAGAATAAGGAGCTCTGTATTTTCAAAAAGCTCAGTGGGAGCGCTGTTGTCTTTCTCGTACTGTACATGGATGACATTCTTCTAATTAGGAATGATATTCATATGTTGACTATAGTCAAAATGTGGTTGTCTAAAGAGATTTCTATGAAAGATCTAGGAGTGGTATCCTTTATTCTAAAAATTAAGGTCTATAGGGATAGACCGAATTGGATGCTGGGTCTCTTATAGAAAATGTACATAGAGGAGGTGCTGAAGAGCTTTAGCATGGAAAACTCCAAGAGAAGTTTAGTACTTTTTAGACATGGCATTCATCTCTCCAAGAAGATGTACCCAACACAACTAAGGAGATTGAACGCATGACAAGATCCCTTATACTTCGGCAATAGGGAGCCTCATGTATGGCATGCTATGTACACGACCTTATATTGCCTATTGATAAGTGGTAAAAATATAATAATAAAAGTATTAAATTATAAGATAAATTAACTTATTTTTAAGAAATTAATACTTTTTTAGTCTTTTGTAGGAAAGAAGGCTGTCAATAAGAAGACCTTATTTTTTTGGTTTAGATGAAACAAGTTTCAAGCAAAACGGACTTCAAAGCAGCCTGAAATTAAATTTCAAAGAAAATAAAAAAAATTAATATTCAAATGTCGGTCGGTTCGGTTCAAACCAACTCAACAAACTGGCCTGGCCCGACTGCAATAGAACCAAACCAGACCGCCTGGCCCAACTTGACGTCAGAAACCATCGCGGCCCATAGACCACTACAGTAACCTGGGTGAGGGGTATATTGAGGATTTCATGGGTCGAGCACACTCTGATTGGCTGAAGGAAGCGACGGTCTACCCAACACCAGGCTCGCGATCGATCCACAAAGGGCATTCTAGGAATTTCATGAGATCGATGGCTGCTGGTGCTCCAATTTTGATCTAACGGTCCCAATTTTAGCATGATCATACGGTCAAGAAGGCTGCTGGTTGGGATCCAATGGCTGATGGTGTATTCGATTTTTAACTAACGTCTATAGCTCTCCTAGGTGTGCTCCGATAGCCCAGATTCATTGATTAAGGAAGATCTAGTGGTTGAGGCTAAATCTGATTGAAACTAGGTTTTTAAGTGGGTTTTGATGCGTTGGATGTCGATGTAATGGCCAGAACTATCCAGGGCTTTATTTGACTTGTTTAAGGAGTCTAAAACCAAGTTTTAAGGGGATTCCTACTAGAAATCTTCCTCTTTAGGCTATAAAAAGCTTGCCACCGATCAAAGAGAGAGAACCTGTAATAGAGAGCCTGAGGAATAGAAAACAGAGAGTTGAAAATAAAAAGAAAATAGGGAGAAATAGAGAGAGGATTTAGGAAGAGAAGAAATAGAGCTTTTATTTTTCTTTCCTCTTCTTTTCTTCTTCCGATGACTAGTACACGAAGCAATTCTTCTTCATCAAGTTCTCCACACCAAGAGCAACGAACAACTAATTTTAGCGAATAAACAGTCTAATTTCTTCATATTTTTTATTTTATTTACTATTTTTGATCTTGTTACCATGAACTAAATTTATTTTACTAAGGGTAATGTGTAGCCACTCTTTTGATGCAATATTCAATATGATTTGCTTTTAATTTTATATTTTATTCATGAGGAGTATATAAATATATTCTTAATGCTTTTAGATTATTGGCCATCTTCTAATTGATTTGATGGGCATAGATGATATGGACCAAGTACGTCTATGTCGATGCTTCTTGGTTTATATACTTTGTATCATGAATCGGATTAGAATTCATATGCATGCAGGAATTTAGTGCACTTTGGACATAGCATATTTTAATTAGAGGATTTCACAAAACTTAAAGGATCAGTATTTATTTAAATTATGCCTATACCAAAGTTTAGTTAATAAATATTGATAGTTTTGCTACGCCTGGACCAAAGGATAGTGAATAACTTAAGAGACTCCACCATCACATGAAACAAAATTAACCTAATTGATATAAATACTTAAATATTGTATTGATTGAGTTGGTGAATCGATTGCCTTAGTAACCTATTGCTCTTGAGTTTAAAATTCTAAAAATTATACACTCTATTTTCTTATAATTTATTAATTTATTTCTTTATTTTTTTTATTTTTCTTAATTCTCATAAATTGATTATCTAAATAAAGCTTAGGAAAGAGTTTTTCAGTACTTATTTTTCAATCCTCTGGGGATGATACTCTACTCACTTACTTTATTACTTGATCGACTGGTGTACTTGCCATAGCTATAGATTAGCATGCATCAAGTTTTTGACGCCGTTATCGAAAATTATGTCTAAAATAATATTAAAATTTTGATCTTTACTTTACTTTAGAATTTTATTTTTAATTTTTTTTCTTACTTTATTTTTAGATTTGTTCGGTGCTTGACACGTACTGGATATTGTGACTTACTACCTTTAGACCCAAAAATCGAGAGGACCATCAAAAGACTACAACAAGAAAGGAACAAGGCAGCTAAAGATCCTAACAACATCAATCTGGGATTGGATATGATGACCGAGGGACGGCAAGAAGCTATTTGAGTGGCACATCATCCATTAAATGATTACATCACACCATCCATAGCCAATGCAGCTTCGAGCATCAATAGACCACCTGTGCGAGTGAACAACTTCAAAATAAAATTGATAATGATTCAAATGATTCAATCAACTGTCCAATTCAGTGGCACGTGTATGATGATCCGAATGCCCATATTTCTAATTTTCTTGAACTTTATGATACTTTTAAAATTAACGGGGTGTCGAATGATGCTATTAGATTACGACTTTTTCCTTTCTCTTTATGGGACAAAGCTAAAAGTTGGCTTCATTCTCTTCCTATAGGTTCTATCACAACTTGAGATATCCTAGTCCAAAAATTCTTAGCCAAGTACTTTCCACCTTTCAAGACTGCAAAGATGCGCAACGATATCACTTCTTTTGTGCAGATGGGCATAGAGACACTATATGAGGCTTGGGAGCTTTTTAAGAAACTACTGAGAAGATGTCCACATCATCAACTACCCATATGGCTTCAAGTATAAACTTTCTATAATGGTTTATCTCATACTAATCATTCTATGATTGATGCAGCAACAGGAGGAACCATTAACCAAAAAACGGAGGAAGAAGCCTTTGATTTGATCGATGAGATGGCATCAAATAGCTATTAGTGGTAAACAGAATACATGATGCCGAGAAAATCAGCAACTATGCAGGGAGTGGATTGCGTTCCAGCTTTATTAGCTAAAATTGCAGCCCTTAGAGCCAAAGTCAATAATATAAAAGGAACAGCTATGCACATTTAGAGCATCACTTGTGATCTACGTGGAGGAGGATATGATATAAGCGACTATCAGATAGGTAATCCTTTTGCTAAAGCCCCTAATACTGCTAACTATCTTAGTAATTTTTTCAGGCCACAATAAAATAATCCCTTCTCCAACATATATAATCAAGGGTGGAGGTAGCATCCAAATTTCTCGTGGAGAAATCAAAATGCAGCACAACAGGCACCCCCGGGATTCCAAGCACCTAAGAAGAACCCTGATCTGGAGGAGCTGATGGTCAAATTCATGCCAAACCAAGAAGCAACTATAAAAAATCTAGAAAACAAACTCAGGCAAGACCAAGCAGCAGCAATTCAAAACTTAAAGATGCAAGTAGGATAGATGGCTAAGATAATCTCTGAGAGACCACAAGGATCCTTGCCTAGCAACATGGAGACCAATCCAAGGGAGCACATCGATGCTATTACCTTAAGAAGTGGTAAAGAGCAAGAGGAGCCACATCAGAAGAAAGAGACCGAAGAGCCAACTATAAACAAAGAAAAGCCAACTAATGCTCATCAGTCACCTAAACAACCAACAGATGGATGGTCTCCAAGTATAAAGTTTGCTGATCCAAACGTGAAGCCCTATGTGCCACCACTACCATTTTCAGAGAGACAAATACAGCATCCAGATAAGAAATTTTCTAACTTTTTTAAAATTTTAAAGAATTTACACATTAATATTTCTTTTATAGATGCTATCACTCAAATATCGAGGTATGCCAAGTTTCTCAAAGAAATTCTAATAAATAAGAAAAAGCTGAAGGAGCATGAAGGAATAAATTTGAATGAAGAGTGCTCAGCAATACTTCAAAATAAATTACCATAGAAGCTAAAAGATCTAGAGAGTTTTACTATCCCTTGCATTATTGGTGATTGTAGTTTTGATAAAGTTTTTTTTGATTTAGGAGCAAGTATTAATCTCATACCTTTTTCTATTTTCAGAAAGCTGGGTCTAGGAAAATCAAAACCTACCACTATTCCTCTTTAACTAGTGATAGATCCATCAAATATTCAAGAGGTATAGTGGAGGATGTCTTGGTAAAGGTAAAAAAATTTATTTTTCTTATTGATTTTATTGTTCTTGATATGGAAAAAGATATTAATGTACCTCTTATCTTAGGGAGACCCTTTTTAGCTATTGGAGGAGCTTTAATAGATGTTCAACAAGAAAAATTAATTCTTAGAGTTCAAGATGAACAAGTTACTTTAATGTTTTTAAAGATATTAAACATCCTGATGATAATCAAATTTATTTTTGAATTGATGTTATTAACAAATCAGTATATAAGAATTATGTAGAAAATAGGTTTGAGACTATGAAAGCTAGCAATGTCCAATTGAAAGAGGGTTCAACCAAATATAAAAGTATTTTGATTGAAGTGGCACTGGATTGATTCAGCCCAGAACTCCCGAAAGTCAAGCTGAAGACTATAAATCAGAACTACTAGATAGGTTGCTTCTTTTCTTTTTAGTTTTGATTATTTTTCTTTTATTTTATTTTTTAGTAATTTGTTGTTGATCTTTTACTGCTTTGGTGTGCGTTTTCAATTTTGCAGAAAAAAATCAATAAAAAAAGCCAGATTTCAAAGCTTTAAAGAACCAGACTGAACCAAATCAGGTGTATTCCTTCCTGTCCTTTATTACACCTTTACTTTTTCTTTCTTCATTAAGATTATGTAGAATAAGTTGAGGGGTAGAAATTTTTTTTTTAAAAAAAAATAAATAAAATATTAACTATGTGTCAAAAAGAAAATTTTGAGCAAGATAGATTAGAAAAAGTGATAAAAGTTAGAAATATTTGCTAATGAATGTAGCGAGTTAAGAAGTAGATTAGTTGGTCTGACTTTTAAAAGCCTACTTAGATCACCTAAAGACTATTAGCACTTTTATTTGCACATGCACACTAACAAGGCAAAGTAGGTGTTGATTATAAGGCCAACCGAGGATTCAATTTTTATTGAAAATTGATAATTAATATAAATTCTAATCAAAAAAATTTGAATTTAAAGAAAGAGCTACCTACTTAAAAATAAAGTATAAAAGATAGAGTATATGTGGATTACCCAAAGCTTAGTAACTGAATCTCTGCACCTAGGTTAAGTGTGGAGATTCACGTAAAATGGTGGAGGAAAGGCCAAGATGCTCAGCAAAAAAAAAAAAAAGGAGGCAGTGTGAAAGCTATTTTAATTCATGAGTTTAAATTGGGAATGTATAGAAAATTAATCAAAATAGGTGATAAGAGAAGATACTTTTGTCCTTTAAATTAACACTAAAATGCTAAGTTAGTCATCATAAACATAAGTATTGTAGATCTTTAGATATAATTTAAGAAAGTTTCTAATTGTACTGACTGCGAAATTGGCTTCTCAAGCTTAATGCTTAGTTAGTGGTATTTTCTAAACTTTTTGATCTTTAATCGTAGCTCTATTTTTATGAAAGAGGATCTTATTGAAACATGATCTTAAATAAAGCACTGCTAAGGGACTAGCAATGATTAAGTTGGAGGGTGTGATAAGTGGTAAAAATATAATAATAAAAATATTAAATTATAAAATAAATTAACTTATTTTTAAAAAATTGATACTTTTTTAGATTTTTGTAGGAAAGAAGGCTGTCAATAGAAAGATCTTATTTTTCTGGTTCAGATGAAATAAGTTCCAAGCTAAACGGACTTCAAAGCAGTCCAAAATTGAATTTCAAAGGAAATGAAAAAAATTAATATTCAAATGCCGGCTGGTTCGGTTCAAACCAGCTTAGCAAACAGGCCCAGCTCGATGCAACAAAACCAAACCAGACCGCCCGTAGACCGCCCGACCTAGCTTGACGTTAGAAACCATCGTGATCCATAGACTGCTATAATAACCCGGGTGAGGAGTATATTGAGGATTTCATGGGAGCGAGCGCGCTCTGATTGGTTGAAGGAAGCGGCGGTCTACCCAACGCTGAGCTCGCGATTGATCCACAAAGGGCATTTTGGGAATTTTATGAGATCGATGGCTGTTGGCACTCCAATTTTGATCCGACGGTCCCAATTTTAGTGCGATCATGTAGTCAGGAAGGCTACCAGTCGGGATCCAATGGCTGACGGTGAATTCGATTTTTAACTAACATCTGTAGCTCTCCTAGGCATGCTCCAATAGCCTGGATTCACTGATAAGCAAGATCTGACGGCTGAGGCTAAATCCGATTGAAACTAGGTTTTTAAGTGGGTTTTGATGCGTTGGATGCTGATCTAATGGCCAGAACTATCTAGGGCTTTATTTGACTTGTTTAAGGAGTCTAAAACCTACTTTTAAGAGGATTCCTACTAGAAATCTTCCTCTTTAGGCTATGAAAAGCCTGCTGCTGATCAAAGAGAGAGAACCTGTAATAGAGAGCCTGAGGAATAGAAAATAGAGAATTGAAAACAAAAAGAAAACATGGAGAAACAGAGAGAGGGTTTAAGGAGAGAAGAAATAGAGCTTTTATTTTTCTTTTCTCTTCTTTTCTTCTTCCGACGATCAGTACATGAAGCAGTTCTTCTTCATCAAGTTCTCTGCACCAAGAGCAGCAGACAATCAATTTCAGTGAATAAATAGTCTAATTTCTTCAAGCTTTTTATTTTATTTACTATTTTTGATCTTGTTACCATGAACTAAATTTATTTTACTAAGGCTAAGGTGTAGCCACTCTTTTGATGCAATATTCAGTATGATTTACTTTTAATTTTATATTTTGTTCATGAGGAGTATATAAATCTATTCTTAATGCTTTTAGATTACTGGCTATCTTCTAATTGATTTGATGGGCATAGAAGATATGGACCAAGTACATCTATGTCGATGCTTCTTGATTTATATGCCTTGTATCATGAATCGAATTAGAATTCATATGCATGCAGGAATTTAGTACACTTTGGATGCAACATATTTTAATTAGAGGGTTTTACAAAACTTAAAGTATCAGTATTTATTTAAATTATGCTTGGACCAAAAGATAGTTAATAAATATTGATAGTTTTGCTATGCTTGGATCAAAGGATAGTCAATAACTTAGGAGACCCCACCGTTACATGAAATAAAATTAACCTAATTTATATAAATACTTAAATATTATATTGATTGAGTTGGTGAATTGATTGCCTTAGTAACCTATTGCTCTTGAGTTTAAAATTCTAAAAGTTATACACTCTATTTTCTTATAATTTATTAATTTATTTCTTTATTTATTTCTTATTTTTTTAATTCTCATAAATTGATTATCTAAATAAAGCTTAGGAAAAAAATTTTCAGTACTTATTTTTTAGTCCTCTAGGGATGATACTCTACTCACTTACTTTATTACTTAATCGACTGGTGCACTTGCCATAGCTATAGATTAGCATGCATCACCCATGTTATGAGTGTCACGAGCAAGTATCAGTCAAATTTAGATGAAGAGCACTGAACTTCTATGAAATGTATCCTTAAGTACTTGAGAAGGTCTAAGGATATGTTTCTAGTTTTTGGTAATGGAGAACTCTAGGTTCAGTGGTATACAGACTCAGATTTTATGTCTGACATAGATAATCAAAAGTCAACATCTGAAAGTCTATTTATTTATAATGGTAGAGCAGTTAGTTAGAAGAGTTCCAAGTAGATAGTGATAGTAGACTCCACCATGGAAGTAGTGTACATCGCTACATTGGAGGCTACAAAGGAAGCATTCTAGCATAAAAAGTTTGCCATAGAGCTCAGAGTGATATCATTAGATGCCGTCCCTCTGTACTATGATAATAATGGCACTATAGCCCTAGCTAAGAAGCCGAGGTCTCACCAAAAATCCAAGCACATCGAGCAGCAATTCCACCTCATCTATCATTACCTCGGGAAGGGATATGTAGAGATCAAGAGAGTCAACACCATAGATAATGCAGCGGATCCACTGACAAAGTCATTGAGTAGTAGAAGATCAAAGCCCACTTAAAGAAGATGGGACTTAGATTTGTAGCTAATTGACTTTAGATCAAGTGGGAGTTTGTTAGATGTGTGTCCTAGAAGCCAGATTGGCTGACACTTGTAATACACTTCTAAAGATAATTTTATAATTTTGATTTAAATTAATAAAGAGTTAATTTTTTATTCTATCATATTGTAAATAGTGTTTGTGATATATCCTTTGAGTTAATAGAAATGACAATTTATATTTTCAAGAGTTGAAAATTTAAGACATGAGTTTTCATAATTAACTCATAAATGCTCCTAACTATAGAATCATCATGAGGATGGTGATCGATCCAGAAGGTTGGTGTATGATCACTTTTTTAGGATAGATGAGTCTTGAGTCTATGATGTAGAGACACTGGAGTGAGAGTACAGATACTCATTAGAGAATGGAGGCACTGAGCGTGACCATCTTGAGTAATTATAAGAAAGTCTATCTTCTCGTCGATGACTGGCTCGATGTTGCAGTAGTGTGTCTGATTCTTTGATTTGAGGTGCATCGAAAGTTCATCTTGAGGGTGTTATAGTTTGACTACACCATAACTTGATCTCCTAGCCATTCAGAATCTTCAGGTGTATGTTGGCTATAGCATGTTCATTGTAGGAATTGGATTGCACCAATAGGGGATCTATCTACCTCGGTAGATGAGGAGCAGCCCTATGATGATCATGAGATCGAGTCCATAAGCCCATAGACATAGCAGTGTAAATATGATAGAAAGAGTTTCTATTAGGATTTCACATCGAACTTGAATCGAATGATTAATTCATCAGAAGGATGTTGGGTTTGACAAGTTCACCTTAACCCTAATCCAGTCGTGGCTCAAGATAGAAGAATTCAATCACATAGGTAGCTGCACCGAGAGGTTCACTTTCGATTCTAATGGGTTGCCACCATATACTACTAGGTATTACTGATAGATTTTGGGAGCAGTTAGAATAATTTAGATGATCAATCATTCTAATTATATGAATTAGAAAAGTTCTGATCCATCGAAAGGTGTTTCGATGATGTCGATGATAGAGATCGCGATATGTCCTATTACCATATGGAACTGAACCTAACTGGATCACATAAATAAGAATTTGGATCTAGATGTTATCAATTGGGCTAACCCAATTCAGTTGATTTGGATAAGATCCAATTAGGTTTAAGAAAATCATGCTAGCATACGATTGAGCCTAATATTCTCCTTTTGTAATCATTTTAGTTCGTCTCGGCTGAGCCAAATTTATTTAGACTCACTTAAAAATCTTATCTTAGTCTGGCTGGAGCTTGTCTAGGTCAGAAAAAGATTATTCTAATTCATTAGATGGATTTACGACAATACCTACCAATTTGTATCACCTACCAATTCCTAGTTTAGACAAGGGTCAATAGTTGACCCTGGACACTTGGACAAAGGGCCATGTGTGATGCACTCATTTGAGAGAACTTGGGGCTCTTGTCCCCTTGCTAAATGAAGAAAGAGAGAGGATGCATGTCACCCTAGGCATGCACCCCATGTGGATAAAGTAGGAGTCCCATGCAGATGGGACTCCAGGGTATTTTGATATGATCAAACATTAGGGCGCTAAATAGTTTGGGTTTATCCAGTGTTGGCACCACCTATGTGATTTTTTGAGGGACTCTCATCTGATTGGATCAAATGACATCATCCCACTAATCAGATTTAGATCTAATTGAATGAATGCCTATGATTGGCTGGGATGATGTGGCACTGTATGGTGTAGTAGGGTCTATTTAAATCCTGTCTGTGCCTAGGATTTTAGTGCTTCTTCCTTTCACCATGCTGTAAGGCTGCCCTCCTCTCTTTCATGCCTCCCTCTGATCCTCTCTCTTTCCTCTCCACACCCAAGGAGTTGGGCATAAGTTCAAGAGAAGTCCAAAGAGTATTGGCACCTAGATCAGGAAGAAGGCAGCACTATTGAAAGAGAAGACTCCTGCTTCTTCAAAAAGAATTTTGAAGAACTTCAAGATCAGATGAAGATCTAAATTTTAGAGTACTGATTTAGAAGGAAAAGACATTCAGATCCTACCTAAGTGGACTAAGGTAGAGGCCAGGCATGTGCGTGGCTCGATCCAGAAGCTCAGGAGCGTCAGGATCATCATTAGGATAATCTGACTGCCCAAAATAAGATATGAAATTAAATTAGATTTAATTATATTTTATTTTAATATTAGATCTTTAGGATCAAATCCGAGATGTCTCAAACCTAATTAGGATTTTTAGAATTTTTTTTAAAAATATTTCTTCAGATCCAATTAGATCTGAACGATCCTATGCCGGAAAATAGGATTTTTTCTTCAAAACTAAGATCCATACATTATTTCTTTCAAATTGATTAAGCTCTTCTTGCATTGCATTTATCCAATTATAGTCTTTTTTAGCTTCATCTATGGTTTTAGATTCAAAATGTGAAATACATGCAAAGTAATTGCATACATATTTAAGTGAAAAATAAGTTCTTACCTCATGTGTAGGATCATCAATAATTAGTTTTTTTGGAATGATTATGATCATACCTTCATTCTCTTGGAAGATCATTTGTACCTTGAGTTTGTTCTTGTTGTTCTTCACCTTTATCCTCTTGTTTGTTCTCATGTTCTTTTTCATTTTGAATTATTGAGTCCTTTAGGATGAGCTCATTCATCCCTTTTGTAAGAGGACCTGCATCATCAATACCTTCATTCTTTCTTGATGGAAGATTATTAGTCTCATCAAATAGAATATATATTGACTCCTTTACTACTAAAATTCTTTTATTAAAAACTCTAAAATATTTATTAGAAGATGAATATCTAAGAAAGATAGCTTCATCAGATTTTGCATCAAAATTTTCTAATCTTTCTTTATCATTGTTCAAAACAAAACATCGACAACCAAAAACATGAAAATATGCAATGTTTGGTTTTCTTCCTTTCTAAAGCTCATAGGGTATTTTCTTTAAGATTGGTCTAATTAGGGCATGATTTAAAATATAATATACCATGTTAATTACTTTTTTCCAAAAGTATCTTGGGAGGTTACTTTCACATAGCATAGTACGGACCATTTCTTCTAGAGTTCTATTTTTTTTTCGACTATCCCATTTTGTTGGGATGTCCTAGGTACTAAAAAATTATGGTCTACATTTTTTTTATCACAAAATTTTTTAAAATCTTAGTTTTTAAATTTAATTCCATGATCACTTCGAATACTTTGAATTAAATTTTTTTTTATTTATAATTTTTTGATAAAACTTTAAGAAAACATGAAAAGTTTCATCCTTATGTGCTAAAAAAAATTCATGTGAAATATGAAAAATCATCAATAATTATAAAATCATATTGTTTGCCATCTAAGCTTGTAGTTCTTGTAGGTCCAAATAAATCCATGTGCAATAATTTCAATGGCCTAGAAGTT
Source organism: Cocos nucifera (assembly GCA_006176705.1). NCBI lineage: Eukaryota > Viridiplantae > Streptophyta > Magnoliopsida > Arecales > Arecaceae > Cocos > Cocos nucifera. The sequence goes on along the minus strand of QRFJ01000936.1, from coordinate 178,722 downwards.
GAAACTATATTTTAGACTTGAATGAAATTCTAGTTTGCTTACCTAATTGACATGCATCACAAATTTTATCTTTTTCAAAATTTAGTTTACGTAAACTAGTAACTAATTCCTTTTTAATAAGCTTTGAAAGGTAATGCATGCTTATATGTGCAAGCCTACGATGCCAAAGCCATCTAGTCTCATTAATTTTAGCATTCATAGCTACTAGGCATTGCATGTTTATCATCGAAAGATCATTCAAATCTATCGTATAAATATTACCATGCCTATGCCCAACAAATTTAATGCCATCATCATTGAGACTAGTTACAATACACAATAAAGATTCAAAAATAACTTTGCATCATTTGTCACAAAATTAACTAATACTTAAGAGATTATGTTTTAGACCATCTACTAGTAAAATATTTTCAATATATTTGGAGGGAATGATACTAATGTTACCTATGTCGATGATCTTTTCTTTGCCATTATCTCTAAAGATGACCATCCCTTCATTTTTTACATCAAGTGTGATGAATTGGGACTCATCACTAATCATGTGTCTTAAGCACCTGCTTTTAAGATACCATTTTTGATTTCTTCCTTGGGATGCAAGACATACCTACACACAAAATCAAGTCTTCACTTTAGGTACCCAAGTTTTCTTTGGTCCTTTTTGGTTAGTCACAATAGTTTCTTTTACTAAAAAATATATCCTAAAGCCAATCATCTAGATTATAGATGGTTGAGCTAAATATAATTATACTTAAATTATTAATAAATAAAATTATTATTTTGGTATTTCATCACTCTTTTGCATCTTCTTGTAATGAACTCTCATGTGATGAAATTCTAAGGACTATTTAGACTTGACAAAGGATGATTTATCATTTAGTCTTTAAAACTATTTCACGATCAAATGATTCGTTGTTATCCAAGATGACAACGTATCGAGTGTAGGTCATTGTGTGTCACAAGTGTTGGTTGTCCTCTTAACCAAGAAGTATGGAGATACTATTATAGCATGCAGGTGAAGTGTAGGGGTACATTTCACTGAACGTAGCCTAATTGCGGAGCTCTCTACTATCAAAAGTTGCTCACGAATGATATGGGTTTAAGTATCTCTTGGATCTGAGATCACGACAGTGACTTGCAGGCAACTCACTACACTTAGGTACTAGACTACCTAAATTTCTAATTCAGTGATGGAAGGCTACTGGGTACAATCAAGTACTTATGAAATCGATGTGTGAGTCAAGATGGGATTGACCTCTTCAAGTATTGGAGCAAGTGCATCACTGTATTTTAATTTAGCAAAATCTCGACTAGGATGGTCCATGTGATGGACACTGAATTTTGAAATACACTATGGATGAATTTTAGGACTGGCAGCAAATCCTAGATCGTCATTTGAGCATCGAGGTCAAGGAGATGAATTGTACGGTAACCATATGCGATAGGTTCATCATTATTGCATTGCGACTTTTTGACCTATTCGGTCGTTGGGTACCATTGCTAGATGGTCATATCGATTGGTATAGAAAATCAGTTCTTATGCTACTAGCTTATGATTCGAACCTATGGAGTCACAGATAATAGAAGTTTTACCTGATCTGATGGCTGATCTGGAGTCTAATGACCTAGGACTCTAGGGTCAAGAGTCCTACTAGATTGAGACTCCGAGTCCTACTTATCTAGGACTCTCTGATCAAGAGTTTCATTGGTCTGAAACTCTAAGATTGCGTGTTTCATTCATTTGGGATACTAGGTTCAAGAGTCCTAAAAGAGTCCCACTGGTTTGGGACTCTTTAGGAGTTTCATGTTGATGGAATTCTATTGTCTGGACATCCATCCGATTGGAACTCTATATTTATTGAAGGATTAATTAGTAATTTGATTACTGATTAGCTCAATTTGATTGAGCGATGAGGATTTGATCAAGTTCGATCGAATTTGATTCGATTGGATTTGATCCGATTAGGTCATGAGATGACCTAATCGCTATGGAAGATTTGAACCTGATTTGATAAGGAGCTGGACCTAATTAATTTCTAATTTAATTAAAAATTAATTAATTTAGGTTTAGTTTAATTTAGTTAAATTTGACTTGATCTATTTGGTTTAAATTAATTAATTTGGTTGAAACCAATTTGGACCAAGTCAAATAAGAATTGAATTCAAATTCTCCTTAGCGCCCACTATATTTGACTTTTCCACTATGACCCATGCCATCCTCTAATTCTTGCTTGAGATTTCTCATGCAGAAATGAATGTCTGCCCCTCCACTCTTCTACCTTTGACCTGGTCCAAGGGTTGGACCAGTTCAAACTAAGTTGAATTTTGAATTTAATTTGGTTGGTTGGTGGTTCAAACTAACTTCACCTTATCTATTCTCATCTCCATGCCCCTTATGTGTTTGTCACAAATTTTTTTATGCATTTTTGATTGTGGGCACATAGAAGGAGAGTCCTTTTGTGCATGAAACTAAAGGGGTGGGCATTGGGAAAGGGATAAGGGCTTGCTTGAATTTTGAATTCAAGCAAGTGGTTGAAACAACTTAACCTCCCTCTTCTTATCCGATCTCATGTGGCTTTTCCATGGGTTGCATGCAATTTTAAATAATATTTATTTTATTCATGCATGAGACTAGAGAGTGGTTATGTGAGGTATTTCTTGGAGAGAGAAACTCAGTAAGGGGCACAAGTTCTTGGCATGGAAAAGTCCAAGGGTTTCCTGTGCCCATTTTTAAATCTCATATGCCTTTTCTTTCATTTCTTTCTTTTGATTGCCCAACTAAAAAGAATTAGAGAGTGGGTGTTCAACAGAGAGAATGTCCTTCTACCCATGGAAAATTGATTCATGGGAAAATTCAAAAAGGAGTGGGCGTGAGAGTTTTCGGGCGTCAGGGTTTTCGGTGAGTGCAAAACCCTAGAGTTGGAATTCTAGGTTCGGGTGGAGAGATCGAGTGCTGTGAGCATCGGATCGCCACCAAATTTGAAACACGATCTCATTATCCTCCGAAAAGCAAGTGCTAATTTTTTAGAGTTTTCAAGGGATCAAAAAGAAGGCAATCAATTAGATTGATCGAGATCAATTATCGAAGGCTCCGTTGAGGAGCTAGCACTCTGGTGGAGCTGGTCGAGACTAGGAGCTCCGTATGGACCAACCATAAAGGTTGGATAAGTGTGCGCTATAGCACAACACCAAAGCATATTCTAGTAGATTTAGATCATGGATATTAGCTATTCACGCATAGGTATCGAGTTCTAAACTTAAATCGATCAGTAAATGCAATTTGCTAATCGATTGTATTTAAATTTTAAATTACATATTAGCATGTCTAGATCCTGAGTAGGATAATTGATTAGATCAATGTATGCTATAAAATTAATATTAAATTAATTTTTTTGCTACTATAAATTTTTGAAAAGTTTCAAATTGCATGCTATAAACCCTACTCGATTTTCTTCACCTTTTGGAACCCATATTTTCTTCACATTTGAATTTTTAGATTTGCTAGAAAAATATGTGTAGGATTTATGTCCTACTTTACCATATTTAAAGTAAGTAACATTTGAAAACTTATTACTAGATGAATTTATAAAAATGTTTTTTATTTTTTTTTAGAGGATTATAGCCTAGGCTAGCTTTATCATAAATGGCCTTTTTTATTTTCAAGAATCATTTAAAGTTTGTTTGAACTTAAGGTGAATTTTTCTATCATTGATTTTAACTTCTCAATTTTATTTTTCAAATTTAGATTTTCTTGAGTTAAGGCTAATTTTTCATTTGAAATGGTTTCATTTTCTTTCAATAAGGATTGATTGTTTAACTTGAGTTCTTTATTTTTAACCCCTAATTTCTTTAAATCATCTACTAAATCATAACAAGCTTTTTAAAGTTCTTCAAAAGTAAAGTCATTAAAAATTTCAGCATTTACCTTATTTTCATGTGCCACAAGGCATAAGTTGGCTTGTTTTTGAGACTTCTTCTTTGGAGCTCGAGTCATCACTGTCGCTCCATGTAGCCATCATAGTCTTTTTCTTAAATTTCTTAGGAGCCTTCTTGAGTTATAGACATTCAGATCTAAAATACCCCAACTTGTTACATTCGTAGTATATGAGGGGTTGCTCCTTTTCCTTCTCCTTGCTATACTCCCCTTTCGTAGGTGGCCTTCTCCTCATTTCTTATTTTCTTTTCTTCAAAAATCTCTTGAATTTTATAGTAATGAGGACTAACTCTTCATCTTGTTCATCATCTTCTGTTTGATCTGATTCCTTCTCTTGTTGAATAGTAGACTTGAGGGCTGTTGTTTTCTTCTTCTTGACATCTTCTTCTTGATGTTGTTTTATACTTATCTCGTGTGCCACAAGCGATCCTAGAATCTCCTCCAAAGATAAGATGTTCAAATCCTTAGCTTCTTGAATAACGATCACTTTGGCTTTCCATATCCTTAGTAAAGATCTAAGAATCTTCCTTACAAGATCACTGCTAGAATAAGACTTGCCAAGACTTTTAAGACCATTTATAATATTCATAAATCTAGTAAATATTTTGGTTATTGATTCATCATGCTCTATTTTAAAGAGTTCATATTTATGTACAAGCATGTTAATTTTTGACTCTTTAACTTAGTTAGTGCCTTCATGTGTTACTTTTAATCCATCCCATATTTTTTTAGTTGACATGCATGTTGAAATGATTAAATTCATTTGCATCTAATGCACAATATAAAATATTCATGGCTTTAGCATTGAGCTGAGCCATTTTTTTATCAATCTCATCCCATTCTCTTTTGAGTTTAGCTGATTCTACACCATCAATTAATTTAGTGGGAGTGTGTGGTCCATTAACTATGATATTCTGCATATCATAGTCAAGTGTTTGAATGAAAATTCTCATCTGAGCTTTCTAATAGGTATAGTTAAATCTATTGAAAAGTGGAGGTTGGTTTGTGGACTACCCCTCGGCAAGTGAAATATCGACTTGGGTTGCCACAGATCTTTGGCTCTTGATGGTTAAATCAAAATAGGGCTAGAGCATCGGACTTTGATACCACTTGTTGCTCAGCTATGCAATCTAAGAGGGAGGATGAATTGAATTTTTAAAATTTTAAAATTAATTAACAACCATAAAGATTGTGTGATGATAAGCAAGTAATATTAGTTGGTGATTTAAGTGAAGTGAAAAATTAAGTAGCAAGAAAGCAAGAAAATAAGAAGATGGAGATAGATGCAAATAAGCACACCATAAATAAAAAAGATTATAGTGGTTCGGTGCTAACCTTGCACTTACATCCACTCCCCAAGCTCCTACTTAAAAATTTCAATTCACTATCTATATTCAAACTGAATACAATATTGAAACCCTCCGATCCTAGCTATCCCAAGCTAGAATACTTATTTTTTGGATACAAGCCAATTCTATACAATCTAATTCAATATTTGGATCAACCTTCTCAAGTTTTGAAATCTCCAAAACTTAAATCAAAATAATAAAATAAAGTATGAGTTTTAATAATAATGAAATATAAAGTTAGCCCCTTTAATGAGTAAATAAAATGTTAAAAATATTTTACACAAATAAAAAAGAAGCTTTTTTGATTTTTTTTAAGATTGTTGAAGATTTGAATGAGCTTTTGAGAGGTTGGTGAACTTAAAATTAATGCTTCTTTGCTTGAAGAGAGCTTTTTACTAGGACTGAAATGAATGCTTGATTTCTCTTGTGTTTTCTCTCCTTTGAAAACCTTTATATCTTCAATAGGTGCTGGAGAGTGAACTATGCAAGTTTGGAGCCATTGGAGTGCCTTAAATGTGCATTAAATATGGCCAAAATAGATTGAAAGACAAGCAATTATAGAGTTTTTCCGTCATAGGGATCGACCCTAGGGTCGTCGCCTGCATAAAAGTCAACTCTGGGGTCGACCTCTATGGCAGAATGTAGAAAAACCACTATTTTATATTTTTAATCTATAAAATAGTAGAGATCGATCTTGGGGTCGACCCTTGACACAGGGGTTGACCTCAGAGTCATCCCCTTTGAGCATGCCGGTCAAAAATAGCATGCCATTCAGCCCCTTTTGGCAGAGATCGACCCTTTTGTTCAAACATGTTTTTCTTTCAAGTTTTATATCAAAAAATCATGAGACTACTTTCAAAAGATCAGAAATCTTCTATACTTGCTCTTGAGACTTCCAAAATAGTTTTTCTTGATTTCCAACTTCGTAAAATTATAATTTTGCCCATCTTCAGCTTTTTTTAATAAACTTAAAATTTTTTATGAAATCTGAAATAAATAATTGATCTTTTTTCAAGCTAAAATTATTAATATCCCTTCAAATATTTTATAATCATCAAAATCAATTCTTGTAGCAATAGAAGAAACTTGTTCTATTTGCTAGCAAAAGTTTAATCATTGAGGTAAAGTTCCTAAAGCTTTAAACTAAGTTTAAATTGATCTTTTAACTATTGTAGCAGATCTTATGTTATAATAAAGCAAGGTAATTAATTTGAATTGAGTTTGAAGTTAAATTATGTTGTCTATGAAACTAAAATTATTTAGATGGCTTAGCTATGATTTGAAATGATATTAGTTGTATCTGAAAATAGTTGGAAGAGTAGAAATAGAACTAGATGTTTGAAAAGTTTTGAATTATGTTGAAGTTAGATTAAATTAAACCTAAGCTAAAATAAGTAAGATGGAATAGATATAAGAAGTAGAAAGATTAAAGTAAGAATATGGAAGTAAAGTAGATGTAGTTCTGATCTTGAATTACATGATATGAGTTTAAACGGTGCTTATTAATGATATAGGAAAGGAAAAGAGTTGGAAAGGTGCTATGGAATAAACCAAGTAGCTAATAGCTAGTTAAGGTGAGTGGATTTTCTTATCTAGCTTTGCTATTCTCTTTGTTATATGAAAATCATATCCATTTTTATAAGTATGGAAGCAGGAATATGCATAAATGTTTTACTACCTAGCTTATATCTTGTCGTTTGAAAGTTTATTTAGTGTTAGCTTTTGAAAGAATGCATAGCACAGCATGTCTTACAGCATGTAGTAGCTGGCACCACCTTGTGATTAGGTTCAGCAGTATATCAGAATGATCAGTATTGCTTGGCAGTGTATCAGAATGCTTGGTGGAGCTTGGCAATATATCAGAATGCCTAGTGGGGCTTTATTTCAGTAGCATTCATACTATGTACTGACTACCTATGGTAGGGATATGCTGGGGGTAGTTGGCCATAGCCAATAGCATTATTTAGAAAAAAAAAATTGGTTTATCACAGTTTAGCGGATTTCTTTTAATTCAACAGATTCTATCAGCTCAACAAACTGATTTTAGCTCAGCAAAACTTTCTTTTAGTAAAGATTTATATTACAGATTTATTCTTATTTAAGATGCATTTGTTTGAAAGTATTTCAGCCTTTTAAGTCTTATATTATGATAATAACTATTATAGCCATATCTTCCTATTTTTCATTATTAGATTATTTATCCACTCACTGAGACTTTTCAAGTCTCACCCCTCACTCTTTCTAATTGTAGTTTTGGGAGTAGCTTAGCTCAGAGTTATGTTTCAGTATGTGTATCAGCACCTTTAGCAAAGAAAGTTTTTGGGATGTTGGTTTGTAAACTTATAATGCATTGAGAGATGTATTATATAGCTGATATGGTTAAATCAAAAACTGATGAGCTTGTTATATTTTGGGTGATTTTATAAAATGTATATAGTATGGTTTTGTGAATAGAGTCTTGAATTTGCTTATATAAATTATTTAATTAAATTAAGATATTTGCTTTAGTAGATTAAGAGATTGAATTAAAGTGTATATGTTGATTATATAAAATATTGAGCTAAGTTAAGGTATTGGTTTAGCAAGTTAAGAAGATTTAAATTAAAATACTTGTGATGCAAATTTACAGAATCGATCAACTTAATTGAAAGTAGATTATTGAATGATGTTATAATTTAGTTTAGCCATATTTTAGAAATTCCCCTAATCTTTAGATAAGGGTGGGGTGTGGCATCATCACCCATAGTTAGCAAGGATGGGGTGTTACATATTTGGTATCAGAGTAAAGGTTTAATGATTTACAGAGATAAGCAAGGTTTAATTGATGATATAAGTAAGGTTTAATTGATGAAAGGTTAATAGTTTATTGAGATGAGGAGGGTTTAATTATTGATATGAGCAAGGTTTAGTAATTAGTAGAGATAAGTAAAAGTTTAATGGATAGCAGAGACGAATGAAGGTTTATAATCAATGAGCATAAGAAATGATTTATGGTTAATGGACAGGAGCAAAGGATTATAATTAGTAAGGATGGGCTTATGTATACCATAACTAGTTCACTAGAATGATGTTATAATTTACTATAATTAGTAAGGATGGGCTTATGTATACCATAACTAGTTCACATAGACGAATGAATGTTCATGAGCATAAGAAATGATTTATGGTTAATGGACAGGAGCAAAGGATTATAATTAGTAAGGATGGGCTTATGTATACCATAACTAGTTCACTAGAATGATGTTATAATTTACTATAATTAGTAAGGATGGGCTTATGTATACCATAACTAGTTCACTAGATTATTGAATGATGTTATAATTTAGTTTAGCCATATTTTAGAAATTCCCATAATCTTTAGATAAGGGTGGGGTGTGGCATCATCACCCATAGTTAGCAAGGATGGGGTGTTACATATTTGGTATCAGAGTTAAGGTTTAATGATTTACAGAGATAAGCAAGATTTAATTGATGATATAAGTAAGGTTTAATTGATGATCAGAGCAAGGTTAATGGTTTATTGAGATGAGCAGGGTTTAATTGTTGATATAAGCAAGGTTTAGTAATTAGTAGAGATAAGTAAAAGTTTAATGGATAGTAGAGATGAATGAAGGTTTATAATCAATGAGCATAAGAAATGATTTATGGTTAATGGACAGGAGCAAAGGATTATAATTAGTAAGGATGGGCTTATGTATACCATAACTAGTTCACTAGAATTGTCTGAGCAAAGCTCTAGTTAAAAGGTTCCCACTAAAGTTTAATGTTTCAATTACTGATGTGCAAGCAAGTAAGGTGAGAACTGATACCAATGAACAAGATAGGTCAGAGCAAGAAGGATAACAAGTGATGTAAGTTACCTTTAATGTGAAAAACATGTATGAGTTAACTATTTTAGTTTGAATTTATTTAAGTGTAAGTTTAAGTTGGAGGACAAGGATTCAATTTTCAAATGCAATTGCTTGTGATGCTAAGAATTTTTAGAAGTTTTATCACACGATTAATTGAGTATCTGATTAATGAGCATGAATTGAGTAGGTATGTTTACAATGTTGATAGCTTTTGAAATAAGTATATGCATTCTTATGTTTCTTATTTGAGCTAGGCATTGCATATATGTGCGAAATATGTGTTGGTATGGTTTAATGAATAGCAATGAATAGAGAGTCAGATGATAATTGTTAAGGATTGTGATGCACTAAGAGTTTCAGAATTTGTAGGTTCATAATTTAAAGTTTCAAGTTGAAAGAAGATAAGATAAACTTAGGTGTTAAAATAATGTGGATTTGTGTAATGTAAGTATTATTAAATGAATTATTATGTTGTTAAGAATGATTTTATGGCAATGGTTAATTTGGAATGTTAATTGCAGATCATGAATGTAATTGAGATATCTTGGAAGATTATTTTAGCTAAAATTATAAGAGAGCTAGAACTTCCAGATCCAATTTATGGAGTGGAAGAAAGAAAAGGAAGGTATGTAAGAACATATGTAGCAATAACCATAACTAGAGGAGACCAACCTATGAAACCTTTAGATCAATGGGTCCTCCAAATGTGGAGCAAGGGAAATCGAAAGAACCAGTGATAGTTTATGCCTGGAATACTTTAAAGCATCATTTTAATTTTGAAGTTCAAGATGTAAATTATGAGGATATGAAAGAGTACAAGCATTTATTCCTAAGAGTAAAATTAAAGCATAATGCTGTAAGTGCAGAGCTTCGGCAACTAAGATGGGACTATGAAAGAGAAAGTGATAGAAGTAGAAGATATCTTGATCAGTGTGTAGACCTGAGTCACCAGGTGAGAAGATTAAGAGAGGGACTTCCTCTGGATATAGGATCATCTTCTGGAGAAAATTGAAGTTAGGAGCAAGGGAAGAGTCAACAAAGGTATGGTTCAGCATTGCTTGAAACAGGTATATTTGATGAGTGGCAATATTTTAATTTGAATTTATTTAAGCACTAGTTTATGTTGAAAATTCAAGATAATATTCATGTATGTGGAAAATAGAATAGCTATGCATGTTGTTATGAACGATTGGAATCGTTTCTAAGAAGAATTGAAATCGTGAGTTTTTAAGACTTTGGAAAATAATAGAATTCAAGGTTTTTTGGAAAATACTATGATTGGTAGTGAACTTTAAAAAGTTGAATAGCTCATGACATATCTAAGTAAAGATGTAGATATAGGATATGTAAGAATCAAGTAATTATTCTTGAAAGAAGGTCGTGATATTATGGTAAGAAGAAAACTAAAGTTATGCATGTAAGACTTGCAAGTATGATAAGTTAAATTAGAGATGCTTTAGAATTTAGAAGAATGAATGTTAGGGCAATCAAGATGATTTGAAATTCAAAGAGAACTTGAAGTAGAAAGTGTAAATTTTAAGGATGAAATTTATTTTAGTGGGGTGGAAATGTAACATTCCGAACCAGCAAAATAATAGATTAAAAGATTTATGTACAGGTATGTTCATTTATAGTATATTTGAGCATAAATTGTGACTATCTGCTATTGTGAGTCCTGAAAATTTTCTAAGCCTAGAAAGTAGCACATATATGAAGGGCTATATAAAATATGTATCTTCTTGAAATCAAAATTGGCGGCAATTGATCCTTAGACATTTGTGAGTTACAAAGTGATTTTTAATGAATTTTGAGATCCTTTAACCTATTCATTCTGAGAAAAGAAAGTTTTAAAAATTTTAGATTTGGAAAAATTTGAACTAGAACCCAAGTTTTGATATCTTATTCTTAAGAATTTTGATTTTTCTAATATTTTTATTGATTCCAAATAGAAGAATATTTTTTATTTATATTTATATTTTAAAGTTAATGGAGAGTAAAATAAATGAGGACATTAACTTAAAATAAGTAAATGTAAATAAGAAGAGTATTAAGCAAGCACCTAGAATGAGTGATACTTTGAGGAAAGCAATTTCTGAAACCCAGGGAAGGGGGTCGATACTTCTTCAAGAGGTGTCATCACTATCTCACGAAAATAGAGAGATTATTTTTAGAAACTTTTGTGGTGGTGCCAGAAGGTCGACCCTGATAGGTGTTGACACTTTTGCTTGAGGGGTTGACCTGGAGGACGGCCTGTTTTGAGAGAAGGGACTGATCTAGAGGCTTACCTGTGTGGGGTGTCGATATATTTTTTAGGGGTATCGACCCCAATCGTGGAAATTTTTGGGAGCAGGTTTTAACCAAGAGGATTTTAAGTTGAAATTTTTAAATAACTTTTTATGGGATGAGTGAACAGCTTGAGGACATTAATAAGTAGTTGGAAATTCATCTGAACAACACCTGTTAAGTAAGAAATTGGATAGATTCTTGTTGGAATGACATCTAGCAAATCCCTTTAATTTATTTATTTCCAAAATAGCAAAGCTATCGGTTCCTTTGTTATTGTTTGGTTTTCTAAATTCTTCAAAGAGGATAGAGGAGAGAAGGGAACTAATGAAGTTATGGTTTCAATTAGAAATCAAAGGAGATTTGGCTTTGAGAGGGTGATTTAGGGATGAAGTGAATGTAAGGAAGGGAAGCTGCAAAAGTTGGAAGGAAGAAACTTGTTCTATCTGGTAGCAAAAGTTTAATCATTGAGGTAAAGTTCCTAAAGCTTTAAACTAAGTTTAAATTGATCTTTTAACTATCATAGTAGATCTTATGTTATAATAAAGCAAGGTAATCAATCTGAATTAAGTTTGAAGTTAAATTATGTTGTCTATGAGACTGAAATTATTTAGATGGCTTAGCTATAATTTGAAATGGTATTAGCTATATCTAAAAATAGTTGGGAGAATAGAAATAGAACTAGATGTTTAAAATGTTCTGAATTATATTGAAGTTAAATTAAATTAAATCTAAGCTAAAACAAGTAAGATGGAATAGATATAATAAGTAGAAAGATTAAAGTAAGAATATAGAAGCAAAGTAGATGTAGTTCTTGAATTACATGATATGAGTTTAAACAGTGCTTATTAATGATATAGGAAAGAAAAAGAGTTGGAAAGGTGCTATGGAATAAACCAAGTAGCTAATAACCAGTTGAGGTGAGGGGATTTTCTTATCTAGCTTTGGTATTCTCTTTCTTATATGAAATCATATTCATTTTTATAAGTATGGAAGCAGGAATATGCATAAATGTTTTACTACCTAGCTTATATCTTGTTTGGAATGCATTTAAATTAGCTTATCAGTGTTTGAAAGTTTATTCAGTATTAGCTTTTAAAAGAATGCATAGCACAGTATGTCATACAGCATGTACTAGCCAACACCTCCTTACGATTAGGTTCAGCAAGATTTAGGAGTATATCAGAATGATCAGTATTGCTTGGCAATGTATTAGAATGCTTGGTGGGGCTTGGTAGTGTATTAGAATGCCCAGTGAGGCCTTATTTTAGTAGCATTCATACTATATGCTGACTACCCATGGTAGGGGTGTGCTGGGGGTAGTCGACCATAGCCAACAACATTATTTAGAAAAGAAAAACTACTTTATCACAATTTAGTGGATTTCTTTTAGTTTAGCAGATTCTATCAGTTCAATAAACTGGTTTTAGCTCAGCAAAGCTTTCTTTCAATAAAGATTTATATCATAGATTTATTCTTATTTAAGATATATTTGTTTGAAAGTATTTCAGCCTTTTAAGTCTTATGATGTGATAATAACTATTATAGCTATGTCTTCTTATTTTATATTGTTAAATTATTTATTCACTCACTAAGACTTCCCAAGTCTCATCCCTCACTCTTTCTAATTGCAGTTTTGAGAGTAGCTTAGCTCAGAGATATGTTTCAGCATGTGTATCAACACCTCTAGTAGAGGAAGTTTTTCGGATGTTGGTTTGTAAACTTATAACATATTGAGAGATGTATTATATAGCTGAGATGGTTAAATTAGAAATTGATGAGCTTGTTGTATTTTAAGTGATTGTATAAAATGTATATAATATGGTTTTGTAAACAGAGTCTTGAATTTGCTTATGTAAATTATTGAGTTAAATTAAGATATTTGCTTTAGTAGATTAAAAGATTGAATTAAAGTATATATGTTGATTATATAAATTATTGAGCTAAGTTAAGGTATCGGTTTAGCAAGTCAAGAAGATTTAAATTGAAATACTTATGATGCAGATTTATAGGATTGATCAGCTTAATTGAAAGTAGATTATTGAATAATGTTATAATTTAGTTTAGCCATATTTTAGAAATCCCTTAACCTTTAGATAAGGATGAGGTGTGGCACTATCACCCATAGTTAGCAGGGGTGGGGTGTTACATAAAGGGTGCATTTTAAGGCTTCTTCAATCATTTGTAAAGTTCTTTTATTGCTTATATTATGCTCATTTAAGGAGGTTTGATTGTTTCTCATTGTATCTATCTTATTTTTGAGGGTACTTATTTTGGGTGTTCCAAAACTTGGGGTAAGATTGATCTGTACCTTAAAACAAAGTGTGTTGGGTTTGCTCGTACCTGGAAAATGAGTGACTAGCTTAGAAGAGCTAGAATGATTGGTTAATAGGATCCAATGTTGTAATTATTTGAAAATAGTTATTGGATTGGAATTTCCAAATAAGAGCCTGGAAAGTGGATGTAGGTATTGGTTTTGGCACCGAACTACTATAAATCCTTGTGTTTGTGATTTGTTGACTTCTTATCTTGCTCTCTTATGTTGATTACCTGCTTTCTTATTTTATACATTATCTATACTTGCCACTTAACATCATGGGTATTTTCAAAAGCATACTTTTGTAACACATATCACGTAAAATTTTTTAAGAACCTAATTCTCCCCTCCTCCCCTCCTTTTGGGTTGTATAGCTAGATAATAAATGGTATCATAGCCCAATGCTCAAGCCCTTTCTTGATCTCACCATAAAAAATAAAAGATTTATGGCAACCCAAATTGATACTTCACTTGCCGAGGGTCAATCTACAAACCAACCTTCATTTTTCAACAGCACTAATTATACCTATTGAAAAACATGAATGAAGATTTTTATCCAAGCACTCGACTATGATATGTAGAGTATCATAGTCAATTGAACTCACAACCACTAAATTGCATGATCGTGTGCACTCTCTCAAGTTCAAAAGTGAGTGTGATGAATTTGATAAGAAAATGACTTAGCATAACGCTAAAGCATGAATGTATTTGATACGACCATAGCCCATAACCACTCTTCCAAAAAGCAACTATTTGATAAAAGGAGGGATTTCTTAGTCTTTATATACAAGGCACAAAACCCCGCATCTATACGTGCTGCGGGTGGGCCTAAAAGGCTTTGTACTAGAGTCAACCTGCATCATGCCAGATCGACCCCCACGGTAGGCTGGGTGTAGTTCCAATTTAATGCCTACCAACCAAGGGATAAGCCGGCCCCTCAAATACGAGGACCGACCCCTCCAAAAATTGTTGCCACATCACCAACCACATAAACCTGACATTCGGGCCCTGAAGTGTGTGAGCTGGAATATAGCTAACAATACCCCTCACAGCGACATCCAGAGGGCTTGGCAGATTTCGAACCTACAATCTCGCTCTGATACCACGTGATAGGATCGTATCTCCTAACTACTTTTCTAAAAGACAATTGCCTGATAGGAGGGGTTTATTATGTAGGGTTTGAATGACAAGGTGGGAGTAAAAAATTTCAAAATTTTGGTCTATCAAACCCTAATTCCTAAGACTGATGATAAGGACCATAAATTTATCAATAAAAATATTAATTTATCAATTAATTTATATTTATTTTTAAAATTAATAATCAATTTTTACATATTGTTAAGAAATTAATATTTTATTAATTAAAAAATTAATTAAAAATATTAAAAATAAAAAAATAAAATATCATTATTAATAAAAAGAACTCATTTTTTTTGATCACAACGAAATAAGTTTAAAGCAAAACGAAGCTAAAATGGACCAGATATGAATTTTTAAAGAAAAAAATTAAAAAAATGAACCAGCTCAGCCGGCTCGCCTAGCCAAGCCGATGCGCCCAGCCTAGCCATCACATTTGGCTCAGCCGATGCATTCCAGCTTAGCTGGTGCACCGCTAAAGCTGGCTTAGCTAGATAAGCCAATCTGTTGGTCTATGAAACAAGGCGTGGATCGCCAACTCAGCAAATTTCGATTAATTAGAGCATGCCATGTGTGGACCTAGATTGTTAAGAGGTTCACAGAAAATTCATCATGGCATATAAGGGCAAAATGATAATTTCACATGGCAAGGCATGCACTGATTGATTGCGATCTGTGGTACACACGGTCTACGCAGTCCATATGAAAAGTAATTGCACGATCGAATGACTGTGGTGGTTTGCGGTCCAGATCCAATGGCTAGGGTATTTTCCTACTTTGATTCAATTTCCATCAGCCTCCCTAATCATGATCCGATGGTAGTGCACATCCCAGGCGATGATCTGACAGTCCAGGAAGCTCCCGACAGTGATTAAAGCATTAGATGATGATCCAATGGTCCGATTTGCTCCATCAAGGCATGATTCGATGGCCTACATTAAATTTGACTGTGGATAGGTTTTTAAAAGGGTTTTTGAGCAATTTTGGGACCATTTGATCCCCATCTGATGGCCAGATTTTATCTAGAGTAGCGAAATTCAATCTAGAACTCTTTCAATCCAAGTTTTCACTCAAATTTCTCCATATTTTATTGATCAGAACTCTCCTTAGTCCCACATTACCTACAAAGAAGATCTCCAGCCCTCCTAATTCTATTTAAAGAACTCCAGGCCTCCAAAATCAATTATCTTCGATCATAGGAAGGAGTTTGGTAAAGGTTAGAGCTATGCTTGGGTTAGAGGCTACTTCAAGGCAATGGATGCTGCAAAGAAGAGCTGGCTTCTACACCATCTCAATGCCAACGCCGATCCAAGGTGAAGATCAGCTATTTTTATTTTTTTTAAAATTTTATATATTTAAATTCTAAACTCTTAATTAATGTAAATTTTATTTTCTTGTTCTTTAAATTCATGCTCTTTATTTTTAATTATAATTTAATTCTATACTTTAATTATTTCTCTTTATTTTATTACAAGTAGATATTAAAATCTAACTAGTAGATCTTAGTACCAAGTTTAAATTTTTACACCTTCTAATTTCTACTTATAATTTTATTTTTTGACTTTAAATTATTTTTTAAATTTTTTTTATAAAAATAAAAGATTTTAAAACTAAAATACTATCTTCTTTATGGATTCGATCCGACTCACTACTTACTACCTATTTTTAATAAATTCAAGAAGTCAAAATTAAACTAATAAATATGGTGTCTTAACGACAACATCATGCTCTTATAAAATTTTTTGCCATCATTGCCAAGAAACATAAGAGCATTAATTTTTTTTATTTTCTTATAAATTAATTATAAATAATTTTTTTTATTTTTTTATAAATACTGCTTACTAACTTTTTTTTATTTTTTTGCAGAAAAAAGAGAACAAAAAGATTAGGGCAAGGAGGAAGCTTTCAAGTTTATTTGGTGAGATCAATCCTAAATCCTAAATTTTTTTTAATTATTTGCTTTATTTTTAAATTAATTAAAAAAAATACCTACTTAAATCTAATTAAAAACTTCATGTCAAGATTAGAAATTCTAACTACTTAGAGCATCCATCATATTAGTTTTATTTTTATTTTTTTTTTGGTGATCGCTGGAGACAAGGTAAGCATCTAAAGTCTAATTAGTTTCATGCATCTAATTTAGTTGCATAGAACCCCTTGTCTAAAAGTGATTATGCATATTCATCTTAAATCAAATTAAGGGTTCAACCCAATTAAATAATATAAGATGGAGATTTGATTATACTTTCTTAGCCCATAAATATGTTAGATATATGTGCCCTAGAAGCCAAAATTGGCTGACACTTGTAATACACTTCTAGGGGCAAAATTGTAATTTTGACTAAAATCAATAAATGGGTTATTTTCTATCACATATGTGTATTTAGTGTCTGTGATACATTCTTTGAGTTAATGGTAATGATAATTCATATTTTCAAGAGTTGAAAATTTAAGACATGAATAATCATTATTAACTCATAAATTGCTCCTGACCATAGGATCATCACAAGGATGGTGATTGATTCGGAAGGTTGGTGTACAATCACTTCTCTTTAGTAGATGAGTCTTGAGTCTACGGTGTGGAGACACCGGAGCGAGAGTACAGATACTCGTTAGAGAATGAGGGCACTGAGCGTGACCACCTCGAGTAGTCATTAGGGAGTCTACCTTCTCGTCAATGACCGACTCGATGCTGCAGTAGTGTGTCTGGTTCTTTGACCTGAGATGCATCGGCAGTTCACCTTGAGGGTGTTATAGTTTGACTACACCATTACTCGGTCTCCTAGCCATATGGAATCCTGAGGTGTATGTTGGCTATGACATGTTCATTGTAGGAACTGGATTGCATCAAGATGGGATCTATCTACCTCGGTGGTAGAGGAGTAGCCCTATGATGATCATGAGAATCAAGTCCAAAAATCCATGGCCATGGTAGAGTGAAATAATAGAAAGAGTTTCTATTTAGATTTTCACATTGGACTCGAATCGAATGATTACATCATATGACAGAGACTAGGGTTTGACGAGTTCACCTTAACCCTAATCTGATCGGGGCTCAAGATAGAAGAACTGAATCACACAGGTAGCTGCACCAAGAGGTTCGCATTCAGCTCTGATGGGTTGCCACCATATACTGCTAGGTGTCACTGGTGGATTTTGGGAGCAATTAGAATGATTTAGATGATCGATCATTCTAGCTGTTCGAATCAGAAGAGTTCTGATCCATCGAAAGGAGTTTCGATGATGTCAATGATAGAGATCATGACATATCCCATTACCATACAGAACTGAACCTAACTGGGTCACACAAACAAGGGTTTGAATCTGGTGATCATCAATTGAACTGATCTAGTTCAATTGATCTGAATGAGATTCAATTAGGTTCAAGAAAATCGTGCTAGCACTCGATTGAACCTAACGTTCTTCTTTTACTATCATAAATAAGTTGTCCTATCTGAGCCAAAGGAGTTTGTGCTCAAACAGAGGCCTTCATATGGTCTGACAGGAGGTTGTCCAATTCAGAAAAGGTTGTCTTATTTGTAAGACACTACCTGCCATTTTTGGTCACCTGCCATTTCTTGTTCTTTGACTTTGGTCAAAAGTCTACCTTTGACTGGTCAAACGTTGACCATTGACACTTTGACTTTTGACCACATGTCATGCACCTATTGGAGAGCTGGTGGGGGCCTGTCCCCCTACCAGAACCTGACAAGGAGAAGGGCGCATGCCACCCTAGGCGTGTGCCCAAGTTGGAGGCGCCTAGGAGTCCTTGTTGGACAAGGACTCCATCTCCTTTTTGGATTCCAATTAGAGTTCTTCTAAGAACCAACTTTGACTGGTCTTAGGCACCCTCTAAGGAGAAATCCAGGGGACTCTATTCCCACCAATCAGATTTAGATCTGACATTCCGACCGTACAATATGTTAGATATATGTGCCCTAGAAGCCAGAATTGGCTGACACTTGTAATACACTTCTAGGGGCAAAATTATAATTTTGACTATAATTAATAAAATGGGTTATTTTCTATCACATATGTGTATTTAGTGTCTGTGATACATCCTTTGAGTTAATGGTAATGATAATTCATATTTTCAAGAGTTGAAAATTTAAGACATGAATAATCATTATTAACTCATAAACATGCTCCCGACCATAGGATCATCACGAGGATGGTGATTGATCCGGAAGGTTGGTGTACAATCGCTTCTCTTTAGTAGATGAGTCTTGAGTCTACGGTGTGGAGACACCGGAGCGAGAGTACAGGTACTCGTTAGAGAACGAGGGCACTGAGCGTGACCACCTCGAGTAGTCATTAGGGAGTCTACCTTCTCGTCAATGACTGACTCGATGCTGCAGTAGTGTGTCTGGTTCTTTGACCTGAGGATGCATCGGCAGTTCACCTTGAGGGTGTTATAGTTTGACTACACCATTACTCGGTCTCCTAGCCATATGGAACCCTGAGGTGTATGTTGGCTATAGCATGTTCATTGTAGGAACTGGATTGCATCAAGATGGAATCTATCTACCTCGGTGGTAGAGGAGCAGCCCTATGATGATCATGAGAATCAAGTCCAGAAGTCCATGGCCATGGCAGAGTGAAATAATAGAAAGAGTTTCTATTTAGATTTTCACATTGGACTCGAATCGAATGATTACATCATATGACAGAGACTAGGGTTTGACGAGTTTCACCTTAACCCTAATCTGATCGGGGCTCAAGATAGAAGAACTTAATCACACAGGTAGCTGCACCAAGAGGTTCGCATTCAGCTCTGATGGGTTGCCACCATATACTGCTAGGTGTCACTGGTGGATTTTGGGAGCAATTAGAATGATTTAGATGATCGATCATTCTAGCTGTTCGAATCAGAAGAGTTCTGATCCATCGAAAGGAGTTTCGATGATGTCGATGATAGAGATCATGACATATCCCATTACCATACAGAACTGAACCTAACTGGGTCACACAAACAAGGGTTTGAATCTGGTGATCATCAATTGAACTGATCTAGTTCAATTGATCTGAATGAGATTCAATTAGGTTCAAGGAAATCGTGCTAGCACTCGATTGAACCTAACGTTCTTCTTTTACTATCATAAATAAGTTGTCCTGACTGAGCCAAAGGAGTTTGTGCTCAATCAGAGGCCTTCATATGGTCTGACTGGAGGTTGTCCAAGTCAGAAAAGGTTGTCTTATTTTGTAAGACATACATTACCTGCCATTTTTGGTCACCTGCCATTTCTTGTTCTTTGACTTTGGTCAAAAGTCTATCTTTGACTGGTCAAACGTTGACCATTGACACTTTGACTTTTGACCACATGTCATGCACCTATTGGAGAGCTGGTGGGGGCCTGTCCCCCTGCCAGAACCTGGCAAGGAGAGAGGGCGCACGCCAAGGGTGGCGTGTGCCCAAGTTGGAGGCGCCTAGGAGTCCTTGTTGGACAAGGACTCCATCTCCCTTTTGGATTCCAATTAGAGTTCTCCTAAGAATCCAACTTTGACTGGTCTTAGGCACCCTCTAAGGAGGAATCCAGGGGACTCTATTCCCACCAATCAGATTTAGATCTGATTTCACAAAGGGTTGTGATTGGTTGGGAAGAAGAGGAGTTGGATCACAGCTTAGTCTATAAATAAGACCCTGCGCCCAACTCAGATTCTAATGAATTGAATTGAGAGAATTTCCCATGCCCCAAGGCTGCCTCTCCCCTCCTTCCTCCATGCCAAACCACCTTCTCCCCTTCTCCTCTCCACGTCCAAAAGGAGTTTTGGACTTGGTTGGTGCGATTCAGATCAAGGAAAGGCGATCAAAAGCAAGAAGGCTGCGCTGCTGCAAAGGACGACTGCTGATCTTCAAAAGAGTTTTGAAGATCCTCCAGATCAGATCCAGATCTAATTTTTGGAGGTGTGATAGAGAAGAAGAGGATCTCCAGATCCAACCCGAGTGGATACCGGTAGAGGCCAGGCGCTTGCGTGGCTAGATCCAGAACCTTCCGCTGCAATCAGGATCATCAACAGGGTAATAGGATTACCCAAATCAGGTAAATTAAATTTGATTTAATTTATTTTATTTTATTTATTAAAATAATAAGAATTAGATCTGAAAACATATCAAGATCTGATTAGATCAAAGAGAAAAAATTTTTGAAATATATCTCTTGATCTGATCAGATCTGAACGAACCTGGACCGGGAAATCAGGATTTTCCCTTCAACTGGTATCAGAGCCAATGGTTCTAAAATTATTTAGATCTAATTTTAAATTTATTTTAATTAGAAAATAAAGTGATTTTAGATGTCACATGAGATGTGATCAGATCTGAAATCAGAAAAAATTAAAATTAAATGATTTGGATCTAAGATTAGAAAATATGCATGACTAGTTCTAAAATAGAATAGTTCTATAGAATAGTCTTGCATGTTTTGATTTAATTTGATTAAATCATATTTTAGATCTATTTATTTACTATTTTTTGATATTATAAGTGTTATAATAACATCTAAAAAATAGCAAATAAAAATTATTTAATTTTAAATATCATATGAGATATGATTGATGCATGTCTAGACTAGTTGTAGAATAGTTCTACATAATTGTCTAGATTAGAATTTATTTTGATTAGATCAATTTAAATCTAATTTTTTAGATTATTATGAGATAATTTAGATCTGAAAATATGCATGATTTTGATACATGAGATGTATGCAAAATATGCCATGATTAGATCTAATTTGTATATGAGATATATGATATAGATCTAAAACTGTTTTGTAGTATTGCATGTTCCTGATTAAGGCGTTCCTCTTGGCCGTCCGGTCATAAGAATGAAGAAGGGTTTAAAGGCCCTCTCTTCCCATTCGATGGGGTGTTCTTATGATGTGTAGGGGTGCTGCGTGTTCGTCCTTAATCAGAAACCCAAAACTTACTTTCTGCAAAACCCTAGATCCTGAAACCCTAGGATTTATTGTGCATATTTTGTTTATGAACCCTACTTAATTAAAAATTAAGATTATGGAATATTAATTAGGTCTAAAATTGAGAATTTTAGATCTAAGACATATTCATAATACTGGGTTCGGGCTTGGGTAGCTCAATTAGGTCTAAGCGGTTGATCAAACCGAATCAAGAGTTGGTTAGATGGGATCAACAATGCTTAAATTGACCAGCCTAATAGGATTAAGTCTGGGTCAAGATCGAGTCACGATCAAGCCAGACCTAATTAGGCTCAGAGGTTAGAGTCTGGATTGTAGGCTAACCCAATTGGTTCTGACTCAACAATTTGGTGTCTAAGGTAAGTTTGGCACATACGACCGACTGGTTTTTAATTGGAAGCTACTCGACCTGAATGCGTTCTTGTACGAGTTAATGGCATATTCCTTCCACCGGTCTCACTTACCTGGCCATATCTGTTGACACAGTTCTGATCTGAGGTGGTCAATAATCCGAGCTAACCCATGCCACTAGGTTAGTCATAATTGTTATGACTATGACAAGTCTAGTTTAATGAGACCTGAATCAATTCTCCCTAAGAAAAGATTAAGTCTGAGGTCTTCCACCATTGTAGATGTGCGGGCCCTTCCCGGGGTTGATTGTTCTCGGCTGGATACAGTGGCTCAGTTGCACCGGGAAGATGCAACCATGTCTATTAGGCATTGGATGCTATGGGCTGGAGGATGAGTTGGGCTCAATATTTTGGATACGGTGAGAGACTCAATTAGGAACCCAGTCTATGCAAATGGTGGGTCTGACTTAACTAAGGAGTGGATCAATATTTCGGATACGGTGAGATTCATGAATTAGAGACCAAGTTTGGGTGCACCATGATTAGAGAATCATTGAACAAGAGTTGTTCACTCATTGGCTAACCCATCACCAATAACTGTTAGGTGAGGTGATGAGTCAGTTGGTGAGACCGCACCACCCACTAGAAATCATTAATCATGGAGATTTTTCGCATCTCTACAGAGGGAGTGTAGGGATCCGAGAAAATAGTGGGAGCTAATTTGTTTAAAAATAAAAATCCCTAAATAAATTGGTCAAGTCAAAATTACAGTATCTAACTAGAATCTTTGACTCTCTACAGGAAAATGTCTGCGTCCAACCCATTGGCACGTATCCTGGACACACATAGACTGACTGGACCCAATTATAAAGATTGGCTCAGGAACTACAAAATTATTTTGGGTTCGAGAAGTTAACCCATGTTTTGGACCAGGACCCTCCCACCTTACCAGCCCGTCCATCTGTTGAACAGAGAGAAGGAAATCCTGACAGGTTCGTTCAGATCTGATCAGATCAAGAGATATATTTCAAAAAATTTTCTCTTGATCTAATCAGATCTTGATATGTTTCAGATCTGATTCTTATTATTTTAATAAATAAAATAAAATAAGATAAATTAAATCAAATTTAATTTACCTGATTTGGGTAATCCTATTACCCTGTTGATGATCCTGATTGCAGCGGAAGGTTCTGGATCTTAGCCACGCAAGCGCCTGGCCTCTACCGGTATCCACTCGGGTTGGATCTGGAGATCCTCTTCTTCTCTATCACACCTCCAAAAATTCAGATCTGGATCTGATCTGGAGGATCTTCAAAACTCTTTTGAAGATCTGCAGTCGTCCTTTTGCAGCAGCGCAGCCTTCTTGCTTTTGATCGCCTTTCCTTTGATCTGAATCGCACCAACCAAAATCCAAAACCTTTTGGACGTGGAGAGCAAGGGGAGAAGAGACTATGGCATGGAGGAAGGAGGGGAGAGGCAGCCTTGGGGCGTGGGGAAATCTCAATTCAATTCACTTAGAATTAGGGTTGGGCGCAGGGTCTTATTTATAGACCTCTTGTGATCCAACTCCTCTTCCTCCTCAACCAATCACAACCCTTTGTGAAATCAGATCTAAATCTGATTGGTTGGAATAGAGACCCCTGGATTCCTCCTTAGAGGGTGCCTAAGACCAGTCAAACTGGATTCTTAGTAGAACTCTAATTGGAATCCAAAAGGGAGGTGGAGTCCTTGTCCAACAAGGACTCCTAGGCGCCTCCTACTTGGGCTCACGCCACCCTTGGCGTGCGCCCTTCTCCTTGCCAGGTTCTGGCAGGGGGACAGGCCCCCACCAGCTCTCCAATAGGTGCATGACATGTGGTCAAAAGTCAAAGGGTCAATGGTCAACGTTTGACCAGTCAAAGGTAGACTTTTGACCAAAGTCAAAGAACAAGAAATGGCAGGTGACCAAAAATGGCAGGTAATGTCTTACAAATAAGACAACCTATTCTGACTTGGACAACCTCCAGTCAGACCATATGAAGGCCTCTGATTGAGCACAAACTCCTTTGGCTCAGTCAGGACAACTTATTTATGATAGTAAAAGAAGAACGTTAGGTTCAATCGAGTGCTAGCACGATTTTCCTTGAACCTAATTGAATCTCATTCAGATCAATTGAACTAGATCAGTTCAATTGATGATCACCAGATTCAAACCCTTGTTTGTGTGACCCAGTTAGGTTCAGTTCTGTATGGTAATGGGATATGTCATGATCTCTATCATCGACATCATCGAAACTCCTTTCGATGGATCAGAACTCTTCTGATTCGAACAGCTAGAATGATCGATCATCTAAATCATTCTAATTGCTCCCAAAATCCACCAGTGACACCTAGCAGTATATGGTGGCAACCCATCAGAGCTGAATGCGAACCTCTTGGTGCAGCTACCTGTGTGATTCAGTTCTTCTATCTTGAGCCCCGATCAGATTAGGGTTAAGGTGAACTCGTCAAACCCTAGTCTCTGTCATATGATGTAATCATTCGATTCGAGTCCAATGTGAAAATCTAAATAGAAACTCTTTCTATTATTTCACTCTGCCATGGCCATGGGACTTCTGGACTTGATTCTCATGATTCATCATAGGGCTGCTCCTCTACCACCGAGGTAGATAGATTCCCATCTTGATGCAATCCAGTTCCTACAATGAACATGCTATAGCCAACATACACCTCAGGGTTCCATATGGCTAGGAGACCGAGTAATGGTGTAGTCAAACTATAACACCCTCAAGGTGAACTGCCGATGCATCTCAGGTCAAAGAACCAGACACACTACTGCAGCATCGAGTCAGTCATTGACGAGAAGGTAGACTCCCTAATGACTACTCGAGGTGGTCACGCTCAGTGCCCTCGTTCTCTAACGAGTACCTGTACTCTCGCTCCGGTGTCTCCACACCGTAGACTCAAGACTCATCTACTAAAGAGAAGCGATTGTACACCAACCTTCCGGATCAATCACCATCCTCGTGATGATCCTATGGTCGGGAGCATTTTATGAGTTAATAATGATTATTCATGTCTTAAATTTTCAACTCTTGAAAATATGAATTATCATTACCATTAACTCAAAGGATGTATCACAGACACTAAATACACATATGTGATAGAAAATAACCCATTTTATTAATATTAGTCAAAATTACAATTTTGCCCCTAGAAGTGTATTACAAGTGTCAGCCAATTCTGGCTTCTAGGGCACATATATCTAACAATCTCCCACTTGTCCTAAAGCCAATTGGCTACAAGTCTAAGTCCCATCTTCTCAAGGTGGGCTTCGATCTTCTGCTGGCCCAACGGCTTTGTAAGTGGGTCTGCCACATTATCTGTGGAGTTGACTCTCTTGACCTCGACGTAACCCTTCTCGAGGTAATCGCGGATGAGGTGGTATCGCCGCTCAATGTGCTTGGATTTCTGGTGAGACCTCGGCTCCTTAGCAAGGGCTATGGCGCCATTGTTGTCGCAGTATAGAGGAATGGCATCTGATGGCATTACTCCAATTTCTGCAGCAAACTTCTTGTACCAGAATGCTTCCTTCGCAGCCTCTGATGCAGCTGATATATTCTGCTTCCATGGTGGAATCTGCTATCACAGTTTGCTTGGAACTCTTCCAGCTGACAGCACCACCATTGCACACAAACAGACTGTCCAGATGTCGACTTTCGATCATCTATATCGGACATGAAATCCGAGTCTGTGTATCCCTGAACTTGGAGTTCTCCATTACCAAAGACCAACATCATATCCTTAGTTCTTCTCAAGTACTTAAGGATACATTTCACAGAAGTCCAGTGTTCTTCACCTGGATTTGACTGATATCTGCTTGTGACACTCACAGCATGGGCTATATCAGGTCGTGTACATAGCATGGCATACATGAGGCTCCCTATTGCAGAAGCATAAGGGATCTTGCTCATGCGTTCTATTTCCTCAGGTGTGCTGGGGCACATCTTCTTGGAAAGATGAATACCATGTCTGAAGGGTATTAATCCCCTCTTAGAGTTTTCCATACTAAACCTCTTTAGTACTTCCTCTATGTACATCTTCTGTGAAAGTCCTAGCATCCTATTCGGTCTATCCCTATAGACCTTAATTCCTAGAATAAAGGATGCTTCACCTAGGTCTTTCATGGAGAATTCCTTGGACAACCACATCTTGACTGATGTCAACATGGGAATATCATTCCCAATAAGGAGGATGTCATCCACGTACAATACGAGGAAGACAACAGCGCTCCCACTGACCCTTTTGAAAACACATGGTTCCTCTTCATTTTTGATGAAACCAAACTTTTTGATCACATCATTGAAACGAGTGTTCCAGCTCCGAGATGCTTGCTTAAGTCCATATATGGACCTTTGCAGCTTGCAAACCTTGTGATCAGTATCACTGGATGTGAAACCTAGCGGCTGTTCCATATAGATATCTTCCTCAAGATATCCATTTAGGAATGCCGTTTTCACGTCCATTTGCCATATTTCATAATCGAAATAGGCTGCAACAGCAAGCAATGTGCGGATGGATTTTAGCATAGCCTACTGGGGAAAAGGTATATCCTGATAGTCAATGCCTTCGCGTTGACTATAACCTTTTGCCACTAGTCTAGCCTTGAATGTCTCCACATTTCCCATCTGCACCAATCTTTCTCTTGAAGATCCATTTACACCCAATAGGTACTATACCTTCTGGTGGATCTACCAAGGTCCAGACTGGTCAGCAGGGTAAACTGATGAACGATTACCCAGATAGGTAAATTAGAAAAATTTGATCTTAATTTATT
>QRFJ01000936.1:52890-150975 GCA_006176705.1 Cocos nucifera | reverse complement strand
AAGAAGAGGATCTCCAGATCCAATCCGAGTGGATACCGGTAGAGGCCAGGCGCTTGCGTGGTTAAGATCCAGAACCTTCCGCTGTAAACAGGATCATCAGCAGGGTAATAGGATTACCCAGATCAGGTAAATTAAATTTGATTTAATTTATCTTTTAATTTTATTTTATTAAAATAATAAGAATCAGATCTGAAACATATCAAGATCTGATTGAGATCAAGAGAAAAATTTTTGAAATATATCTCTTGATCTGATCAGATCTGAACGAACCTGGACCGGAAAATCAGGATTTCCCTTCAAAATAACCAACCAGCATCCTGTATTGACCTAAGTCTTTAATTTTAAAATTAATTAGAC
The DNA here is from genome assembly GCA_006176705.1 of Cocos nucifera. NCBI lineage: Eukaryota > Viridiplantae > Streptophyta > Magnoliopsida > Arecales > Arecaceae > Cocos > Cocos nucifera. The sequence goes on along the minus strand of QRFJ01000936.1, from coordinate 150,618 downwards.
ATCAGTCATGGGAACTCGAGCTTAATAGGATAAGAAACCCTACAAGTTGGACTGGATTAGGGTTAGTCAATTTGACTGGTGTCTAAGGTAAGTGGTTCAGGGATGATTGGGCTTGAAGGTATTGGAAAACATGCAAGATTTCATACATAGATTTCAAACTTTTTTCGAAATATAGAGCAGCGAAAGACATAGATTAAACTATTTAATCTACAACATGCATGTAATCAAATTATTTAATCATACATCAAGGATCTATAACATGTTATGATGTAAATATAAATCTAAAATTAAATTAATCATAAGTGCTATTGATCATATCAATACCTAGATCTAAAATAATTCTAGATCTAACCCTAGATCACATCTAGGTCACCAAGAGATCAGATCTCTTATCTTTGCATGAGTCAAGAACTCCACGGTTGAATCTGTTGTTGTCTTTGGAGCCGCACATGCATCCAGCCTCTACAGATAATCCACACGAGCCTGCAACATAGATCGAAGGTTCGTTGAACGAAGATCCACTCGAAGTGCTAGCTTCTCGCAGATCCCTCTTGATGGTTAATCAAATACATGTTCTTCGGATCTCTTGGACAATCGAAGAGATGAAGAATATGAGGAGGAATGAGGGAGGAATCCAATCCTTGGATCTCCCATAAATCAGAAAATAAAAAGACATTTGGAAAAAACCCTAGGAGAAGATAAATCTTCTCCTTAAGGATGTCAACAGTTGATGTCCTGAAAACATCTATTATACTAGGTTTAGAGGAGACCTTTTCCTCTAGATTTTTTTCTAATTTTCCAGATATCAAACCCTTAGATTTTTCTCATAAAAATTTCATAAATAAAATTGAGAAGAAGGGCTTTCAAGGAAATCCTAAGAGAAGATCTTCTTCTCTTCTTCTTCTCGCATCAGGACATGATCAGATCATGTCAAAAAAAGATCACCATGCCTCAACACCTTGGAGCATAGATTCCATGCCCTCTTTCTCTCTCTCTCTCTCTCTCTCAGATATTTATCATATAAAAATTATATAAAATAATAAAGAAGAAGATACTCAAAAGAAAACAAAGAGAAGATAATCTTCTCTTACCTTTGTGCCTTCATGACATTAACGATTGATGTCTAGATGAAGATCTTTTCTCTAAGAATCTTGGCACCATCTTTTCTCAAGCCCTTCCTCTCTCTCTCTCTCTCTTATATTTTTATCATATAAAAATTATAAATAAAATAGAAAGAGAGAAACATAAAAGAAAAATATAAGAGAAGACAATCTTCTCTTACTTTGTCTCTTCAAGACATCAACTTTTGGTGTCTTAATTGAGGGCTCTTCTCCAAGAATATTGGCACCACAAATTCTCCATGCCTTCTCCTCTTTCTTCTCTGATTTTTTATGACTTCTCTAGAATTTTTTACATCCTCAAACCATCTCATAAGAGGCATCCACCTTTTATTGCAAGACTAGGTCAAAATCTAGTCAAAGGAGGACTTTTATGGGGCGTCTAACTCTTGGATGCCCCTCCCACTTATTTTTTCATTTAATGACTAATTATCACGTATAAAATCAAGAGAAAAAGGGTTGAATAAGATAGAGGGGAGTGGGTAGAGTTGGCGTACAAGGGAGGGAGGAGTTTGGGTCAAAGAAGACTCTTCGAAGTAGGAAATAATTTCCAACTTTCTTCTAATTTTAACCAAATCTAATTCCTGAGATAATGGGGTATGGAAAATCATTTCTTTGGCATGAAAATCATAGAAAAATATTAGAATTAAAATATGGTGTGGGCTTCCTTAGGCGCAAGTGAAAGAGAGAGAGTTCTAGTCCAACTAGGACTCCTCTTGTTTGACTAGGTCAAAATTATTTTAAATCTAATTTAAATTATATTTAAACTATATTAAATATAACCTAATTAAGGATGATCCTAGTTTAACTAGGAGCCTAATTAAATTAGATTAAATCAAGATTTAAATCTAATTTAAATCCTAAGTCAATCAAGTGCACCCAAGTCTTAGTCAAACAAGGAACTGTTCTTCCCTTGCAATTGCTTATCCAATAAATCAATTAGACTTAATCTAATTAAATCTAAACTAATTCTAATTGAATTTAATTTAATTAGACTTGATCTTAGCTCGATTGCTCAATCAAATTAAGTCAATTAGCAATTCAAGTGCCAATCGATCCTCTTGCAATACTTGCATCAGGTCAAATATCAATCGCATTGAATGTTCGACCTTGAAATGATTCTCAATCATCGATTAACCATCCGATCAGATTACAAGCTATAATGTGTATGACCTCATAGGTTCAAACCTAAGTTGGTAGTACAAAAATTAATTTCTATACCAATCAAAGTTACCATCTAGCAATGGTTCCCAACGTCCATATAGGTCAAATGTATGCAAAGCAACATTCTTAGAACCCTAGCCCATGGTTACCATATAATTCATCCCTATGATTAATAATGCTCAAGATAACTTTGAGTATGCTATCAAACACTCATAAAAGTTATCTCTATTGTATTTCAAAATTTTGCAAATCCTGTGACACCTCACAAGGACTACCCAGGCCTAGGTTTTGCTAAATTAAAATACAGCGAGACATTCTCTTTCTGAAGTTAATCAGCAGTGGTCAATCCCATCTTGACTCACACATCGACTCTAGAAGTACTTGATTGCACCCAGAAATCTTTCATCATCTATATTAGAAATACAGACAGTCCAACACCATAGTACAATGAGTTGCTCGCAAGTCACTATGGTGATCTCAGATCGGAAGGACACTTATACCCATTGGCCTTAGCTAGCTACTCTTGATAGTAGAGTGCTATATTGATCATGTTCAGTATAGATGTACTCCTACATCTCACCTGGATGTCATATCAATATCTCCACACCACTTGGTTATAAGAACAACCAATGCATATGGCATACAATGACTTACACTCAATAAATTATTATCCTTATTAATAACTTATCATTTGGTCACGAACAATTTAAGAACCATCCGATAAATTCTTTTTTATCGATTGATTGTGGTTCTAAGAACTTCATCATAATTTAGGAGTTCATTTAAGGAAGATAGAACTTTTATGATGAAATAGCCAAATTACTATTATTATTAGATAATTCATATACTAATTTCAAACATCTACTACTTAGATGATTGGCTTTAGGACATATTTTTCAATAGCTCTCACTTGGACTAAAGCCAATCAGAATGATATCAAATATCCTATCTTCCACTTGAGTTCGTAGAACTCCTTAGTTTCGAGGCCTTAGCAAATGGATCGATCAAGTTCTCCTTTTACATCAATCTTCTAAAGATCGACGTCATCCAGATCAAATATCCAAGATGAAATGGATGCAGAATATGCTGGTCCTTCGATTCTTTAGCCTGAGCTATGGCTCCAGTGCTACAATAGGACTGGACCATGGGTGGAGGGTGCCACTCCCAACCTGCTAATGAACCTCAATAACTACACAGCTTATATGGTAGGATCATATGCCATGATGTACTCTACATCACTAACTGAATAGGCTAATATATCCTGCTTGGAATCTTTCTAGTAGATTGCTCCTACAATTAGGGTATGAGTTGACATTCTCTTGTTGTCATCTTGTTCTGACTAAAATCAAAATATCCATATATTTTAAGTCAGTACTTTCATATTTGAGTCACTGGATCTTAGTATTTTCCAAATACATAGGGATTGTCTATACAATCCTCCAGTGGCTCTTACTTGGATCAGACTGGTATCTGCTCACTACTTCTAGTGAGTATACCACGTCTAATCTCATATATGGATAAATAAGATGATAGCTAAACATTTATTTCTTGCAATGTTGGAATGCTATTCTAGATTAAGAGAATTTCATCCTCAAACATCACAAGTAATAACACTATAAAATATTTTGCCCAACAATAAGTACAGGGTTTGTCTTTGTTCATAACTAAGATATATGTTCAGAACGTATATTCGAACTCTGAGATGATACTCAGACGGGCTTTATAGGTCCTTACCTTTCTGTTTGCACTACTCTGATCCTATTAAAAATCCATTCACATCTAATGGGTTTTATCCCTTCAAGTGATTAACTAGTATCCATACACTATTGATTTTCATAGACTTCAATTTGGATCATATGGCTCCAAGCCACTTCTTAGAATAAGGCCACTGCACTGTATCCTTATAGGTGATCGGATCCTTATTATTCTCATCGAGCTCAACATGATCGCCATTGATAAGAGTGCGATGTTGTCGTTAAGACACCATGTTTATCAATTTAATCCAACTTCTTAAAATAATTAGGAAGACGTAGATAGCAGTGAATCAGATCAAATCCATAGGGAAGGTAGTATTTTTAGATTTAAAATCTTTGATTTTTGAAAAAAAATTTTTTTTTTTTAAAAAATAGAATTTAAAGTTAAAAATTAAAAATTAAAATTATGAAGTAAAAATTAAATTATGCAGAAAAAGTAAACTTGATACTAAGATCTACTAGTTAGATCTTAGCATCTACTTGCAGTAAAATAAAGAGCAATAATTAAAGTATAGAACTTAAATTATAATAAAAATAAAGAGCTAAAATTAAAGTATAAAAAATAAAATTTATATTAATTAAAATTTTAGAATTTAAATATATAAAATTTAAAAATAAAATAAAATAGCCTGATCTCTGATCTTGGATCGGCATTGGTGGAAAGATGGTGTAGAAGCCCAGCTTTTTCTCTCGACACCAGTTGCCTCGAAGCAGCCATTAACCCAAAGCCTGGCTTCACCCTATACTAAAGCTTTACCTTGATCAAAGATTATAAATTTTAGAAGCTTGGGATCTTATTTATAGAGCTAGGAGGATTGGAGACTTTTTCTGTAGGCAATATGAGACTAAGGAGGTTTTTGATCGTCAAAATATGAAGAAATCTGAGTGAAAATTGGATTAAAAGGAGTCCTAGATGAATTTTGTTGAAGTCTAGTGAAATCTAGCCATTCAATAGGAATCCAACAGACCAAAAATCATTAAAATTGGATGTGTATTGACCCAGATTAGGTTTGATTAAATTCTGACCATTGATCGTGCATTTAATGGAGAAAATCTGGTCGCTGATCGTGTGTTGGGAGTTCTGATCACCGTCGGGAGAGTTCTGGACTGTTGGATCATCTTCTAGGTTGAGCGCTATAGTTGGATGGCAATCCGTGTGAAGTCTGAAGTAGAAAATTTTCTCCACCATTCGATCTTGACCGCAATCAACAGCAGCCGCACGATCGCACAGTTACTGCTCCCATGGACCACATGGATCGGCTACACCATACACCGCAATGAATCAGTGCCTCCTATCATCGAGTGAAAGGTCCAAAATGCCCTGTGAGCCATGATAGATTTTCTATAAACCCTTTAAGGGTCTAGGTCCACCATGTGTCGCTCCGTGATTCGTCGATTTCTACTAAGCTGGCGGTCCATGCTTGGATCGTGGATTGGCTGATGGCTTCCATGACTGAGTCGGCTAGCATGGATGGCTTGGCATGCTGGCTTCATCAGCTTGGCTCAACACGTTTGGATGCGTCGGCTGATATGGTGCGGCGGCTTAAGCCGTATGTTATTTTTCATTTAATTTTTATTTATTTTATTTCTTTAAAAATTCATATCTTCTCTATTTTAGTTCTATTTTATGCAAAACTTATTTTATTTTGATCAAAGAAATAAGCTCTTTCCATTGATTATAAAATTTTATTTTTTTAATTTTTATTATTTTTAATTAATAAAAGTATATATAAATTGATCATTAATTCTTAAAAATTAATATGAATTAATTGATAAATTAATATTTTTATTGATAAATTTATGGTACTTATCACCCTTCCAACTTAAGCTTTGCTTGTCCTCGAGTAAAGAAAGAATTTAGTTTTAAATACCTTTTAACTTTAGAGTTTCAAATTTTATCTAAGCAGTTTTCAAAATGGCCATTGATATTCAGTAGAGTATAAGTGAGGCATATCATTGGGGTATTAATACTTATCAATAAAAAAAATAAGTAAAAAATATTAAATTTTTCTAAACTTTTTCTAAATTATTCCATCTTTATCTCTAATTTATCTAAATTTTCATATAGGCAAGTGTATTGCTACTTCCATCCTTTATTTATTGATTTTTATTTTTACATTATCCACTTTTTGATGTGAATATCATTGCTTACTTAGGCAACGAGATCCGATTACTTGGTAAAAAACTAATATTTTTTTATAATTTTTTTTATTTTTTTAATATTGTACCACTATTGAGTGTCTTAACCTCTTAAGCTTTCTATTTGATCCATGTAGCGAGTCTTGGACCAATGACTCCTAAACTAGTTGGCTTTAGGGCATTAGGTATAGAATATCCCTCGGGCTTACTAGCTCAAATCAAATAGACTACGAGTTAAGACTAATTTTACAATGAGCTTCTTTGCCCTTCCTATCTGTTGATGCAAAACTCAATGCTTGCTTAGGCAAAAAGATCCGGTTACTCGGTAAGAAGTACTTAGAAACTATTTTATTTAATTTTTTATATGAAGAAATGTTAGTTATCCTACACAAGCCCATTAAAAGTAAATTTTTCTTTGATGTTAGTAGAAAAAATTAGAAATGCTCAAAGAAAAAATGTTTTATGTTCTAGACTTAACTCTTTATTGGATTTTCTTAATACTGGATTCCTCAATATCTCATAGATTCTTTGATCTGTGCATTAATTTTTTTTTAAAATGCTTAGTTTAATTCGATTCTTAAGCATAATTAGGTGTCTAAATACTAAATACTAATTTTTTTGGGACTTAAAATTTTAAAATTTTTATTTTTCTCTCCCCCAACTTAATCGACATTGTCCTCAATGGAAAAAAAAAGGATATAATAAAGAACATGAAAGAATATATTTGACTCACTATATTTTTGGTCCAGCACATGCCTTTAAAAATTTGGGCTCTCCCTCCAACCTATTCAACATGTCCTAAAAAAAATAAACTAAAAAAATAAATTAGATAAAAAAACTAATATTGGGTTGCCTCCCAATAAGTGCTAAGTTTACCTTCTTCAGTCAGACACAATGCAACTTACTATCCTGTGTCAAATATTGGGTTGACAAATTTCAATGATTTTGGATTACCAATCTCAAAAAGATAATTTCTTATTATTTTATTGATATAATCATTGTTAATTTTAGGAACATAATTTATGACCCCATTCTCAGACCCATGTTTATTAAGAATTTCTCCTATTTATTCTTCTAAAATGCACATTAATTGAGTTTTTGAATTAGGAGTTAAGTTTAATGCACTGAGTACTAGAAGGGTGTCTAAAGATGAGTTTAATTCTGGAGGTAAATTAATGTGATCTTGCTTAAACAACTCCATTGAAGCCTCTTGATTTTTGTAAGAAGAATCGACTTCTAGGGTTGAAGAAAATAGGACATTAGGTTTATAAGTCTCGGATAAATCATCTATTCTCTTTTTTCCTATGTCTATCTCATTTAAATTGGAACCAGCATCGGTACTGATTCTAGGCTTAGATTCTTCTATGTGGTTAGTCTCAGTACTAACCCGTTTCTCTAAATTTTTATTTTGGCTAGCATCAATACTAGCCTCTCTCACATGATCTTGGTATGGATCCATAAGAATCCTATAGCTTTAAAGTTCAGAAATTACTTTGGCATTCTCAAATTAGGGATTCTTAAGTGAGATATTAAATTGATAACTTGGTCCAGATGGTTGGTGGACATTAGATAGATTGTTTGAAATTAGTAGGTTCGATAGTTGATCTAGTTCTCTCCTCGTGTTAGACTCAACTAATTATCCTATTTGAGCTTCTAGCTTGGCGATAGATTCTTATTGAGTCAAGATCGATTATTGTTGATTCAAAATTAATTATTGAAGTTGGTTAAATCTATCATCGACTAGATTGTTCTGTTGAGGAGGTGGGTATGATAGCTGGTTGTTATATGATGGTTGGGTAAACTGACTAGGCTGACCATTATTTTAGGCATAGTTTTGATATTGGGTCCTATTTTGATAGTTTTGGATAGATGGAATTTGGGTCTGAGCCTGAGTCTATTGAGGTATCCAAGAAAAATTAGAGTAGTTACTCTAATGTCGGTGATATGAATTTGGAAGAAGATTATTAATCGACTTGGAGTAGCCTTGAGTAGTTTGGACTTATTTTTGGATAAAAGATGAAAATTGTGTAGCCGTAGGATATTCCTTCACATGATGGGTAGGACTAGATGATGTGAATTATGCAGAAGATTGTTGACCTAGGATTAGGAGTTGATCTAATTTCTGAGCAAGAAGGTTAACTTTATCTAATTTTTGGACTATTAAGTTTAGATCAGCTATTTGATTATCAGGTTTAATATGAATCAACCATTCAATTTTATAGTTGAGTTTAACTAGATCAGGTAAAGTGATTTCCTACTGTATATATACTAGTACAACCCTAACGTGTGGTTCAAAATTTTTTTTAAAATTTTTAAAATTTTTTTATATTTTTTTTATTATTTTATTAATTTTTTAATTATTTTAATCATTATTTTTAATTTAATTTAATTTAATTTAATAATTATTTTTAATATTTTTTAGTTAATTTAATTTAATTTAATTTTTATTTTATTTTATTTTATTTTTAAAGAGGAAAAAATAAGAAAAAAATAAAAGTTCTAAAGAAGAGGTCCTAAGGAGTCCTAGAACTAAGAAAAGAGAGAAGAATTAGGTTTGATGTTGGTTAGCAATCAAGTTGGTCAATCAATCTTGACTAAGGATTATCCTAGATCTAGATAGCTCCTAATTGTCAAGATCTTCAAGCCCTCCAAGTATAAGATCAGCCAATCAACTAGTCAGATAAGTGTAAGATCTGTGGGAGTCCCCCTGTTGCTTGTTTTAGACACCAATTATGCTTGGTCAGGTAAGCTAATGGAATCAATTAGAAACCATCTTTCTTCGGGCCCAATCATCCCTGAACTACTTTCCTAGACATCAGTCAAATTGACTAATCCTAACTTGGTTCAACTCTTAGGATTCCTTATCCTATTGAGCTCGAGCTCCAAGGGCTGATATCTAATTGATTTTAAAATTAAAGGCTTAGATCAATGCAGAATGCTGGTTGGTTGTTTGTTGGCCAAGGAAGGGTGATCAAATTTCTGCCTTATCTTATTTAATTGAGTGTTGCCCTTAATTTGATTTAAATATGCATATGCACAATCACTTTCAACAAGAGATTCTATGCAACTAAAGTAGATGCATGAAATTGATTAAACTTAAGAGCTTACCTTGTCTCCAGTGATCACTAAAAAAAATAAAATAAAAATAAAACTAATATGTTGCATGCTCTAAGCAATTAGAATTTTTAATCTTATCATGAAGCTTTTAATTAGATTTAAATGGATATTTTTTAAAATTAATTTAAAAATAAAATAAATAAATAAATAAATAAAAAGAAAAAAGGACTAGGGTTAGGATTGATCTCACCAAGCAAAACTGAATGATTTGTTCCTTGCCCTAGTTCTTTTTGTTCTTTAACCTCTTTTTCTACAAAATTAAAAAAAATTAGCAAGCAATATTTATAAGAAAATAAAAATTTTATTTATAATTTATTTATAAAAAAATCAAAGAGATAAAAAATTTAATGTCCATGCCTTTTTCGGCAATGGTGCCAAAAACTTGATAGGAATGCGATGTTGTCGTTAAGACATCGTGTTTATCAGTTTAATTCGACTTCTTAAAATAATTAAGAATATGTAGATAGCAGTGAGTCAGATCGAATTCATAGGAAAGGTAGTATTTTTAGATTTAAAATCTTTGATTTTTGAAAAAAAAAAGATTTTAAAAATAGAATTTGAAGTCAGAAATTAAAAATTAAAATTTTGAAGTGAAAATTAAATTATGCAGAGAAGTAAACTTGGTACTAAGATCTACTAGTTAGATCTTAGCATCTACTTGCAGTAAAATAAAAAGTAATAATTAAAGTGTAGAAATTTAATTATAATAAAAATAAAGAGCTGAAATCAAAGTGTAAAAAATAAAATTTACATTAATTAAAATTTTAGAATTTAAATCTATAAAATTTAAAAAGAAAAGAAAATAAAATAGCCTGATCTTTGATCTTAGATCAACATTGGTGGAAAGATGGTGTAGAAGCCCAGCTTTTCCTCTCGACACTAGTTGCCTTGAAGCAGCCATTAACCCAAAGCCTAGCTTCATCCTATACCAAAGCTTCACCTTGATCGAAGATTATAAATTTTGGAAGCCTGGGATCTTATTTATAGAGCTAGGAGGACTGGAGACTTTTTCTGTAGGCAATGTGGGACTAAGGAGGTCTTTGATCGTCAAAATATAGAGAAATTTGAGTGAAAATCAGATTAAAAGAAGTCCTGGATGAATTCTATTAAAGTTTGATGAAATCTAGCTATTTAATAGGAATCCAATGGACCAAAAATCATCAAAATCGAATGTGTATCGACCCAGATTAGGTCGGATTAAATTCTGGCTGTTGATCACACGTTTGATGGAGAAAATCTAGCCGCTGATCATGCGTTGGGAGTCCTGATCACTATCGGGAGTATTTTGGACCATTGGATCATCTTCTAGGTTGAATGCCACTGTTGGGTGGCGATCCGTGTGATGTCTGAAGTAGAAAATTTCTCCACCATCCGATCTTGATCGCAATCAACTGCAGCTGCACATGATAAACCCTTTAAGGGTTTAGGTCCACCACATGTCGCTCTGTGATTCATCGGTTTCTATTGAGCTGGCGGTCCACGCTTGGATCGTGACCGACTGATGGCTTCTGTGGCAAGTTAGCTAGCGTGGCTGGCTTGGCATGCTAGCTTCATCAGCTTGGCTTAGCACGTTTGGACACGCCGGCTGATATGGCATGGCGGCTAGAGCTGGTTGAGCCGTATGTTATTTTTTATTTAATTTTTATTTATTTTATTTCTTTAGAAATTTATATCTTCTCTATTTTAGCTTCATTTTATGCAAAATTTATTTCATTGTGATAAAAAAAATAAGCTCTTTCCATTGATTATAAAATTTTATTTTTTTTTATTTTTATTATTTTTTAATTAATAAAAATATTAATTTTTTAAAAATATATACAAATTGATCATTAATTTTTAAAAATTAATATAAATTAATTAATAAATTAATATTTTTATTGATGAATTTATGGTACTTATCAACTATCCTGGATCTAGATACTGAAGTATCTATCTAGCTAATGCGGTATTCTATCGGATCTCCTTAAAGGTGACACTTTAATGGGCTTCGAATTTGATCTGATCAAATCCGATTCTGTAGGTTTATTAGATAACATTGGTTCTTTTCTACCAGTCAAATTTTTACATATTCAACTTGATAGGCATCATTTCCTTCTCTAAGGAACTCCTTTCCAAAAGGAATGCCCTACTACTGATGAACATCTTATGTTCTTTAGCATAGCAGAATTAATAACCCTTAAATACTTATTGGACCAGGATTCAAGTTTATCTATGTGTAAATATACGACATAGGCTGATCAACTCCAAACCCAAAAGTGAGAGAGTCTAGGTCTACGCTCGATCCATATCACATATGGAGTCAATGCAATAGATTAACTCGGTATAAATTTTTATAGTAAAAAAATAGTCACAAGAGCACAACCCTACAACAGGCAGACAAGTATACCCTATTATGGATTGAACTATGTCTAACAAAGTTCAATTTCTCCTTTTAGATATACTATATTCCAAAAAGAAATCCACTAAGAGAGAATCCTATTCTCTCCTAGATATGTCACAAACTTACTGGATAAGTATTTGCCTCCTCAATTTGACCGAAGAGTTTTAATACCTTATCCAGTTTATTTTTTTTTCATAATTGAATCATTTGAACATTTCAAATGATTCATCCCAGACGTACCTATGCCCAGATAGATCGTCTGTAATGAAATATTAATGTCTTCCTTTGGCACTTAAGTTCAAGGTTAACATACATCACTATGTATGAGACTTAGAATGTTATTGGCTCCTTCACCTTTTCCAGTAAAAGGTGACTTTATTATCTTTTCAAGAAGACAAGATTCATAGGCTATCAATGATTCACAATCATTGATATCGAGGTTTCCCTCTCAAGCTAATCCATTTATCCTGTTCTTGTCAATATGACTAAGCTTGTAATGCCAAACATAGACATCCATGACATAATCTAACTAGGGTGTGTACATTTCACTTACCTTAAGTCCTTGCAACAAATTGCATAAGACCACTGGTATCTAATACCCAGATAGTAGAATTACATATAGAGAAGTTTTAAGGTGTTATCATATAACGTCTTTAATGAGCAACTTTTGTTTCTTTTTCTTATTCAACCTGTTGTGGTCAAGAAAAGCAAGATAAATCTTCTTTCTATGATCCTATTTCAGACATTAGAAGTACTATGCCTGATTTGGGTTAACCTTGGACTAATTGTTTTGATTGGACTCAAAAATTTCAATATGAACCCATTCATACTGTTGAACCAATATTCAACTTTCGATACTGAATATTGAAGTTGGGTCCATAAGTCTTCACTATCTAACAGTGATAGGAGCAATTAAGATTTAGCCTTAATAGAGAACAATGATCTATTGTATATGAATCATTTTAAGTCTAAAGATTTGGACTTTAGTCTAAAGATTCTTCCACTATTTTATTCGAACTGGTAGCCTCTACCTCCAATTCGAGGAATTACTTTAGTTTCCTAATAGGTACTAGAAGCTACATAGACTGCACACGAGCCCTAAAAGGAAATCCTGATTTCCCGGATCAGGTTCGTTCAGATCTGATCGGATCAAGAGATATATTTCAAAAATTTTTCTCTTTGATCCAAATCAGATCTGGAATGTTTTAGATCTGATCTTTATTATTTTAATAATTAAAATAAATTTAGATAAATTAAATTTAATTTAATTTACCTTAATGTAGGATAATCCGATTACTCGTTGATGATCTTGTAAGCAGTGGAAGGTTCTGAATCTAGCCACGCAAGTGCCTGGCCTCTACCGATATCTACTCAAGCTGGATCTGGAGATCCTCTTCTTCTCTATCACATCTCCAAAAATTAGATCTAAATCTGATTTGGAGGATCTTCAAAACACCTTTCGAAGATCAGCAGTTGTCCTTTGCAGCAGCGCAGCCTTCTAGCTTTCTGTCACCTTTCTCTCATCTGGATTGCACCAACTTGGATCCCAAACTACTTTGGGCATGGAGAGGAGAGGGAGAAGATGGTCTTGGCATGGAGGAGGAGGAGAGAGGCAGCCTTGGGGTGTGGAGAATTGTATTGCTCTTTGAGTTGGGCGCAGGGTCTTATTTATAGACTATGCATGATCCAACTCCTCTTCTTCCCAACCAATCACAACCCTTTGTGAAATCAGATCTAAATCTGATTGGTGGGAATAGAGTCCCCTGGATTCCTCCTTAGATGGTGCCTAAGACCAGTCAAACTTGGTTCTTAGGAGAAGTCTAATCGGAATCCAAAAAGGAGATGGAGTCCCTGTCCAACAGGGACTCCTGGGCGCCTCCAGCTTGGGCACACGCCAAGGGTGGCGTGCGCCCTCCTCCTTGCCAGGTTCTGGCAGGGGGACAGGCCCCCACCAGCTCTCCAATAGGTGCATGACACATGTGGATCAAGAAGTCAAAGTGTCAATGGTCAATATTTGACCAGTCAAAGGTCAGACTTTTGACCAAAGTCAAAGGACGAAGAAATGGCAGGTGACCAAAAATGGTAGGTAATTGTCTTACAAAATAAGACAACCCTTTTCTGACTTGGACAACCTCCAGTCAGACCATAGTGAAGGCCTCTGATTGAGCACAAACTCCTTTGGCTCAGTCAGGACAACTTATTTATGATAGTAAAAGAAGAACGTTAGGTTCAATCGAGTGCTAGCACGATTTTCTTGAACCTAATTGAATCTCATTCAGATCAATTGAACTGGATCAGTTCAATTGATGATCACCAGATTCAAACCCTTGTTTGTGTGACCCAGTTAGGTTCAGTTCTGTATGGTAATGGGATATGTCATGATCTCTATCATCGACATCATCGAAACTCCTTTCGATGGATCAGAACTCTTCTGATTCGAACAGCTAGAATGATCGATCATCTAAATCATTCTAATTGCTCCCAAAATCCACCAGTGACACCTAGCAGTATATGGTGGCAACCCATCAGAGCTGAATGCGAACCTCTTGGTGCAGCTACCTGTGTGATTAAGTTCTTCTATCTTGAGCCCCGATCAGATTAGGGTTAAGGTGAACTCGTCAAACCCTAGTTTCTGTCATATGATGTAATCATTCGATTCGAGTCCGATGTGAAAATCTAAATAGAAACTCTTTCTATTATTTCACTCTGCCATGGCCATGGGACTTCTGGACTTGATTCTCATGATCATCATAGGGCTGCTCCTCTACCACCGAGGTAGATAGATTCCATCTTGATGCAATCCAGTTCCTACAATGAACATGCTATAGCCAACATACACCTCAGGGTTCCATATGGCTAGGAGACCGAGTAATGGTGTAGTCAAACTATAACACCCTCAAGGTGAACTGCCGATGCACCTCAGGTCAAAGAACCAGACACACTACTGCAGCATCGAGTCAGTCATTGACGAGAAGGTAGACTTCCTAATGACTACTCGAGGTGGTCACGCTCAGTGCCCTCGTTCTCTAACGAGTACCTGTACTCTCGCTTCGGTGTCTCCACACCGTAGACTCAAGACTCATCTACTAAAGAGAAGCGATTGTACACCAACCTTCCGGATCAATCACCATCCTCGTGATGATCCTATGGTCGGGAGCATTTTATGAGTTAATAATGATTATTCATGTCTTAAATTTTCAACTCTTGAAAATATGAATTATCATTACCATTAACTCAAAGGATGTATCACAGACACTAAATACACATATGTGATAGAAAATAACCCATTTTATTGATTTTAGTCAAAATTATAATTTTGCCCCTAGAAGTGTATTACAAGTGTCAGCCAATTCTGGCTTCTAGGGCACATATATCTAACAATCTCCCACTTGTCCTAAAGCCAATTGGCTACAAGTCTAAGTCCCATCTTCTCAAGGTGGGCTTCGATCTTCTGCTGGCCCAACGGCTTTGTAAGTGGGTCTGCCACATTATCTGTGGAGTTGACTCTCTTGACCTCGACGTAACCCTTCTCGAGGTAATCGCGGATGAGGTGGTATCGCCGCTCAATGTGCTTGGATTTCTGGTGAGACCTCGGCTCCTTAGCAAGGGCTATGGCGCCATTGTTGTCGCAGTATAGAGGAATGGCATCTGATGGCATTACTCCAATTTCTGCAGCAAACTTCTTGTACCAGAATGCTTCCTTCGCAGCCTCTGATGCAGCGATATATTCTGCTTCCATGGTGGAATCTGCTATCATAGTTTGCTTGGAAACTCTTCCAGCTGACAGCACCACCATTGCACACAAACAGACTCCCAGATGTCGACTTTCGATCATCTATATCGGACATGAAATCCGAGTCTGTGTATCCCTGGACTTGGAGTTCTCCATTACCAAAGACCAACATCATATCCTTAGTTCTTCTCAAGTACTTAAGGATACATTTCACAGAAGTCCAGTGTTCTTCACCTGGATTTGACTGATATCTGCTTGTGACACTCACAGCATGGGCTATATCAGGTCGTGTACATAGCATGGCATACATGAGGCTCCCTATTGCAGAAGCATAAGGGATCTTGCTCATGCGTTCTATTTCCTCAGGTGTGCTAGGGCACATCTTCTTGGAAAGATGAATACCATGTCTGAAGGGTATTAATCCCCTCTTAGAGTTTTCCATACTAAACCTCTTTAGTACTTTCTCTATGTACATCTTCTGTGAAAGTCCTAGCATCCTATTCGGTCTATCCCTATAGACCTTAATTCCTAGAATAAAGGATGCTTCACCTAGGTCTTTCATGGAGAATTCCTTGGACAACCATATTTTGACTGTTGTCAACATGGGAATATCATTCCCAATAAGGAGGATGTCATCCACGTACAATACGAGGAAGACAACAGCGCTCCCACTGACCTTTTTGAAAACACATGGTTCCTCTTCATTTTTGATGAAACCAAACTTTTTGATCACATCATTGAAACGAGTGTTCCAGCTCCGAGATGCTTGCTTAAGTCCATATATGGACCTTTGCAGCTTGCAAACCTTGTGATCAGTATCACTGGATGTGAAACCTAGCGGCTGTTCCATATAGATATCTTCCTCAAGATATCCATTTAAGAATGCCATTTTCACGTCCATTTGCCATATTTCATAATCGAAATAGGCTGCAACGGCAAGCAATGTGCGGATGGATTTTAGCATAGCCACTGGGGAAAAGGTATCCTGATAGTCAATGCCTTCACGTTGACTATAACCTTTTGCCACTAGTCTAGCCTTGAATGTCTCCACATTCCCATCTGCACCAATCTTTCTCTTGAAGATCCATTTACACCCAATAGGTACTATACCTTCTGGTGGATCTACCAAGGTCCAGACTTGGTTTGAGTGCATCGAGTCAATTTCTGACTGCATTGCCTCTAGCCATTTCTCGGAGTCGATATCTGATATCGCCTCGTTGTAGGTTTTGGGATCATCACCATGAGCACCATTACCTACGAGGAACATTTTCTCTACTTCCTCTGAAATAATACCTAAGTATCTTTCAGGGGGATGGAAAACTCTTTCCGATCTACGAGGTGGAGGAGGTAGTGTTCTTATTGGCTCAACCTGATTTGGTTCCAATTGGTCCTTAGCTCGTTGTACTTGTGAGACTTTCTCATCAAGCTTAATCTGCTTTTCCAATGCCGCTATCTTGAATAAACTATTTTTCAAGAAAGATGGCATGTCGACTCACAATCACATTGTGGTCTTCTGGAATGTAGAAATAGTATCCTAATGACTCTTTAGGATATCCTATGAATCGAGCTCTGAAGGACCTAAACTCTAACTTGTCCGCTTGTTGTCTTTTGACATGAGCCGGACAACCCCAAATTCTGAGATGACTCAGACTTGGTTTCTTACCGTGCCATATCTCATACGGTGTGGTAGGAACGGTTTTAGAGGGAACCCTATTCAGTAGATAAATTGAAGTTAACAATGAGTGTCCCCAAAGAAAATCAGGGAGGTCTGTGAAGCTCATCATGGATCGAACCATATCCAATAGAGTCCGATTTCTCCATTCTGAAACCCGTTGAGTTGAGGTGTTCCTGGTGGAGTCCATTGAGAGACTATGCCATTTTTCTTGAGATAGTCTAGGAATTCTCGGCTAAGGTATTCACCTCCTCGATCTGATCGAAGAACCTTAATGGGTTTTTCAGTTTATTTTTCTACTTCATGTCTGAATTCTTTGAACTTTTCAAAAGCTTCAGACTTGTGTCTCATAAGATACACATACCCATACCTAGACAGATCATCGGTAAAGGTAATGAAGTAGACAAAATTGCCTCTAGCCGGCACATCAAATGGGCCGCACACATCAGTATGTACTAGGGCAAGGAGATCTGTGGCCCTTTCCCCATGTCCAACAAAAGGGAGTTTAGTCATTTTGCCTTGAAGACAAGATTCACAAGTTGGATATGACTCGAAAGTCAATGGACTCAATAGCCCATTTTTTCTCCAATTTGTTGATCCTATCTTCTGCTATATGACCTAATCTCAGGTGCCATAGATATCTATCATTTGGACTATCCCTAGGTCGTTTGGCATTCACGTTTTGCTCGATAGTTAGAACAGGTACATCAATATGTAGCTGATAAAGACCATTAATAAGGAAACCATTTGCAATTTTATTTCTTTCATAAAGAATGTTACAATGGTCCTTAAAGAAGGTAATCACATAGCCTTCTTAGTGCTAAGCATGAAACAGAAATCAAATTCCTGCTAGCTGCAGGCACATAATAACAGTCTTTCAAAACTAAGTCTAAACCAGATGGTAATCGAAGAGGGTATGTTCCCACGGCTACTGCAGCAACTCTTGCTCCATTACCGATGCGTAGGATCATGTCTCCATCCCTCAGCCTCCTGCTATCCTCAAGACCCTGCATGGAAGTGCACAGATGAGCACTAGAACCAGAGTCAAGCACCCAACTGGATGCAGAAGAAACCGTAAGGTTAGACTCAATAACGAGCATACCTCCAGAAGGACCTTCCTTCTTGTTCTTCAGGGTGGCCAGGTAAGTAGGGCAGTTCCGCTTCCAATGGCCGTCGCTGTTGCAATGGAAACACTTTCCTTTGACATCGGCCTTTCTTCTTCGGCTCTGCCTTCTTCTTCTTTGATCCTTCCACCTTTCTGCTTTTTCACAGACTTCTTTTTCTTTCCATAAGACTTTCTTTTGGAAGAAGTCCATTCCATAGCAAGAACTGAGCCTTTAGAACCTTTCATAGAAAGCTCAGCGGTAACCAGCATATTCATTAATTCGGCCAAGGAATTTTGAAGTTTATGCATGTGGTAATTCATGATGAATTGCCCATATGCATCAGTCAAGGATTGCAGAATAATATCGTTCTGCAGATCCAAGTCTAACTTCACACCGAGCTTCTCAAGCTCTTCCATGTCCTTGATCATTCATCAGACAGTGATCTTGGACTGACTGCCCATCACGCATCTTAGCCTTAAAAAGTCATTTCGTGACTTGATATTTGGCTGCGCGACTCTGTTCACCAAACATCTCCTGCAGGTGAGCCAACATTTGGCGAGCAGTCCCGATATCTTCATGTTGGCGCTGGAGCTCATCAGACATCGAGCCCAACATGTAATATCTGGCCTTATTATCTTCGTCTATCCATTTTTCCAGAGATGCTCTCTGTTCAAGTGGATGGACGGGCTGGTAAGGTGGGAGGGTCCTGGTCCAATACATGGGTTAACTTCTCGAAACCCAAAATAATTTTGTAGTTCCTGAGCCAATCTTTATAATTGGGTCCAGTCAGTCTATGTGTGTCCAGGATACGTGCCAATGGGTTGGACGCAGACATTTTTCCTGTAGAGAGTCAAAGATTCTAGTTAGATACTGTAATTATGACTTGACCAATTTATTTAGAAATTTTATTTTTAAACAAATTAGCTCCCACTATTTTCTCGGATCCCTACACTCCCTCTGTAGAGATGCAAAAATCTCCATGATTAATGATTTCTAGTGGGTGGTGCGGTCTCACCAACTGACTCATCACCTCACCTAACAGTTATTGGTGATGGGTTAGCCAATGAGTGAACAACTCTTGTTCAATGATTCTCTAATCATGGTGCACCCAAACTTGGTCTCTAATTCATGAATCTCACCGTATCCGAAATATTGATCCACTCCTTAGTTAAGTCAGACCCACCATTTGCATAGACTGGGATTCCTAATTGAGTCTCTCACCGTATCCAAAATATTGAGCCCAACTCATCCTCCAGCCCATAGCATCCAATGCCTAATAGACATGGTTGCATCTTTTCGGTGCAACTGAGCCACTGTATCCAGCCGAGAACAATCAACCCCGGGAAGGGCCCGCACATCTACAATGGTGGAAGACCTCAGACTTAATCTTTTCTTAGGGAGAATTGATTCAGGTCTCATTAAACTAGACTTGTCATAGTCATAACAATTATGACTAACCTAGTGGCATGGGTTAGCTCGGATTATTGACCACCTCAGATCAGAACTGTGTCAACAGATATGGCCAGGTAAGTGAGACCGGTGGAAGGAATATGCCATTAACTCGTACAAGAATGCATTCAGGTCGAGTAGCTTCCAATTAAAAATCAGTCGGTCGTATGTGCCAAACTTACCTTAGACACCAAATTGTTGAGCCAGAACCAATTGGGTTAGCCTACAATCCAGACTCTAACCTCTGAGCCTAATTAGGTCTTGCTTGATCGTGACTCGATCTTGACCCAGACTTAATCCTATTAGGCTGGTCAATTTAAGCATTGTTGATCCCATCTAACCAACTCTTGATTCGGTTTGATCAACCGCTTAGACCTAATTGAGCTACCCAAGCCCGAACCCAGTATTATGAATATGTCTTAGATCTAAAATTCTCAATTTTAGACCTAATTAATATTTCCATAATCTTAATTTCTTAATTAAGTAGGGTTCATAAACAAAATATGCACAATAAATCCTAGGGTTTCAGGATCTAGGGTTTTGCAGAAAGTAAGTTTTGGGATTTCTGATTAAGGACGAACACAGCACCCCTACACATCATAAGAACACCCCATCGAATGGGAAGAGAGGGCCTTTAAACCCTTCTTCATTCTTATGACCGGACGGCCAAGAGGAACGCCTTAATCAGGAACATGCAATACTACAAAATAGTTTTAGATCTATATCATATATCTCATATACAAATTAGATCTAATCATGGCATATTTTGCATACATCTCATGTATCGAATCATGCATATTTTTCAGATCTAAATTATCTCATAATAATCTAAAAAATTAGATTTAAATTGATCTAATCAAAATAAATTCTAATCTAGACAATTATGTAGAACTATTCTACAACTAGTCTAGACATGCATCAATCATATCTCATATGATGTTTAAAATTAAATAATTTTTATTTACTATTTTTTAGATGTTATTATAATAATTATAATATCAAAAAATAGTAAATAAATAGATCTAAAATATGATTTAATCAAATTAAATTAAAAACATGCAAGACTATTCTATAGAACTATTCTATTTTAGAACTAGTCATGCATATTTTCTAATCTTAGATCCAAATCATTTAATTTTAATTTTTTCTGATTTTAGATCTGATCACATCTCATGTGACATCTAAAATCACTTATTTTTTAATTAAAATAAATTTAAAATTAGATCTAAATACTTTTAGAACCTTGGCTCTGATACCAGTTGAAGGAAAATCCTGATTTTTCGGACCAGGTTCGTTCAGATCTGATCAGATCAAGAGATATATTTCAAAAATTTTTTTTCTTTGATCTAATTAGATCTAAGATATTTTAGATCTAATTCTTATTATTTTAATAATTAAAATAAAATTAGATAAATTAAATCAAATTTAATTTACCTTGATGTGGGTAATCCTATTACCCGTTGATGATCCTGTAAGCAGCGGAAGGTTCTGGATCTAGCCACGCAAGTGCCTGGCCTCTACCGGTATCCACTCAGGCTGGATCTGGAGATCCTCTTCTTCTCTATCACATCTCCAAAAATTAGATCTGGATCTGATCTGGAGGATCTTCAAAACTCCTTTTGAAGATCAGCAGTCGTCCTTTGCAGCAGCGCAGCCTTCTAGCTTTCTGTCGCCTTTCTTCTGATCTGGATTGCACCAACCAAGGATCCAAAACTCCTTTTGGACGTGGAGAGGAGAGGGAGAAGGATGGTTTGGCATGGAGGAAGGAGGGGAGAGGCAGCCTTGGGGCATGGAGAATTTTATTCTCTTTGAGTTGGGCGCAGGGTCTTATTTATAGACTAGCTGTGATCCAACTCCTCTTCTTCCCAACCAATCACAACCCTTTGTGAAATCAGATCTAAATCTGATTGGTGGGAATAGAGTCCCCTGGATTCCTCCTTAGAGGGTGCCTAAGACCAGTCAAAGTTGGTTCTTAGGAGAACTCTAATTGGAATCCAAAAAGGAGATGGAGTCCTTGTCCAACAAGGGACTCCTAGGCGCCTCCAACTTGGGCACACGCCAAGGGTGGCGTGCGCCCTCCTCCTTGCCAGGTTCTGGCAGGGGGACAGGCCCCCACCAGCTCTCCAATAGGTGCATGACATGTGGTCAAAAGTCAAAGTATCAATGGTCAACATTTGACCAGTCAAAGGTAGACTTTTGACCAAAGTCAAAGAACAAGAAATGGCAGGTGACCAAAAATGGCAGGTAATGTCTTACAAAATAAGACAACCTTTTCTGACTTGGACAACCTCCAGTCAGACCATATGAAGGCCTCTGATTGAGCACAAACTCCTTTGGCTCAGTCAGGACAACTTATTTATGATAGTAAAAGAAGAACGTTAGGTTCAATCGAGTGCTAGCACGATTTCCTTGAACCTAATTGAATCTCATTCAGATCAATTGAACTGGATCAGTTCAATTGATGATCACCAGATTCAAACCCTTGTTTGTGTGACCCAGTTAGGTTCAGTTCTGTATGGTAATGGGATATGTCATGATCTCTATCATCGACATCATCGAAACTCCTTTCGATGGATCAGAACTCTTCTGATTCGAACAGCTAGAATGATCGATCATCTAAATCATTCTAATTGCTCCCAAAATCCACCAGTGACACCTAGCAGTATATGGTGGCAACCCATCAGAGCTGAATGCGAACCTCTTGGTGCAGCTACCTGTGTGATTAAGTTCTTCTATCTTGAGCCCCGATCAGATTAGGGTTAAGGTGAACTCGTCAAACCCTAGTTTCTGTCATATGATGTAATCATTCGATTCAAGTCCGATGTGAAAATCTAAATAGAAACTCTTTCTATTATTTCACTCTACCATGGCCATGGGACTTCTGGACTTGATTCTCATGATCATCATAGGGCTGCTCCTCTACCACCGAGGTAGATAGATTCCATCTTGATGCAATCCAGTTCCTACAATGAACATGCTATAGCCAACATACACCTCAGGGTTCCATATGGCTAGGAGACCGAGTAATGGTGTAGTCAAACTATAACACCCTCAAGGTGAACTGCCGATGCACCTCAGGTCAAAGAACCAGACACACCACTGCAGCATCGAGTCAGTCATTGACGAGAAGGTAGACTTCCTAATGACTACTCGAGGTGGTCACGCTCAGTGCCCTCATTCTCTAACGAGTACCTGTACTCTCGCTCTGGTGTCTCCACACCATAGACTCAAGACTCATCTACTAAAGAGAAGCGATTGTACACCAACCTTCTGGATCAATCACCATCCTCGTGATGATCCTATGGTCGGGAGCATTTTATGAGTTAATAATGATTATTCATGTCTTAAATTTTCAACTCTTGAAAATATGAATTATCATTACCATTAACTCAAAGGATGTATCACAGACACTAAATACACATATGTGATAGAAAATAATCTATTTTATTGATTTTAGTCAAAATTATAATTTTGCCCCTAGAAGTGTATTACAAGTGTCTGCCAATTCTGGTTTCTAGGGCACATATATCTAACAAGCCCAACTTTGGTTGGCCCACCCATGTACATCTAAAGGTAGGTTCATAATCAATTATTTCTTCAAACAATTTCTAGTAATTTTAATTTTACCTCAGGCTCTGATCAGTTGGCTTTGGCCTTCTCAGAAAAGGGTCCAGTAAGGTCCAACCATTAGCATGACCATATTTGGCACATTCAACCAATGAATGATCAGGCCCAACTTTGGTTAGCCAACCCAACCACCATTAGAGAGACACATCCAAGTCATCATATGATAGATGATAATTCTATTAGTCAACAAGCACCAGGCTTTTGGCTCTCCAATGATTATTGAGTTAATGGACCCATTATCAAATACCTTAATGGGAGGCTATGACTCCGTTATCCCCATAACTTTATCATTTTAAGGACCTAATAATTTTAGAGGATTTAAATTATTAATGATTTAATGATAGAAAGGACATGGATCAATTTGCTCCCACTGACTTCACCAAGTCAAGTCCTTCCATTGACTTCGCAAATCACTGATGAAGACTAGGATCAATTATAGTCCATGGGCACCTAAATTAGTCTCACTGAATAAAATCAGTCTCACTGATTTTCTATGTGACATGGGTTAGCACGAATCAATGAGTAACCTAATCAAAAACTTGGTTAACCATATTGGCCAAGTAAGTGAGATCGGTGGATGGGTCTGCCAAGGCTTGCCTTAGACACCATCAAAAATGGCTAGGTAAGCAGGCTGCCAATTAAAAACCATCGATCTGGGATGCCAAACTTACCTTAGACACCAATTGATTTATCAATTTTGATTTGGTCTTTCTAAAGACTCGAGCTTAATCACTGAGCCACGATTAGCATCCATTTGTTAGATATATGAACTTTGATTAACTACAACTATTGAAGTGATCTATAGAAATGATCTAATCCTAATTAACTATTAATTAGGTTTGATCAATTTCTTAACTAAGTCCATATTTAATCTAACCATAGGTTTAACCCAGTTAATGATCTGATCAAAACTAACCCATTTCCCTTTAATCCATGTATTATGAAATTATCTTAGGATCTTCAAATCACAAACCTAGATCCTAAACAATCACTTAATTCTCAATTAAGTTCAAGTCTTATGGATTTAGGTTCATGGAATCTCAGAACTAGTTTCTAATTTTATTGTTTGAAATATTTTCAAATTATATTGAATCATATTCAATATATAGTTTTAGATCTAATTTGTTTCATTATTTAGATCATGTCCTAGGATTTCAAATCTAGGATTTTGCAGAAAATAAGTTTGTGATTTAATTTCTACAAAACAAATATGTCATATACATTCTAGATTCAAAACAAAACTTACATATCAATATATGCAATAAAAGGATCTAGATCTAAACATAAAACACATCATATGGATCAAATCATAAACCATTTAAAATTAGATTTAAAATTTAAAAATAAACCATAAATCATTTTAGATCTCATCTAATATATTAATGACTTAGGTTTCTCAGATTAGCACATATTAGGATAACCTTTCCACTGTAAGGGGTAAACCTTACAGTAGGACTACCTTATGGCAGTATGTGCAATCATGATATTATTTAGATCTAATCTAAATAATCTAAAATAAATATAATATCTATTAAATTTTAGATTTAAATCAAAAAATTAAATCATAAATTTTCTTAGATCTAACCTAAATAATTCATGATTTTGATTTAGATCAGCATATACTAAGACAACCTTTTCATTGTAAGGGGTTAACCTTACAACATGACAACCTTATGACAGTATGTGCGATCTTTAATTAACTTTAGTTTTTAGATTTAATCTAAAATATACATAAACATGTTATAATAGAACCTAGATGCTCTGATACCACTATTGGAAAATATGTAGGATTTCATGCATAGATTTTAAAACTCTTTTGAAATATAGAGTAGTGGAAGACATAGATTAAACTATTTAATCTACAACATGCATGTAATCAAATTATAAAACCCTACATCAAGGATCTATAATATGTTATGATGCAAATATAAATCTAAAATTAAATTAATCATAAGTGGTATTGATCATATCAATACCTAGATCTAGACCAATTCTAGATCTAACCCTAGGTCACATCTAGGTCACCAAGAGATCAGATATCTTATCTTTGCATGGGTCAAAAACTCCATGGTTGAATCTGTTGTTGCCTTTGGAGCCGCACATGCATCCAGCCTCTACAAGTGATCCACACGAACCTACAACACAGATCAGAGGTTCGTCAAATGAAGATCTGCTCGAAGTGCTAGCTTCTCGTGGATCCCTTCTGATGGTTAATCAAATACATATTTTTCAGATCTCTTGGACAATCGAAGAGATGAAGAACATGAGGAATGAGAGAGGAATCCAATCCTTGGATCTCCCATAAATCAAAAAATGAAAGGACATATGGAAAAAAACCCTAGGAGAAGACAAATCTTCTATTTCAGGACGTCAATGGTTGATGTCCTGAAAACATCTATTATGCTAGGTTCAGAGGAGACCTTCTCCTCTGGATTTTTTTTCTAGTTTTTTAGATATCAAACCCTTAAATTTTTCTCATAAAAATCTCATAAATAAAATTAAGAAGAAGGGCTCTCAAGGAAACCTTAAGAGAAGACCTTCTTCTCTTCTTCTTCTTGCATCAGGATATGATCAGATCATGTCCAAAAAAGATAACCATGCCCCAACACCTTGGAGCATAGATTCCATTCCCTCTTCCTCTCTCTCTCTCTCTCTGATCTTTATCATATAAAAATTATATAAAATAATGAAGAAGAAGATACTCAAAAGAAAATAAAGAGAAGATAATCATCTCTTACCTTTGTGCCTTCATGACATCAATGATTGATGTCCAGATGAAGACCTTTTCTCTAAGGATCTTGGCACTATTTTTTCTCTAGCCCTTCCTCTCTCTTGCTCAGATTTTTATCATATAAAAATTATAAATAAAATAGAAAGAGAGAAACATAAAAGAAAAATACAAGAGAAGACAATCTTTTCTTACCTTGTCTCTTCAAGATATCAACCTTTGATATCTTAATTGAGGGCTCTTCTCCGAGAATATTGGCACCACAAATCCTCCATGCCTTCTATTCCTTCTTCTCTAATTTTTTATGATTTTTATAGGATTTTTTAACATCCTCAAACCATCTCACAAGAGGCATCCACCTTTTATTGCAAGACTAGGTCAAAACCTTGTCAAAGGAGGAGTTTTATGGGGCGTCCAACTCTTGGATGCCCCTCCTACTTATTTTTTCATGTAATGACTGATTCTCATGCACAAAACCAAGGGAAAAAGGGCTGAATAAGATAGAGGGGCATGGGTAGAGTTGGTGTACAAGGGAGGGAGGAATTTGGATCAAAGAAGACTCATCCGAGTAGGAAATAATTTCCAACTTCCTTTTAATTTTGATCAAATCAAATTTAAATCCAATTTCTGAGATAATGGGATGTTGAAAATTATTTCTTAGGCATGAAAATCATAGAAAAAAATCTAGAATTAAAATATTATGTGGGCTTCCTTAGGCGCAAGTGAAAGAGAGAGAGTCCCAGTTAAAAAAATCTAGAATTAAAATATGGTGTGGGCTTCCTTAGGTGCAAGTGAAAGAGAGAGAGTCCCAGTCCAACTGGGACTCCTCTTGTTTGACTAGATCATAATTATTTTAAATCTAATTTAAATTATATTTATACTATATTAAATACAACCCAATTAAGAGTGATCCTAGTCCAACTAGGAGCTCAATTAAATCAGATTAAATCAAGATTTAAATCTGATTTAAATCCTAAGTTAATCAAGTGCACCCAAGTCCTAGTCAAATAAGGAATTATTCTTTTCTTGCAATTGGCTTATCCAATAAACTTATTAAACTTAATCTAATTAAATTCAAATCAATTCTAATTGAATCTAATTCAATTAGACTTGATCTCAGCTCAATTGCTCAATCAAATTAAGCCAATTAGCAATCCAATTGCTAATCGATCTTCCTACAACACTTGTATTAGGTCAAATATCAATCGCATTGAATGGTTGATCTCGAAATGATTCTCAATCGTTGATTAACCATCCAATCAGATTACAAGCTTTAATGCATGTGACCCCATAGGTTAGAACCTAAGCTGGTAGTATAGGAACCAATTTCTATACCAATTAAAGTTACTATCTAGCAATGATTTTCGACCTCCAGATAGATCGAATGAATGCAAAGCAACATTCTTAGAACCCTGTTCCATGGTTACCATATAATTCATTCCTATGACTAATAATGCTCAAGATGACTTTGAGTATGCTGTCAAACACTCATACAAGTCATCTCTATTGTGTTTCAAAATTTTGCAAATCCCGTAACACCTCACGAGGACTATCCAGGCCTAGGTTTTGCTAAATTAAATACAGCGAGACATTCTCTTCCTGAAGTTAATCAGGAGTGGTCAATCCCATCTTAACTCACACACTGACTCTACAACTACTTGACTGTACCTAAAAACTTTTCATCATCTATATTAGAAATACAGACTGTCCAACATCAAAGTACAGTGAGTTGCTCGCAAGTCACCATGACGATCTTAGGTCAGAGGGATACTTATACCCATTGACCTTAGCTAGCTACTCTTGATAGTAGAGTGCTACATTAGTCATGTTCAGTGCTGATGTACTCCTATATCTCACCTGTATGCCATACCAGTGTCTCCACACCACTTGGTTATGAGAACAACCAATGCATATGGCATACAGTGACCTACACTCGATAAGTTATCATCCTTATTAATAACTTATCATTTGGTCATGAATAATTTAAGAACCATCTGATAAATCCTCCTTTATCGATGGATTGTGGTTCTAAGGACTTCATCATAATTTAGAAGTTCATTTAAGAAAGATAGAACTTTTATGATGAAATAGTCAAATTACTATTATTATTAGATAATTCATATACTAATTTCAATCATCTACCACTTAGATGATTGGCTTTAGGACATATTTTCCAACAGAAGGAAGGTGGTTTATAATTGATTCCGTTAGCTTACCTAGTCAAGCATATTTAGTTTCTAAGGCAAGCAACGGAAGGACTCCCACCAATCTTATACTTACCTGGCTAGTGATTGGCCAATCTTACACTTCAAGTGCTTGAAGGTGACCTTGGCAATTAGAAGCTATCTAGATCTAGAACAATCCTTAGTCAGGATTGTTTGTCTAACTTGAATGCTAACCAATAAACCTAATTAAAACTAATCCTCTCTCTCTTCTTAGCTCTGCGACTCCTTAGGACCTCTTCTTTAGAACTCTTCTTTCTTTCTTCTCCTTTTCTCCTCTTCTCTTTCAAAAAAATAAATTATATCATAATTAAAAATAATTAAAAAAATTAAAATAAATAATAATTATAAAAGATAAATAAAAATATATAAAATTATAATAAAATAATAAAATTATTAACAAATTCTTAATTTTTTTAAAAAATAAAATAATAATATCATAATAATAAAAAATAATAAATAGTAAAAAAATCTAAATAAATTTAAAAAATCTAAATAATAAAATGATAATATAAAAATTATAAAAAATTTAAAAATATTAAAATAATAAAAAACCTAAAAAATTTTGAACCATACATTGGGGTTGCACTAATATATGCATGGTAAAAACTTACTTTTTCTAATCTAATTGAACCTAATTATAAAAATAAATGGCTAAATCATATTAAATTTAATACCAAATGGCTGAAAATTTTAGAGAACTACCTAGATAGATGAAGGAATATTTTATTTCTTCCATCTATAATCCATTGACTTATATCTAATTACCTGATATCCATGCTATCCACTATGAAATCAAGTCGACCATAATCCGGATGCTCCCATCTTTCTATAGGAATATCAATGAAGACTCTTATAAGCATCTGAATGAATTTCCAGTAATCTACTCTATGGTGAAAATTCAAAATTTGACCAATGATGCTCTTAGACTAATTTTATTTTCTTTTTTATTAAAAGACAAAGCCAAGTACTGGCTTGGCATAATAGGAAGACCAATTAAAACTTGGGTTGAGTTGCAAAATGAATTTCTTAAGAAATTTTATCCCATAGGCCAAACCAACACCATGAGATGAGCTATCATTGGATTTGCTAAGCTTCCAAGAGAACAAATTTACGAGTCATGGGAGAGACTTAAGAAACTTCTTAGAAAAAGCCCACATCATGGTCTGTTTAAGTGGCAAATGTTGAAAAATATATCCTAAAGCCAATCGTCTAGGTTGTAGATGGTTGAGCTAAATGTAATTTATACTTAAATTTTAATTAAATAAAATTATTATTCTAGCAATTTTATCACTTTATGCATCTTACTGTAATGAACTATCTGTGATGAAGTTCTTAGGATTATTTAGACTCAACAAAGAAGGATTTATCGTTTAGTCCTTAAACTGATTGCGACGACGACAACGTTAATCAAGAATAGATCGTTGTGTGTCATAAGTATTGGTTATCAACTTAATCAAGAAGCATGGTGATGTTGTTATGGCATGTAGGTGAAATATAGGAATACATTTTACTGATCGTGACCTAACTACGGAGCTCTCTTCTACCAAGAGTTGCTCGCAAAGGATATAAGTATATGTGTCCCTTAGGTCTGAGATCACCATGATGACTTATAAGCAACTCACTATACTTAGATACCAAACTACCTAAATTTTTAATTCAGTGATGGAAGGCTACTAGGTGCAGTCAAGTAGTTAGCTTGTCGGTGCATGAGTTAAGATGAGATTGACTCCTCCAAGTGTTCGAGTAAGTGTATCACTATATTTTAATTTAGCAAATCCTCGATCAAGATAGTCCATATGATAGATGCTGAATTTTGAAATACAATGTGGATGAATTTTTAGAATTAGCAGTTAATCCTAGATCATCCTATAAGCATCGTGGTCAAGGAAATGAATTATACGGTAACCATATGCCACAGATTTATCATTGTTGCATTGCAACTTTTCGATCTATCCAGACATCGGGTACCATTGCTAGATGGTCACATTGATTGGTATAGAAAATTAGTTCTTGTGCTACTAGCTTAAGATTCGAACCTATAGGATCATACATAATAGGAGTTTCCTACCTGATCTGATGGCTGATCGAAAGTTTCACTAGATTGAAACTTAGATATTTATTAGAGGATTAATTAGCAATTAAATTTTTGATTAGCTCAATTTGATTGAGCGATGAGGATTTGATCAAGTCCAATTGAATTTGATTCAATTAGGTTTGATCTGATCGCTATGAAAGATTCGATCCTGATTTGATTAGGGGCTGGATCTATTTAATTTCTAATTTGATTTAGACTTCTCCTAAGACTCAAGTTTGACGTGGCTTTTAGGCACCATCTAAGGAGGAATCCAAGACAAGCTCTATTCCCACATCAAGATTTAGATCTGATTTCATAAAGTGATTGTGATTGGTTGGGAAGAAGAGGAGTTGGATCATGCAATGTCTGAAATAAGACCCTGTGCCAACTCAAAAAAATTGAAAATTCCCATGCCCGAAGGCTGACCTCTCCTCTCCTCCTCCATGCCAAGTCCATCTTCTCCTCTCTCTCCCCCAAAGGAGTTTGGGATCCAAGTTGGTGCAATCCAGAGAAAGAAGGCGACAGAAAGCTAGAAGGCTGCGCTGCTGCAAAGGACAATGCTGATCTTCGAAGGGTATTTTGAAGATCCTCCAAATTAGATTCAGATCTAATTTTTGGAGACGTGATAGAAAAGAAGAGGATCTCTAGATCTAGTCGAGTGGATATCGGTAGAGGCTAGGCACTTGTATGGCTAGATCCAGAACCTTCCACTCTTATAGGATCATCAACGGATAATAGGATTACCCTACATCAAGGTAAATTAATTTGATTTAATTTATCTAATTTATTTAATTATTAAATATAAAATTAGATCTAAAATATTTTAGATCTAATCTGGATCAAAGAGAAAATTTTTTGAAATATATCTCTTGATCGATCAGATCTGAACGACCTGGTTCGAGAAATCAGGATTTTCCTTCAACATATTCCTGCATCGCTATCACTTGTGTATAGAAATCATGAGTGAGTGATGTCGAGCTTCAGAAGATTGACGGAAAGGAGAATGTGGCTGATCCCATTTACTAAGCTCTCATAATCAAAGAGTTCAAATAATCATAAATGGAAGATGGGTATTCGATACTGTTCGAATGGCTTTAGTCTAAGTGGAGTTGTTGGAAAATGTACAGAACTAACCTAACTAGGGTCACACAACAAGGGTTTGAATCTGGTGATCATCAATTGAACTAATCTAGTTCAATTGATCTAAATGAGATTCAATTAGGTTCAAGGAAATCATTGTAACACTCGATTGAACCTAACGTTCTTCTTTTACTATCATAAATAGTTATCCTGGTTGAGCCAAAGGAGTTTGTGCTTATTTAGAGGCCTTCACTTTGTCTGACTGGAGCTTGTCCAAGTCAAAAAAGATTGTTTTATTTTGTAAAACATTACCTATCATTTTTGGTCACCTGCCATTTCTCATTTTTTGACTTTGGTCAAAAGTTGACCTTTGACTGGTCAAATGTTGACCATTGATATTTTAACTTTTGTCCATGTGTCACGCATCTGTTAGAGGGCTGGTGGGGGCCTGTCCTCCTGTCAGAACCTGGCAAGGAGGAGGGCACACGCCACCCTTGGCATGTGCCCAAGCTGGAGGCGCCCAGGAGTCCCTGTTGGACCGGGACTCCATCTCCTTTTTGGATTTCAATTAGAGTTCTCCTAAGAACCAACTTTGATTGGTCTTAGGTGCCCTCTAAGGAGGAATCCAGGGGACTCTATTTTTGCCAATCAGATTTAGATCTGATTTCACAAAGAGTTATGATTGGTTGGGAAGAAGAGGAGTTGGATCACAGATAGTCTGTAAATAAGACCCTGTGCCTAACTCAAATTAAGATTGGAGAATTGAAATCCCATGCCCCAAGGTTGCCTCTCCCCTCTTCCTCCATGCCAAACCCACCTTCTCCCTCTCCTCTCCACATCCAAAAGTGTTTTGTACCTTGGTTGATGCAATCCAGATGAGAGAAAGACGACTGAAAGCTAGAAGGCTGCGCTGCTGCAAAGGACAACTGCTGATCTTCAAAAGGAGTTTTGAAAATTTTTCAGATCAGATCTAGATTTGATTTTTGGAGATGTGATAGAGAAGAAGAGGATCTCTAGATCTAGCCTGAGTGGATACCGATAGAGGCCAGGCACTTATGTGGCTAGATCCAGAACCTTTTGCTGCTCACAGGATCATCATCGGGTAATTGGATTATCCACTTCAAGATAAATTAAATTAAATTTAATTTATCTAATTTTATTTTAATTATCAAAATAATAAGAATTAGATCTAAAATATCTCAGATCTGATCTAGATCAAAGAGAAAAAATTTTGAAATATATCTCTTAATCTGATCAGATCTAAACAAACCTAATCTGAAAAATCACGATTTTCCTTCAGTGGAGACACTAGAGCGAGAGTATAGGTACTCGTTAGAGAACGAGGGCACTGAGCGTGACCACCTCGAGTAGTCATTAGGAAGTCTATCTTCTCATCAATGACTGATTTGATGCTGTAGTGATGTGTCTAGTTCTTTGACCTGAGGTGCATCGGTAGTTCACCTTGAGGGTGTTATAGTTTGACAACACCATAACTCGATCTCCTAGCCATACAGAACCCTGAGGTGTATGTTGGCTATAGCATGTTCATTGTAGGAACTAGATTGCATCAAGAAGGAATCTATCTTCCTCAGTGGTAGAGGAGCAGCCCTATGATGATCATGAGAATCAAGTCCAGAAGCCCATGGCCATGGCAGAGTGAAATAATAGAAAGAGTTTCTATTTAGGTTTTCACATCAGACTTGAATCGAATGATTACATCATATGACAGAGACTAGGGCTTTGACGAGTTCACCTAAACCCTAATCTGATCGGGCTCAAGATAGAAGAACTTAATCACATAGGTAGCTGCACCAAGAGGTTCGCATTCAGCTCTGATGGGTTGCCACCATATACTGCTAGGTGTCACTGGTGGATTTTGGGAGCAATTAGAAATGATTTAGATGATCGATCATTCTAGCTGTTCGAATCAGAAGAGTTCTGATCCATCGAAAGGAGTTTCGATGATGTCGATGATAGAGATCATGACATATCCCATTACCATATAGAACTGAACCTAACTGGGTCACACAAATAAGAGTTTGAATCTGGTGATCATCAATTGAACTGATCCAGTTCAATTGATCTGAATGAGATTCAATTAGGTTCAAGAAAATCATGCTAGCACTCGATTGAACCTAACATTCTTCTTTTACTATTATAAATAGTTGTCCTGACTGAGCCAAAAGGAGTTTGTGCTCGATCAAAAGCCTTCATTTAGTCTGACTGGAGCTTGTCCAAGTTAGAAAAGAATTGTCTTATTTTGTAAGACAATACCTACCATTTTTTGTCACCTGCCATTTCTCGTTCTTTGACTTTGGTCAAAAGTTGACCTTTGTTTGGTCAAATGTTGACCATTGACACTTTGACTTCTGTCCACGTGTCACGCACCTATTGAAGAGCTGGTGGGGGCTTGTCCCCCTGCCAGAACCTAGCAAGGAGGAGGGCATACGCTAAGGGAACGCCACCCTTGGCGTGTGCCCAAGCTGGAGGCGCCTAGGAGTCCCTGTTGGACAGGGACTCCATCTCCTTTTTGGATTTTGATTAGACTTCTCCTAAGAACCAAGTTTGATTGGTTTTAGGCACCATCTAAGGAGGAATCCAAGAAACTCTATTCCCACCAATCAGATTTAGATCTGATTTCATAAAGGATTGTGATTGGTTGGGAAGAAGAGGAGTTGGATCATGCATAGTCTAGAAATAAGACCCTGTGCCCAACTCAAAAAGCATTGAAAATTCCCATGCCCGAAGGCTGCCTCTCCTCTCCTCCTCCATGCCAAGTCCATCTTCTCCCTCTCCTCTCCACCCCCAAAGGAGTTTGGGATCCACGTTGGTGCAATCCAGATGAAAGAAGGCGACAGAAAGCTAGAAGGCTGCGCTGCTGCAAAGGACAACTGCTGATCTTCGAAGGGTATTTTGAAGATCCTCCAAATTAGATTCAGATCTAATTTTTGGAGACGTGATAGAAAAGAAGAGGATCTCTAGATCTAGTTCGAGTGGATATCGGTAGAGGCTAGGCACTTGTATGGCTAGATCCAGAACCTTCCACTGCTTATAGGATCATCAACGGATAATAGGATTACCCTACATCAAGGTAAATTAAATTTGATTTAATTTATCTAAATTTATTTTAATTATTAAAATAATAAAAATTAGATCTAAAATATTTTAGATCTAATCTGGATCAAAGAGAAAAATTTTTGAAATATATCTCTTGATCCGATCAGATCTGAACGAACCTGGTTCGAGAAATCAGGATTTTCCTTCAACATATTCCTGCATCGCTATCACTTTGTATAAGAAATCATGGAGTGAGGTGATGTCGAGCTTCAGAAGATTGACGGAAAGGAGAATGTGGCTGACCCATTTACTAAAGCTCTCATAATCAAAGAGTTCAATAATCATAAATGGAAGATGGGTATTCGATACTGTTCTGAATGGCTTTAGTCTAAGTGGGAGTTGTTGGAAAATGTATCCTAAAGCCAATCATCTATATTATAGATGGTTGAGCTAAATGTAATTTATACTTAAATTTTAATTGAATAAAATTATTATTCTGATTATTTTATCACTTTGTGCATCTTTCTGTAATGAACTCTCTGTGATAAAGTCCTTAGGACTATTTAGACTTGACAAAGGAGGATTTGCCATTTAGTCCTTAAACTGATCGTGACCAAATGATTCATTGTTACCTAGGATGACAACGTTAGTCAAGAATAGGTCATTGTGTGCCATAAGTGTTGGTTGTCCTCTTAACCAAGAAGCATGGTGATGCTGTTATGGCATGCAGGTGAAATGTAGAGGTACATTTTACTGATCGTGACCTAACTGTGGAGCTCTCTTCTGCCAAGAGTTGCTCACGAAGGATATGGATATATATGTTTCTTAGACCTAAGATCACCATGGTGACTTGCAAGTAACTCACTGTACTTAGGTACCAGACTACCTGAATTTCTAATTCAGTGATGGCTACTGGGTGTAGCCAAGTACTTGGCTTTTTGGTGCATGAGTCAAGATGTGATTGACCCCTTCAAGTGTTGGAGCAAGTGCATTACTGTATTTCAATTTAGCAAATCCTCAATCAGGGTAGTTCATATGATGGATGCTAAATTTTGAAATACAACCTGGATGAATTTTTAGGGTTGGTAGTTAATCCTAGATTATCCTATGAGCATTGTGGTCAAGGGGATGAATTATACGGTAACCATATGCCATAGGTTCATCATTGTTGCATTGTGATTTTTTGACCTATTTGGATATCGGGTAACATTGCTAAATGGTCACATTGATTGGTACAGAAAATTAGCTCCTGTGCTATCGACTTAGGATTCGAATCTATGGGGTCACACATAATAGGAGTTTCCTACCTGATCTGATGGCTGATTGGGAGTCCCACTAAATTGGGACTCAAATATTTATTGAAGGATTAATTAGCAATTAGATTACTAATTACCTCATTTTGATTGAGCGATGAGGATTTGATCAAGTCCAATTGAATTTGATTCAATTAGGTTTGATCTGATTGCTATAGGAGATTTGACCTAGATTTGATCAAGGGCTGGACCTAATTAATTTCTAATTTGATTGGAAGTTTATTGGTTTAGGCTAAGCCTATTTTGTTTGGGTTTGATCTGATTTAATTGGGTCCAGATAAATTAGTTTGCATGAAACCAATTTGGACCAATTCAAAGCTTGTTTGAATTCTCCCTACGCCATTGACCTTTGACCCATTCTCCTTCTTAACGCACATTGGGAATGTGTGTGGGAATTCTCATGCCAAGAAG
Source organism: Cocos nucifera (assembly GCA_006176705.1). Lineage (NCBI taxonomy): Eukaryota > Viridiplantae > Streptophyta > Magnoliopsida > Arecales > Arecaceae > Cocos > Cocos nucifera. The sequence continues at coordinate 114,471 of QRFJ01000936.1, read as the reverse complement.
CCTTCTACGCCCCTTCTCTTATCTCCTTTTGACTTGGCCCAAGGGTTGGATCAATTCAAAGCAAGTTGAATCTTGAATTCAACTTGATTTATTAGTGTTTGAAATCACATCTCCCTCTCATCCTTATCCAGTCTCCACGCCATTCTCCTTTTGTCACCAATATTTTTTCATTGGCATGCACACGCAGAGGGAGAGTCCTTCTGCATGTTAAATATAGTGATGGGCAATGGAAAGAGATAAGGAGTCCTCTTGAATTTTGAATTCAAGAGACTGGTTGAAACAAGTTCAACCAAACCTTTCCTTATCCTCCCATACATTGACGTCTATTAAAATAGGATTTTTCTAGGCGTGCACAATGGAGTTGCCTTGGGATTGCATGGGTTTTGATGAGAGGGATCTGAGGCATGAGACAAAAATCAGAGGAGGGTGCTTCTCTTTTGGCATGAGGTTTTCTAAAGAGAGAAAGTGTCAAGGTCATTATGGGTGTGTGCTGAAACTTTAGAGTTGGGACTCTAAGTTTTTGGGTGGAGAGTTTGAGTGCTAGATCTCCACCGACTTTCACCACCATCTTATCTTCCTCATTGCATCTTCTGACTTTTGGAGCATTTGGAAGATCAGGAGTAGTTTGTCGATTGGATCGATGAAGATTGGCTATTGAAGGCCCCGGAGAGGAGCTAGCACTCCAAAGGGGCTGATTCGGATCAGGGGCTCCGTACGAACTCATCATAAAGGCCGGACATGTGTGTGGCTGCAGCGTGATGGGAGAGCATCTTTCAATAGATCCAGATTATGGTGATCATCTATCCGTGCATAGGTACTATGTTCTGAACATAGATCGGTCAGCAAATATGATTTGCTGATCGAAAGCATTTTATTTTTCTAATATATATTAACATATCAAAGATCCTAAGTAGGATTTTATGATTAGATCATTGCATACATAGAATTAACTTTAGATTAATTCTACTTCCACCGTTGTTAATTTTCAAAAAAATTTTGAAATGCATGCCCTAAACCCTGCTAGATTTCCTTCAGAAAATAGTTCAAGCTTTCTATGAGGGTTTAGGAGACTGGTATAGACACTTGATAGATGCATCTTGTGGAGGTGCGTTCGTGAATAAGAGTGAGGACAAAGCCTATATCTTGTTTGAAATTCTGAGTGAAAACTTAATCAACCATGCTTCATTATCCTTCTACCAAAAGTGGGCAGGAATCTATGAATATCCAGAATCTAGTTCTAAGGCTGACTTGAATCTGATAAATAAAGTTGTCCTTCTTACCCAAAAATTAGATCAATTCCTGAACCTAGGCCAACAATCTCCTACACAATACACACCAACTTTCAATTATTAGGAGATTTATTCTATTTGTACTAGCCCAACCCATAGTGTGAGTGAATGTCCTATGGCTGCACAATTTCCACCTTTCATCCAAAAATAAGTCCAAGCTACACAAGGTTACTCCAAGCCAGTTAATGATCCCTTTTCAAATTCATATAACTCAGATTGGAGGAACCATTTTAATTTTTCTTGGATACCCTAATAGACTTAGGCTCAGACATACTATCAAAATTATGCCTATAATAAGAGTTAGCCTAGTCAATTTACCCAGCCATCATATTATAATCAACCATTATACCCACCTCCTCAACCGACCAATCTAGCCGATGATAGATTTAATCAACTTCAACAACTGATACTAACTCAACAACAATCTATCACCAAGCTAGAAGTACAAATAGGATAATTAGCTATCTAATAAAAGGAGAGAACTAGGTCAACTATCAAGCCAACCGATTTTTAAATCAACCCACCTAATGTCTACCAACCACCTAGACCTAATTATCAATCTAGTATCCCACTTAAGAATCCTCAATTAGAGAATGCTAAAGTAATTTCTGAATCTAAAATAGGATTCTTATGGATCCATACCAAGATCAGGTGATAGAGGCTAGTACTGATGCTAGCCAAGATAAGAATATAGAAAAAGAAGTTAGTACTGAGACTAACCATATAAAAGAATTTGAGCCCAGAACTAGTACTGATGTCGGTTCTAGTTTAAATAAATCTGATAAAGAAAAAAGGAGAATAGATGATTTATCTGAGTTCTATAAACCTAAAGTCCTGTTTCCTTCAACCTTAGAAGTCGATTCTTCTTACAAAAATCAAGAGGCATGTAATGAAAAGCCAATGGAGTTATTTAATCAAGATCATATTAACTTACCTCCATAATTAAAATCACCTTTAGTCATCCTATTAGTACCCATTGCATTAAACTCAACTCCTAATCCAAAAACTCAATTCTCGAGTATTTTAGAAGAACAAATAGGAGAAATTCTTGATAAACATGGGACTGAGAATGGGGTCACGAACTATCTTTCCATAATTCATAATGAATATATTAATAAAGGGATAAAAAGCTGTCTTCCCGAGATTGATAATCTAAAATCATTAAAATTTATTAATCCAGTATTTGATACAGGATAGATAAGTTGCCTTGTTTTTGGCTGAAGATGGTAAACTTAGCACTTATTGGGAGGCAACCCAATATTTAGTTTTCTTATATCTAATTTATTTTTTTAAGATATTTTGAAAAAGTTGAAGGAAGAGTCAAATTTCAATGGCATATGTTAGACCATGAAAATACATTAAATTAGGTGTATTCTTTTCTTTTTTTTATTATACCCTTTATTTTTCTTCTCCATTGAGGATAATGTTGATTAAGTTGGAAGGATAATAATAAAAATTTTTAATTTTTTAAATCCTCAAAGAAGTTAGTATTTAGCATTTAGACCTGATTATGCTTAAGAATCAAGTTGAACTAAGCATTTTTTAAAAGAAAATTGATGCACAGATCAAAAAATTTGTAAGATATTGTAAAACCAAGTATTAAGAAAATCCAATAAAGAGTCAAGTGTAGAACATAAATAATTTTTCTTTGAGCACTTCTAATTTTTTCTACCAGCATCAAAGTAAAGTCTACATTTTATAAATTTATGTAGGATAATTATAGGTTTCTTCATATTAAAAAAGTAAAATTAAAATAAAATAGTTTTCAAGTACTTTTTACCAAGTAATCGAGCCTCTTTGCTTAAGCAAGCATTGAGTTTCATGTCAAAAGATGGGAAGGACAAAGAAGCTCATTGTAAAGCTAGTCTTAACTTATAGCCTGTTTGATTCAAGCTAGTAAGCCCAGGGGGTATTTTATACCTAGTGCCCTAAAGCAACTAGTTTAGGAGTCATTGGCCTAAGATTCACTATATGGATCAAATAGAAAGCTTAAGGGATTAAAGCACTTAATAGTAGTAAAATATTAAAAAAAATATTAGTTTTCCATCGAGTAACTGGATCCTGTTGCCTAAATAAGTAATGATATTCGCATCAAAAAGTAGACAATGTGAATAAAAAATTTAATAAATGAGGGGCGGAAGTAGCAATACATTTGCCCATATGAAAGTTTAGACCATTCAGAGATAATTTAGAAAATGTTTAAAAAAATTTAATATTCTTTACTTAATTTTTATATTGGTAAGTACTAGTACTCCAATGACATACCTTACTTATACTCTATTGAATATCAATGGCCATTTTGAAATTGCTTAGGTAAAATTTAAAATTTTAAAGTTAAAAGATATCTAAAACTAAATTCTTTCTTTACTCGAGGATGAGCAAAGCTTAAGTTAAAAGATGTGATAAGTATCATAAATTTATCAATAAAAATATTAATTTATATTTATTTTTAAAAATTTATAATTAATTTTTATATATTTTTAAGAAATTTATAATTTTATTAATTAAAAAATTAATTAAAAAATAATAAAAAATAAAATATTTTTATCAATAAAAAGGGCTTATTTTTTTTATCATAATAAAATAAGTTTGAAATAAAATAAAGCTAAAATGGACCAAAAATAAATTTTAAAAAAAATAATAAAAAAATTTGAATTGGCTCAGCTAGCTTACCCAGCCAAGCCGGTGTGCCTAGCCAAGCCATCACATTTGGCTCAGCCAGTGTATCCCAGCTTAGCCAACATGCCGTTGAAGCTGGCTCAGCCAGATAAGCCGACCTGCCAGTCCATAAAACCATACATGGACTGTCAGCTCAGCAAATTTCGGCCAATCGGAGCATGCCACGTGATGGACCTAGACTATTAAGAGGTTCATAGAAAATTCATCATGGCGTATAGGGGCAAAATGATAATTTCACATGGCAAGGTGCATGCTGACTGGTTGCGGTCTACAGTACGCTCGATCTATGCGGTCCATATGAATAGTAATTGCACGATCGGATGGTTATGGTGGTTTGCGATTCAGATCCAATGGCCAGGATTTCTTCTTACTTTGATTCGGTTTCCATCAGCCTCCCTGATCATGATTCGATGACAGCATGCATCCCAAGTGATGATCCAATGGTCTAGGAAGCTCCCGACGGTGATTAAAGCATCAGGCAGTGATCTAATAGCCTGATTTGCTCCATCAAGGTGCGATCCGATGGCCTACATTAAATCTAACCATGGATGGATTTTTAAAAGGATTTTTTAGCGATTTTAGGACTGTTTGTTCCCCATCTAATGGCTAGATTTCATCTAGAGTAGCAAAATTCGATCCAGATCCCTTTCAATCCAAGTTTTCACTCAAATTTCTCTATATTTTGCCGATCAGAACTCTTCTTAGTCCCACATTGCCTATAAAGAAGATTTCTAGCCCTCCTAACTTAATTTAAAGGGCTCCAGGCCTCCAAAATCAATTATCTTTGATCATGGAAAGAAGTTTGATAAAGGTTAGAGCCATGCTTGGGTTAGAGACTGCTTCAAGGTAATGGATACTGTGAAGAAGAGTTGGCTTCTACACCATCTCAAAGCCAGTACCGATCCAAGATCAAGATCAGCTATTTTAAATTTTTAATTTTTTTAAATTTCATGTATTTAAATTCTAAACTTTTAATTAATGCAATTTTTATTTTTTTGCTCTTTAAATTCATGCTCTTTATTTTTAATTATAATTTAATTTCTATATTTTAATTAATTCATGCTCTTTATTTTTAATTATAATTTAATTTTTATATTTTAATTATTGCTCTTTATTTTATTGTAAGTAGATGCTAAGATCTAACTAGTAGATCTTAGTATCAAGTTTAAATTTCTGCATCTTTTAATTTTTGCTTATAATTCTATTTTTTGATTTTAAATTAATTTTTAAAAATCTTTTTTTCTTATTTTTTTATAAAAATTAAAGATTTTAAAACTAAAATACTGTCTTCTCTATGAATTTATCTGACTCACTACTTAGTACCTTTTAATAAATTCAAGAAGTCAAAATTAAACTGATAAATATGGTATCTTAACAACAACATCGTGCTCTTATCAACTGACCTTGATGAAATTCAAACATATACATGCATTAAGACTGAGATAAAAAAATATACTCTTATAAATCTAATTTGGGGAAGATATATTTTTACGAGGCACCCACTTGTTCGCCCTCCAATGGTGATCCATGCAGAAATTAACTTCAAGAACAATTCCTCTTAAAGCCTTGCTTGCTGAATTTTGTTTTATAATTTCTTGGCTTTTCTTCTCCCTTCTTTCCACTTATTTATTCTCCTTTTTATTTTCTCTTAGCCTTCTTAAATAATCTTTTTAACTTTTGTCTTAAAGAAAACTTCTTATATTGGTTAAGACCTTGTCTAAAGGAAGACTTCTTGTTTTAAGCAACACCTTGTCTGAAAGAAAGGGAGGAAAAAAAATTAAGACAAACTTTTGAAATTAGAATGCCTGATACCGCAAATCTGAAACCTATTTATAGTTTCAGATGGGGTGCCAATCACACCTTTTCCCAATGTTTATCAGCCATCCAAAAGCCTTATCAATGGATCAGATAAGTCCCTTAAAGCAGAAGGATACTTGGAGGCATCAAGAATTCACGTAAAAAGTAATTTCTACCTTCGGAATGTCATATATATGACTTTCCATGAAAAACTCTAAATTTTATTTGAATTTTTTCTTGATAAGGAATGGGATAAGGAGAGAGAGAACCAGATAAGGTGCCAACCAAGAGTCCTTAAAGCAGAAGGACTCTTGGCACCATTCAAATGCAATCCACATGACTCTTCGCATTAATTCCCGAGAGAATTATTTCTTGTGCCCCATTATTTGGCTTGGTCAATAATGATAGGTGCCTAGATAGGAGAGAAAGCCTCAAGGGGTGTTTACCTAGTCAAAGACCTAAAACAGAAGGACTCTTAATCCTTTCTTATGCCACATAATTCATGCGCCTCCCTTATTTGTGCGCCAACAAGAGAGGAGGTGTTTTAGGTGCCTAGGACTCCTAAATGAGTCTAGAAAAAAGCCAAGTGGCACCCATTTGATAGGAATCCCTTCTAGCTTAATCATAAATTAAAATTGGTTAGCCAAATAGCAAGGATTCGAACTAGATTGAATTCGGCTAGGAATTAGGTTAGCCAACATGTGCTAGCATGCCAATTAGCCACATAATTAGGATCTAATGATCCTAAAATTAATTCTTAATCAATTTTTTTATGTGTGTGACCCATTGGACTCCACATCTAGCCAGCAGTAGGCTTAGTGCATTTTAATCTAATCCAATTAGACTTAATCTCAATCAATTAGGGTATATACCAACCTAATTTTATCAATTAGAAGATCTATCTAATTGAGGATCAAATTAATCTTATTAATTCAATCAAACCCACAAGTCAAGATTGACGTCTAGCAATATATCATGACTACCTAGAAGATTTAAAATTTGATAAAAATACTAAATATATCCTTCAGTGGCAAGTACCCATGTAACTCAATCCCTCGATCATCTTGCATCCCGAATATGTTTGTGAGTATGAATGAATGTCAAACTCAAGCATATATTTATATCGATTCCCCATCAATTAGTGATAACTGTAATGAAGGATTAGAAGCCCTCTCTAATCTTCTTTCTGCTTTGGCCAAAGTCTTACTGAGTTATCCATAGATGAGAATACATAGGATGTCATCTTCTCTTACTAGGAGTGATCAATTCCTTATTGATCTACTCACTATCTTCATACACACTTGACCATATCAAGAATACCCCATTCATGACTTAATGTCATGATTAAGTATGAACCAAAAGTATGGGCTTATGTGTATAAGATACCATGGTGATCTTAGGTCAAAGGATCATTTGCACAACTTCCACTTAGAGAACTATCTTTTGACATACAAGGTTCCATAAGATGTTCTCTTTTAGAGTCAATTCAGTGAACTTATTCCTTGATGAGCACCTACATCCTTCTATTAGTATCCTTACACAAGTGGCATGTGAGACCCACCATCCTCTCCATTGAGAATACATAGTATTGAGGATAAATCTCACTCTCGCCGAAGTCCAGCCTGATGTTTAGTCTAATGTAACTGGTAATCATAAAAGAGCTTCGATTGAAAATTCTTCCTTTTGGGACTTTTCCAGCAGCCAAACTTCTTCTGGACTCCTCCAACAACCGAACCCCTTTCGAACTCCTTCAGTAGCCAAATTTCTTCTGGACTCCTCCAACGGTCGAACCTCTTCTGGACTCCTCTAGTGACCAAACTCTCCATAGTCATCCAAGAAGATCTCCGCATGAGTCCAATCTCGTACATGTCATGAACTAACCCACACCCGGACTACCTTAGAGGAGCCCAAACTCCTCTAGAATTGATATAGCTCAAAGGTCATCACCAACTAACTCCTAAGCCTTCAAACTTTGATTATCAAATCTCAAATGGGCTGGCACCTCGCGACAACAAATACTATCCTTCGTAACAAACTCCATATGGCCCCGAGCAGCCCACTATCCGATAGTTATGGCTATCACTATCAATTTGTTATAGGCTCCGAGACCCTCCAAATACATTTTCTCTATGATCTCTTCTTTTTTCCAAAATTCTACAACTTTCTTGACTGAGCACTCTATTTCTATTGGCCGAAAAAGCTAACTTGACCATCGGAGGATCTTACTGGAGCCACCACCTCGGGCTCTGGACGAGAATTATTTTGCAGGTCATCGACGATAATCTCATCTTCTTCGACTCTAGCACTTCTCCGATGGTAATCAGATTTTGCACTAATAGGACTAGCGCTAGAGGAAGGGCCCTCTATTCCTAAGATTCCCTTATTCTTAAAGGAGTGCTCAGCAGCGATCTCTCTTCTTCCTTTCTAGAGTTCTTCTCGAAAAAAATGCCTCCTAAGAAAGCTTCGACTCGACGGTCAATGGCCTCTGCAGCTAGATCCCATCCAGATCTATCCACTCTCGCTTCAATTTTGGCAACTCAAGCTCCACCTACAGCCATGGTAGATGCGGAGCAGTTCAACCTACTGGTCTAGTAGGTTTGTGGTCTTATGAAGGCGGTGCAAGCCATATATCAGTAGGTTCCAACATCAATTCAACTGGAGCAGACTTCTTTGGAGCCCCATGATTCGGTCTGGGGATGTTCGACTTGGGCTAGCCAATCAGTGACCTCCGAAAAGAAAAAGCAGAGAGTCAAGAGCCCATGTTCTGATCATGACTTTACCGCTGGGGGAGCTTTACCTCCATTCAGCCAAAAAATCTTAGGAATCCACGATCGAGATGATCTAGATTGAAAACTACAAGAGATGAACCGATGGATCGAGGAACTTTGCCATGCTCCCTCCTCTCATGGTAGTGACATCTGCATCGATCCTCCTTTCTCTTAGTGCATCATGCAAGAACCAATCCCACCGTACTTCAAGCTTTCTCAGTTTGAGAGTTACGATGGGACCATCGATCCGATCGACCATTTGAAAGCCTTCAAAATAATGATGCTACTCCATGACGTGCCAGATGCCATTTTGTGTCGGGCTTTTCTGCTCACCCTCAAGGAAGTCGCCAAGAATTGGTACTCGATCCTTAAGTCGGATACCATCTTTTTCTTCAATCAAATGAGCCATCAATTTAAACATGCAAGACTATTCTATAGAAATATTCTATTCTAGAACTAGTCATGCATATCTTCTAATCTTAGATCCTAATCATTTAATTTTAATTTTTTCTGATCACATCTCATGTGACATCTGAAATCAATTATTTTTTGATTAAAATAAATTTAAAATCAAATATAAATATTTTAGAACCATGGCTCTGATACCAGTTGAAGGAAAATCCTGATTTTTCGATCCAGATTCGTTCAGATCTGATCAGATCAAGAGATATATTTCAAAAATTTTCTCTTTGATCTGTATCAGATCTAGGATGTTTTAGATCTAATTCTTACTATTTTAATAAATAAAATAAATAAGGATAAATTAAATCAAATTTAATTTACCTGATTTGGGTAATCCTATTACCCTATTGATGATCCTATATGCAGCGGAAGGTTCTGGATCTACTCTTGAAAATATGAATTATCATTGCCATTAACTCAAAGGATGTATCACAGATACTAAATACACATATGTGATAGAAAATAACCCATTTATTAATTTTAGTCAAAATTATAATTTTTCCCCTAGAAGTGTATTATAAGTGTCAGCCAATTCTGGCTTCTAGGGCACATATATCTAACAACGAGATCACCTTAACCCTAATCCAATCGAGGCTTAAGATAGAGGAAATAAATCACACAAGTAACTGCACTGAGAGGTTCGCTTTCAGCTTTGATGGGTTGCCACCATATGCTGCTAGGTGTCATTGGTGGATTTTGGGAGCAATTAGAATGATTTTGAAGATCGATCATACTAGTTGTCTGAATCAAAAAAGTTATGATCCATCGGAAGGTATTTCGATGATGTCGATGATAGAGATCATAATTTGTCCCATTATCATACAGAACTGAACCAACTTGAATTACACAAATAAAAATTTGGATCTGGATATCATCAATTGGACTAACCCAGTTCAATTGATTTGAATAAGATTCAATTAGGTTCAAGAAAATCGTGCTAGCACACGATTGAGCCAAATGTTCTTCTTTAATAATCATTAAAGTTTGTCTCAACTGAGCCAAATGTGTTTGGGCTCACTCGGAACCTTTACTTAGTCTAACTTGAGCTTGTCCAGATTAGAAAAGGGTTGTCTTAATTATGAGATAAATTTGAGACAACACCTGCCATTTTCAGTCACCTACTAAATCTTATTTTTGGAGATTCGTCAAATGTTGACCCTGGACACTTAGACATCTGCCCATGTGTCATGCGTCCATAGGAGAGTACCTAGTTTCTTGTCCTCCTACTAAAATATAGATAAGAAGAGGGTGCACACCTAGGAAGGCGTGTGCCCCATGAGGATAAAAGATGGAGTCCCACATAGATGGGACTCCAGGTTGCTTCAGGGGATTAAACACTGTGGCACCAAGAAGTCTTGTTTGACCCAGTCTTGGAACCACCTAAGGAGGATTTTGAGGGTTTCTCACCTGATTGGATCAGATGATGTCATCCCACCAATCAGATTTAGATTTGATTGCACAAAGGGCCATGATTGACTGGGATGATGTGGCACTGCATGGTGCAGCAGGGTCTATATAAACCCTGTCTGCGCCTAGAATTTAGTGCTTCTAACTTTAGCCCATGCCGCAAAGCCTCTCTCCCTCCTTCTCCATGCCACCCTCTAGTCCTCTCTCTCCTCTCCACACCCAATAGATTTTGGGCATGAGTAAGGTGTGATCCAAGCAAGTGAAAGGCGCCAAGAAAGGAAGAAGGTAGCACTGCTGCAAGAGACAACGGCTGTTCTTCAAAAAAAAATTTGAAGATCTTCAAGATTAGATCTAGATCTAATTTTTGAAGGATTGATTGAGAAGGAGAAGAGCTCTAGATCCTACCTGAGTGGATACCGATAGAGGCCAGGCACTTGCATGGTTACATCAAGAACCTCAGACAAACATCAGGATCGTCACAGGATAATTGGATTACCCAAAATAAAGGTATAATTAAATTAGTTTTAATTTTTATTTTTTATTTTTATTATCAAATCAATAAGATCAGATTTGAGGAATCTTAAATTTAATTAGGATCTCAAAATTTTTTTTTTGAAATATCCTTCTTGATCCAATCAAATCTGAACGAATCTGATCTGAAAAATAAGGCTTTTCCCTTCAATTGGTATCAGAGCCAGGTTCCATAATTTATTATATCTAATTTTAATATATTTTTGATCTAATAATTAGGTAATTTTAGATATCCCATTAGATGTGATTAGATCTAAAATCAAAAAATTAAAAATTAAATAATCTAGATCTAAGATGTATGAGATGCATGACTAGACTAGGAATAGAATTGTTCTATGTGTAGTCTAGCATGATCATAATACTAATTTAATTAATTATAATTTTTAAATTTATTTATTTACTATTTTCTAATATTATAAATATTATAATTAGATCTAAAAAATAAAAAATAAATTTATTTAATTTATTCATATGAGATATGATAGATGCATGTTTAGACTAGTTGTAGAATAGTTCTACAAAATTATCTAGAATAAATTTTAATTTGATATGATCAAATTTAAATCTTATTTTTTAGATATTTATGAGATAATTTAGATATAAAAATATGCATGATATGATATATGAGATGTATGCAAAATATGTTTTTAGTTAGATCAATTTTTATATATATGTGATACATGATGTAGATCTAACTAGTTTTATAGATTTATCATGTTTTTGATTAAGGCATTCCCCTTGGCCGTCCAATCATAAGAATGAAGTAGGGTTTAAAGGCCCTCTCCTTCCATTCGATGGGGTGTTCTTATAGTGTGTAGGGGTGCTGCACGTTCGTCCTTAATCAAAAATTTAAAACTTATTTTCTGCAAAATCCTAGATTCTAAAATCTTAGGATTTTATATACATGTTTGTTTATGAATCCTAAACTTAATTAAAAATTAAGATTATAAAATATATTAACTCTAAAATTAAGAATTTTTAGATTTAAGACATATTCATAAAATTGGATCTGGGCTTGGGTAGCTCAATTAGCTCTAGCGGTTGATCAAATCGAATCAAGAGTTGGTTAGATGGGGTCAAGAGTACTAAAATTGACCAACCTAATAGGATTAAGTCTAGGTCAAGGTCAAGTCACATGAGTGATTGATCGAGTTAAGACCTAATTAGGCTCAGTGGTAAGAGTTTAGATTGTAGGCTAACCCGATTGGTTCTAGCTCAATAATTTGGTGTCTAAGGTAAGTCTGGCAGATACGATCAACTGATTTTTAATTGAAAGCTACTCGACTCAAAAGCATTCTTATCGAGTTAATGGAATATCCTTTCCATCGGTCTCACTTACCTGGCCATATTTATCGATCCAATCCTGATCTAAGGAGGCTAACAATATGAGCTAACCAATGCCACTAGGTTAGTCATAATGGTTATGGCTATGTCAAGTCAAGTTTAAAGAGATCTAAATTAAATCTTTCTAAGAAAAGATTAAGTCTAAGATCTTCCATCATTATAGATTTGCGGGCCCTTTTCGGGGTTGATTGTTCTCAACTAGTCATAGTGGTTCAGTTGCATCGAAAGATGCAACCATGTCTATTGGGCATTGGATTCTACGGACTGGAGGATGGATTAGGCTCAATATTTTAGATACGGTGGAGACCCAATTAGAAATTCAATCTATGCAAATGGTGGATCTGACTTAACTAAGGAGTGGATCAATATTCCAGGCATGATGAGATTCATGAATTATAGATCAAGTTTGGGCAAGAGTTGTTCACTCATTGGCTAACCCATCATCAATAACTGTTAGGTGAGTTGATGAGTCAGTTGGTGGGATTGCACAACCTACTAAAAATCAATAATCATAGAGAATTTTGCATCTCTACAGAGGACGTGTAGGGATCCAAAAAAATGGTGGGAGCTAATTTATTTAAAAATCAAACTCCTAAACAAATTGATCAAGTATTAATTATAAAATTTAACTAAAAACTTTGACTCTCTATAGAAAAATATCTGCATCCAACCCACTAGCCCATATCCTGGACACCCATAGACTGACCGAATCTAATTATAAGGATTGGCTCTAGAACTTTAAAATTATATTGGGTTTCGAGAAGTTGACTCATGTATTGGACCAGGATCCCCCCACCTTACCAGCTCATCCATCCGTTGAATAGAGATCGTCTCTTGATAAGTGGATGGATGAAGATAATAAGATTAGATACTACATGTTGGGCTCGATGTCTGATGAGCTTCCGCGCCAACATAAAGATATCAAGACTGTCCATCAAATGTTGACTCACCTGCAAGAGTTGTTTGATGAACAGAGTCACGCAGCCAAATATCAGGTCACTAAACAACTGTTTAAGCCTAAAATGCATGATGGACAGTCAATCCAAGATCATTGTCTGATGATGATCAAGAACTTGGAAGAGCTTGAGAAGCTCGGAGTGAAGTTAGACCAAGATTTGTAGAATGATATAATTTTGCAATTCTTGACTGATGCCCATACCTGGCCACCCTAAAGAATAAAAAGGAGACAGGTCCTTCTAGAGGTATACTTATTATTGAATCTAATCTTACAGTTTTTTCTACATCCAGTTGGGTGCTTGACTCTAGTTCTAGTGCTCATTTGTGCACTTTCCTACAAGATCTTAAGGATAGTAGGAGACTGAGCGATGGTGAGATGATCCGATGCATCAAAAATGGAGCAAGGATTGCTGTTGTGGTCATGGGAACCTACCCTCTTCGACTATCGCCTGACTTAGATTTAGTACTTAAGGATTGTTATTATGTGCCTGCTGTAAGTAGGAATTTGATTTCTATTTCATGTTTAGCACAAAAAGGCTATGTAATTAGTTTTCTTAAGGACCATTGTAATATTCTTTATGAAAAAAATAAAATTACAAGTGGTTTCCTTATTAACGATCTTTACCAGTTACATATTGATGTATCTATCTTTAATATCGAGCAAAATGTGAATGTCATAAGATCAAAATGACTCAAGGATACTTCAAATGATAGATATCTATGGCACCTAAGGCTAGGTCATATAGCAGAAGATAGGATTAACAAATTGAAGAAAATTGGACTATTAAGTCCATTGACTTTCAAGTCATATCCAATTTGTGAATCATATCTTCATGGCAAAATAACTAAGCTCCCTTTTGTAGGACACGAGAAAAGGGCAATAGATCTACTTGCCTTAGTACATACTGATGTATGCGGCCCATTAGATCTGCCTGCTAGAGGCAACTTTATCTACTTTATAACATTTATCGTTGATTTATCTCGGTATGGGTATGTGTATCTTATGAGATACAAATCTGAAGTATTTGAAATGTTTAGGAAATTTAGACATGAAGTGGAAAAGTAAAATGAAAAACCCATTAAGGTTCTTCGATCAGATCAAGGAGGTGAATACCTTAGTTAAAAATTTTTAGACTATCTCAAGTAATATGATATAGTCTCTCAATGGACTCCACCTAAAACACCTCAACTCAATGGAGTTTTAGAATGGTGGAACTGAACCCTATTAGATATGGTACGATCCATGATGAGCTTCATAGACCTTCCTGATTTTCTTTGGGGACATAGTCTGTTAACTGCTATATATTTATTGAATAGGGTTTTCTTTAAAATCATTCCTAACACACCGTATGAGATATGGCATGGTAAGAAACCAAGTCTGAGTCATCTCAGAATTTAGGATTGTCTAGTTCATGTCAAAAGACAACAAACAGACAAGTTAGACTATAGGTCTTTTAGAGCTCGATTCATCAAATATTCTAAAGAGTCATTAGGATATTATTTCTATATTCCAGAAGACCACAATGTGATTGTGAGTTGGCATGCCATCTTTCTTGAAAAATAGTTTATTCAAGATAGTGGCATTGGAAAGTAGATCAAGCTCGAGGAGAAAGTCTCCCAAGAGCAATGAGCTAAGGATCCTATGAAACTAAATCAGGTTGAGCCAATACAATCACTACCTCCTCCACCTCATAGATCGAAAAGAATTTTCCATCCCCCTGAGAGGTACTTAGGTACTATTTCAGAAGAAGTAGAGAAAATATTCCTTATAGGTAATGGAATTCATGATGATGATCCCAAAACCTATGATGAGGTAATATCAGATATCGACTCTGAGAAATGGTTAGAGGTAATGAAGTCAGAAATTAACTCGATGCACTCGAACCAAGTCTGAACCTTGGTAGATCCACCTGAAGGTATAGTACCTATTGGGTGTAAATGGACCTACAAGAGAAAGATTAGTGCAGATGGAAATATGGAGACATTTAAAGCTACATTAGTGGCAAAAGGGTATAGTCAGTGTGAAAGCATTGACTATCAGGATATCTTTTTATCAATAGCCATGCTAAAATTCATCCGTACATTGCTTGCTATTGCAGCCTATTTTGATTATGAAATATGGCAAATGGATGTGAAAACGGCATTCTTAAATGGATACCTTGAGAAAGATATCTATATGAAATAGCTGCTAGGTTTCACATCCAGTGATGCTGATCACAAAGTATGCAAGCTACAAAGATCCATATATATACTTAAGCAAGCATCTCGAAGCTGGAATATTCGTTTTAATGATGTGATCAAATTATTTGATTTCATCGAGAATAAGGAGAAATCATGTATTTTCAAAAAGGTCAGTAGGAGTGCTATTATCTTCCTCATATTGTACGTAGATAATATCCTTCTTATTGGAAATAATATTTCCATGTTGACCATAGTTAAAATGTGGTTATCTAAAGAATTCTCCATGAAAGATCTAGGAGAAGCATTATTCATTCTAGGAATTAAGATCTATAGAGATAGACTGAATAAGATGCTAGGTCTTTCATAGAAGATGTACATAGAGGAAGTGCTAAAGTGGTTTAGCATCGAAAATTCCAAGAGCGGATTGGTACCCATCAAACATGGCATTCATCTCTCTAAGAAAATGTGTCCCAACACACCTGAGGAGATTGAACGCATGAGTAAGATCCCTTATGCTTTAGCAATAGAGAGCCTCATGTATGCCATGCTTTGTACACGATCTAATATAGCCCATGCTGTCAATGTCATGAGCAAATATCAGTCGAATTCAGATGAAGAACACTGGACTTCTGTGAAATGTATCCTTAAGTACTTGAGAAGAACTAAGGATATGATATTGGTTTTTGGTAATAGAGAACTTCAAGTCCAGGGATATACAGACTTATATTTTATGTCCAATATAAATGATCAAAAGTCAACATCGGGAAGTCTATTTATGTATAATGGTGGTGTTGTCAGTTGGAAGAGTTCCAAGCAAACACTGATAGCAGATTTCACCATGGAAGTAGAGTATATCGCTACGTCAGAAGTTATGAAGGAGGCATTCTACTACAAGAGGTTTACCGTAGAGATTGGAGTGATGCCATTGAATGTCATTCCTCTGTACTATGACAATAATGGCGTCATAGCCTTGCTAAGGAGCCAAGGTCTCATCAGAAATCCAAGCACATCGAGCGGCGATACCACCTCATCCACAATTACCTCGAGAAAGATTATGTCAAGGTCAAGAGAGTCCACTCTGCAGACAACGCAGCAGACCCACTTACAAAGCCGTTTGTTCAATAGTAGATTGAAGCCCACCTTGAGAAGATGGGACTTAGATTTGTAGCCAATTGACTTTAGGTCAAGTGGGAGTTTGTTAGATATGTGTGCCCTAGAAGCTAGATTGACTGACATTTGTAATACACTTCTAAGGGTAAAATTATAATTTTGACTATAAATAATAAAATGGATTATTTTCTATCATAGTATGTATTTGAAAGTATCTATGATACATCCCTTGAGTTAATGGTAATGATAGTTCATATTTTCAAGAGTTGAAAATTTAAGACATGAATTTTCATTATTAACTCATAAAATGCTCCCGACCAAAGGATCATCATGAGGATGGTGATTGATCTGGAAGGTTGGTATATGATCATTTCTTTAGGATAGATGAGTCTTGAGTATATGGTGTAGAGAAACCAAAGTGAGGGTATAGATACTCGTTAGAGAATGAGGGCACTGAGCATGACCAGCTCGACCAGTCATGATGAAGTCTATCTTCTCATCAATTACTGACTCTAAGTAGCAGTGGTGTGTCTGATTCTTTGATCTGAGGTGCATCGATAGTTTACCTTGAGGGTGTTATAGTTTGACGACACTATAACTCGGTCTCCTAGCCATTCGAAATCTTGAGGTGTATGTTGGTTATAGCATGTTCATTATAGGAATTGGATTGCACCAATAGGAGATCTATCTACCTCGGTAGATGAGGAGCAGCCCTATGATGATCATGAGAATCAAGTCCATAAGCCCATGGCCATAGCAGAGTAAAATAATAGAAAGAGTTTCTATTAGGGTTTTCACATTGGAATTGAATCAAATGATTAATTCATATGATGGAAATTAGGATTTGACGTGATCACTTTAACCCTATTTTGGTCGGGGCTCACAATAAAGGAACTTAATCACATAGATAACTGCATCGAGAAGTTTACTTTTAGTTCTGATGGGTTGCCACCATATGCTGCTAGGTGTCACTAATGGATTTTGGGAGCAATTAGAATGATTTAGATGATCGATCATACTAGTTATCTGAATCAAAAAAGTTTTGATCCATCGAAAGGTATTTCGATGATGTCGATGATAGAGATCGTGACTTATCCCATTATCATACAAAACTAAATCTAACTAGGTCACACAAACAAGGGTTTGGATCTAGATATCATCAATTGGACTAACCCAGTTCAATTGAATTGAATAAGATTCAATTAGGTTCAAGAAAATCATGCTAGCACACGATTGAGCCTAATATTCTCCTTTAATAATCATTAAAGCTTGTCTCGATTGAGCCAAATGTGTTTGGGCTCACTTAGAAATCTTTACTTGGTCTGACTGAAGCTTGTCCAGATTAGAAAAAGATTATCTTAATTTATAAGATAAATTTGAGACAACATCTGCCATTTTCGGTCACCTACTAAATCTTATTTTCGGACATTGGTCAAATGTTGACCCTAGATACTTAAACATCTGCCCATGTGTCATGCACCCATAGGAGAGTACCTGAGATCTTGTCCTCCTACTAAAATGCAGATAGAAAGAGGGTGCATGCCTAGGGAGGCATGCACCCCATGAGGATAAAAGATGGAGTCTCATATGGATGGGACTCCAGGTTGCTTCAAGGGATTAAACTCTGTGATGCCATGAAGTCTTGTTTGACCCAATCTTGGCGCCATCTAAGGAGGATTTTGAGGGTCTCTCATCTGATTGGATCAGATGATATCATTCCATCAATCAAATTTAGATCTGATTGCACAAAGAGCCATGATTGGTCGGGATGATGTGGCACTGCATGGCGCAGCAGTGTCTATATAAACCCTATTTATGCCTAGAATTTAGTGCTTCTACCTTTAGCCCATGCCACAAAGCCTCTCTCCCTCTTTCTCCATGTCACCCTCTGGTTCTCTCTCTCCTCTCCATGCCCAAGAGGTTTTAGGCATGAGTAAGGTGCGATCCAAGCAAGTGAAAGGCGTCAAGAAAGGAAGAATGCAGCACTGCTGCAAGAGACAACGATTGTTCTTCAAAAGAAATTTTGAAGACCTTCAAGATTAGATCTGGATCTAATTTTTGGAGGATTGTTTGAGAAGGAGAAGATTTTTAGATCTTACCTGAGTGGATATCGGAAGAGGCCAGGTGCTTGTGTGGCTACATCCAGAACCTTAGGCAAATATCGGGATCATCACAAGATAATTGGATTACCCAAAATAAAGGTATAATTAAATTAGATTTAATTTTTATTTTTTATTTTTATTATTAGATCAATAAGATCAAATCAGAGGACTCTCAGATTTGATTAGGATCTCAAAGAAAAATTTTTGAAATATCCTTTTTAATCCAATCAGATCTAAATGAACCTGATCCAAAAAATAAGGCTTTTTCCTTCACTATTTAGATTCGATAAAGAGAGGATTTATTGATTATTTCTTAAAACTATTCATGACTAAATGATAGGTTGTTAATAAAGATGACAACATCTATCGAGCATAGATTGTTGTATACCATATAGATTGGTTGTCCTCTTAATCAAGGAGTGTGGAGATATTGGTATGGCATACAGGTGAGATATAGGGGTACATCATCACTGAGCATGACCAACTCTAGAGTATTCTGCTATCGAGAATATCTTTGATGGGATATAGGTATAAGTGTCCCTTAGACCTGACATCACCTCAGTGACTTGCAAGCAACTCACTGTGCTTTGGTACCAGACTAATTAAAATTCTAATTCAATAATGAAAGATTTCTCGACACAGTCAAGTACTTGCAAAGTCAATGTGTGATCAAGATGAGATTGACCACTTCAAGAGTTGGAGAAGAATGTATCACTATATTTCAATATAGCAAAATCTTAGCCAGGATAATCCATCAGATGGATTTGATATTTTGAAATATAATGTGGACAACCTGACCAAAGCTAATAGTTGAACTCTAAGATATCCTACGAGCATTTTGGTCAAGAGGATGAATTATATGAAAACTATATCTACATGGGTTCTAAGGATGTTGATCTACATATTCGACCTATCCGACCATCGGGTATAATTGCTAGATGATTATTTTAATTGATATACAAATTTAATTCTGTGCTACCGGCTTAGGTTCAGACCAATGAAGTTATATACATTAGAGTTCATGATCCAATCGAATGGTTGATCAATGATTAAGATGTTAGATATGTGTGCCCTGGAAGCTAGATTGGCTAATACTTATAATACACTTCTAAGAATAAAATTATAATTTAACTATAAATAATAAAATAAATTATTTTCTATCATAGTATGTATTTAAAAGTATCTGTGATACATCCCTTGAGTTAATGGTAATGATAGTTCATATTTTCAAGAGTTGAAAATTTAAGACATGAATTTTCATTATTAACTCATAAAATTCTCCCGACCATAGGATCATCATGAGGATGGTGATTGATCCAAAAGGTTGATGTATGATTGCTTCTTTTGGATAGATGAGTCTTGAGTCTATGGTATAGAAACACTGGAGTGAGAGTATAGGTACTCGTTGGAGAACAAGGGCACTAAGCGTGACCACCTCGAGCAGTCATGAGAAAGTCTACCTTCTCATCGATGACTAGATCGAAGCTGCAATAGTGTGTCTGGTTCTTTGACTTGAGGTGCATCAATAGTTCATTTAAGGGTGTTATAGTTTGACTACACCATAACTCGATCTCCTTGCCATTTGGAATCCTAAGGTGTATGTTGGCTATAGCATGTTCACTGTAGAAATTGGATTGCACCAATAGGGGAACTATCTATCTCAGTAGATGAGGAGCAACCCTATGATGATCATGAGAATCAAGTCCATAAACCTATGGCCATGGCAAAGTGAAATAATAGAAAGAGTTTCTATTAGGTTTTTCATATTTGACTTGAATCGAATGATTAATTCATATGACAAAAATTAGGGTTTGATGAGATCACTTAACCCTAATCCGATCGAGGCTCAAGATAGAACTTAATCACATAGGTAATTGCATCGAGAGGTTCGCTTTTAGTTCTAATGGATTGCCACCATATGTTGCTAGATATCACTGGTGGATTTTGGAAGCAATTAGAATGATTTAGATGATCGATCATACTAGTTGTCAGAATCAGAAAAGTTCTGATCCATCAAAAGGTATTTTGATGATGTCGATAATAGAGATCACGACATATCCCATTACTATACGGAACTGAACCTAACCAGATCACACAAATAAGGGTTTGGATTTGGATATCATCAATTGGATTAACCCAGTTCAATTGATTTGAATAAGATTCAATTAGGTTCAAGAAAATCATGCTAGCACATGATTGAGCCTAATGTTCTCCTTTAACAATCATTAAAGCTTGTCTCAACTGAGCCAAATATGTTTGGGCTCACATAGGAATCTTTACTTGGTCTGACTAGAGCTTGTCCAGATTAGAAAAAGATCGTCTTAATTTATGAGATAAATTTGAGACAACACCTATCATTTTTCATCACCTGCTAAATCTTGGCTTCGGACATTGGTCAAATGTTGACCCTGGATACTTAGACATCTGCCCATGTGTCATGCACCCATAGGAGAGTACCTGAGGACTTGTCCCCCTAAAAGATAGAAAGGAAGGGGGCACATGCTTAGGGATGCATGCACCCTATGAGAATAAAAGATGGAGTGCCGTATAGATGGGACTCCAGGTTTCTTCAGGGGATTAAATTATTGGTGCCAAGAAGTCTTGTTTGACCCAGTCTTGACGCCACCTAAGGATAGTTTTGAGGGTATCTCATCTGATTGGATTGGATGATGTCATCCCACCAATCAAATTTAGATCTGATTTCATAAAGGGTCATGATTGGCCAAGATGATGTGGCACTGCATGGCGCAGCAGGGTCTATATAAACCCTGTCTATGCCTAGAATTCATTTTCTTCTATCTTTAGCCCATGCCACATAGCCCCTCTTCCTCCTTCTCCATGCCACCATCTGGTCCTCTCTCTCCTCTCCATGCCCAAGGGCTTTTGGGCACAAACAAGGTGCGATCCAAGCAAGTGAAAGGCGCCAAGAAATGAAGAAGACAGCACTGCTGCAAGAGATAATGGCTGTTCTTCAAAAGCCATTTTGAAGATCTTAAAGATTAGATCTAGATCTAATTTTTGGAGGATTGATCAAGAAGGAGAGGATCTTTAGATCCTGCCCAAGTGGATACTGGTAGAGGCCAGGCAATTGTATGGCTACATCCAGAACCTCAAGCAAACATCGGGATCATCATAGGATAATTAGATTACCCAAAATAAAGGTATAATTAAATTAGATTTAATTTAATTTTTTTTATTTTATTAGATTAATAAGATTAGACTTGAAGAGTCTTAGATATGATTATAATCTTAGAGAAAAATATTTAAAATATTTCTCTTGATCCAATCAGATCTGAACGAACCTGACCCAAAAAATATTAAATCTAATTAGGATCTTCGAAGAAAAATTTTTGAAGAAAAATTTAATTAAATTAGATCTGAGGAGTCTTAGATCTTAGAAGTAAATTAGATCTAAGAAGTCTTAAATCTGATTAGGATCTTAGAAGAAAATTTTTTGAAATATTTCTTTTGATCCAACTAGATCTGAATGAAACTGATCTAAAAAATAGGTTTTTTACTTCAATTGAAATCAGAGCCAAGTTCCATAATTCATTAGATCTAATTTTAATTTATTTTTGATCTAATAATTAGATGATTTCATATATCACATTACATGTAATTAGATCTAAAATTAAAAATTTAAAAATTAAATAATCTAGATCTAAGATGTATAAGATGCATGACTAGACTAGTAATAGAATTATTCTATGTGTAGTCTAGCATAATTATAATTTTAATTTAATTAATTATAATTTTTAAATCTATTTATTTAATTTTTTTGATATTATAATTATTATAATTAAATATAAAAAATAAAAAATAAATTTATTTAATTTATTCATATGAGATATGATAGATGCATGTTTAGACTAGTTGTAGAATAGTTCTATAAAATTATCTAGAATAAATTTTAATTTGATATGATCAAATTTAAATCTTATTTTTTGGATGTTTATGGGATAATTTAGATCTGAAAATATGAATGATATGATACATGAGATGTATGCAAAATATGTTTTTAGTTAGATTAATTTTTATATATGTGATATATGATGTAGATCTAACTAGTTTTGTAGATTTATTATATTTTTTATTAAGCCATTCCCCTTGGCCGTCCGATCATAAGAATGAAGTAGAATTTAAAAATCCTCTCCTCCCATTTGATGGGGTGTTCTTATAGTGTGCAGGGGTGCTGCACATTCGACCTTAATCAAAAATCAAAAACTTATTTTCTGCAAAATCCTAGATCCTGAAATCCTAGGATTTTATTTACATGTTTTTTTTATGAACCCTAAACTTAATTAAGAATTAAGATTATGAAAATATATTAGATCTAAAATTGAGAATTTTTAGATCTAAGACATATTCATAAAATTGGGTTCGGGCTTGGGTAGCTCAATTAGGTCTAGCAGTTGATCAAACCGAATCAAGAGTTGGTTAGATGGGATCAAGAGTGCTTAAATTGACCAGCCTAATAGGATTAAGTCTGGGTCAAGGTCGAGTCACATGAGTGATCGATCAAGTTAAGACCTAATTAGGCTCAGTGGTTAGAGTCTGGATTGTAGGCTAACTCGATTGGTTCTGGCTCAACAATTTGGTGTCTAAGGTAAGTTTGGCAGATATGACCGACTGATTTTTAATTGGGAGCTACTCGACTCGAATGCATTCTTGTCGAGTTAATGGCATATCCCTTCCACCGATCTCACTTACCTGGCCATATTTGTCGGCTCAGTCCTGATCTGAGGTGGCTAACAATAATCAAGCTAACCCATGCCACTAGGTTAGTCATAATTGTTTATGACTATGTCAAGTCAAGTTTAAAGAGACCTAAATCAAATCTCCCTAAGAAAAGATTAAGTCTAAGGTCTTCCACCATTGTAGATATGCGGATCTTTCTTGGGGTTGATTGTTCTTGACTGGTCACAGTGGTTTAGTTGCATCGAAAAGATGCAACCATGTCTATTAGGCATTGGATGCTATAGGCTGGAGGATGGATTGGGCTTATTTTGGATACGGTGGAGACCCAATTAGAAATCCAATCTATGCAAATGGTGGGTCTGACATAACTAAGGAGTGAATCAATATTTTGGACATAGTGAGATTCATGAATTAGAGACCAAGCATGGGTGCACCATAATTAGAGAATTATTGGACAAGAGTTATTCACTCATTGGCTAATCCATCACTAATAACGGTTAGATAAGATGATGAGTCAGTTGGTGGGACTACACTATCCACTAGAAATCAATAATCATGGGGATTTTTACATCTCTACAAAGAGAGTGTAGGGATCCAAGAAAATAGTGGAAGCTAATTTATTTTAAAAATTAAACCCCTAAATAAATTGGTTAAGTCTTAATTACAAAATCTAACTAAAAACTTTGACTCTCTATAGAAAAATATCTGCATTTAACCCACTAGCACGTATCCTAGACACCCATAGACTGATCGGATCGAATTACAAGGATTGGCTCCAAAACTTCAAAATCATTTTGGGTTTCAAGAAGTTAACTCATGTATTGGATCAGGATCCTCCCACTTTACCAGTCCGTCCGTTCATTGAATAGAGAGCATCTCTTGATAGATGAATGGATGAAGATAACAAGATCAGATACTACATGTTGGGCTCGGATGTCTTGATGAGCTTCAGTGCCAACATGAAGATATCAAGACTGTCCGTACCAAATGTTGGCTCACCTACAAGAGTTGTTTGGTGAACAGAGTCGTGCAGCCAAATATCAGATCACTAAATGACTATTTTAAGGCTAAAATGCATGATGGGCAGTCAGTCCAAGATCATTATCTGATGATGATCAAGGACTTGGAAGAGCTTGAGAAGCTCGGAGTGAAGTTAGATCAGGATCTGTAGAATGACATAATTCTACAATCCTTCACTGATGCGTATGGGCAGTTTATCATGAACTATCATATGCATAAACTTCAGAGTACTCTGGTTGAACATATGAACATGCTGGTTACTGCTGAGCTTTCTATGAAAGGTTTTAAAGGCTCAGTGCTTGCTATGGAACGAACTTCTTTCAAGAGAAAGTCTTTTGAAAAGAAGAAGTCTGTGGAAAGACAAAAGGTGGAAGGTGGAAAGAAAAAGAAGGCAGAGCTGAAGAAGAAGGCCACTAACAAAGAAAAATATTTTCATTATAATACTGACAGCCACTTGAAGCGGAATTGTCCTATATACCTAGCCACCTTGAAGAATAAGAAGGAGATAGGTCCTTCTGGTGCTATGCTCGTTATTGAATCTAACCTTACGATTTTTTTTACATCTAGTTAGGTGCTTGACTCTAGTTCTAGTGCTTATTTGTGCACTTTCATATAGGATCTTGAGGATAGCAAGAGGCTGAGGGATGGTGAGATGATTCTATGCATCGAAAATGGAGCAAGAATTGCTATTGTGGCCATGAAAATCTACCCTCTTCGACTACCATCTGGCTTAGATTTAGTACTTAGGGATTGTCACTATGTGCCTGTTGCAAGTAGGAAATTTGATTTCTATTTCATGTTTAGGACAAGAAGGCTATGTAATTAGTTTTCTTAAGGACCATTATAATATTTTTTATGAAAGAAATAAAATTATAAGTGGTTTTCTCATTAACGGTCTCTACTCAGTTACATATTGATGTATCTATCTTTAATATCGAGCAAAATGTGAATGCCATAAGATCAAAATGACCCAGGGATAGTCCAAATGATAGGTATCTATGGCACCTAAGACTAGGTCATATAGCAGAAGATAGGATTAACAAATTGGAGAAAATTGGGCTATTGAGTTCCATTGACTTTCGAGTCATATCCAATTTATGAATCATTGTCTTCATGGCAAAATGACTAAGCTCCCTTTTGTAGGACATGGGGAAAGGGCCACGGATCTACTTGCCCTAGTACATACTGATGTGTGTGGCCCATTTGATGTTGCCGACTAGAGGCAACTTTGTCTACTTCATAACCTTTATCGATGATTTATCTCGGTATGGATATGTGTATCTTATGAGACATAAGTCTAAAACCTTTGAAAAGTTTAGAAAATTTAGACATGAAGTTGAAAAGCAAACTGAAAAATCCATTAAGGTTCTTCGATCAGATCAAGGAGGTGAATACCTTAGTCGAAAATTCCTCGACTATCTCAAGAAAAATGGCATAGTCTCTTAATGGACACCACTTGGAACACCTCAACTCAATGGAATTTCAGAATGGAGGAATTGGATCCTATTAGATATGGTCCAATCTAGGATGAGCTTCACAGACCTCACTGATTTTCTTTGGGGACATGTTCTATTAACCGCTACATATTTACTGAATAGGATTTCCTCTAAAATCGTTCCTACCATACTGTATGAGATATGGCATGGTAAGAAACCAAGTCCGAGTCAACTCAGAATTTGGGGTTGTCCGGCTTATGTCAAAAGATAACAAGCGAATAAGTTAGACTATAGGTCCTTTAGAGCTCGATTCATAGGATATCCTAAAGAGTCACTAGGATATTATTTCTACATTCTAGAAGAGCACAATGTGATTGTGGGTCGGCATGCCATCTTTCTTGAAAAATAATTTATTCAAGATGGTGGCATAGGAAACCAGATCAAGCTTGAGGAAAAAGATCTCACAAGAGCAACGAGCAAAGGACCCTATGGAATCAAATCAGGTTGAGCCAATACAATCACTACCTCCTCCACCTCATAGATCAAAAAGGATTTTCCATCCTCCTAAGAGGTACTTAGGTACAATTTCAGAGGAAGTAGAGAAAATGTTCCTCATAGGTAATGGGGTTCATGATGATGATCTCAAAATCTATGATGAGGCGATATCGGATATCGACTATGAGAAATGGTTAAAGGCAATGAAGTCAGAAATTGACTCGATGCACTCAAACTAAGTCTGGACCTTGGTAGATCCACCTGAAGGTATAGTACCTATTGGGTGTAAATGGACCTACAAGAGAAAGATTGGTGCAAATAGAAATGTGGAGACATTCAAAGCTAGATTAGTGGCAAAAAGATATAGTTAGCATGAAGGCATTGACTATCAGGATATCTTTTCATCAGTAGCCATGCTAAAATCCATCCGCACATTGCTTGTTGTTGCAGCCTATTTTGATTATGAAATATGACAAATGAATGTGAAAATGGAATTTTTAAATGGATATCTTAAGAAAAATATCTATATGGAACAGCCACTAGGTTTCACATCCAGTGATGTTTATGCAAGCTACAAAGGTCCATATATGGACTTAAGCAAGCATCTCAAAACTGAAATACTCATTTTAATGATGTGATCAAATTATTTGATTTCATCAAGAATGATGAGAAATCATGTATTTTCAAAAAGATCAGTGGGAGTGCTATTGTCTTCCTCGTAATGTACATGGATGATTGAAGGAAAATCCTGATTTCTCGGTCTAGGTTCGTCCAGATCTGATCAGATCAAGAGATATATTTCAAAAATTTTTCTCTTGATCTCAATCAGATCTTGATATGTTTCAGATCTGATTCTTATTATTTTAATAAATAAAATAAAATAAGATAAATTAAATCAAATTTAATTTACCTGATTTGGGTAATCCTATTACCCTGTAGATGATCCTGATTGCAGCGGAAGGTTCTGGATCTAGCCACGCAAGCGCCTGAAATCTATCGGTATCCACTCGGGTTGGATCTGGAGATCCTCTTCTTCTCTATCACGCCTCCAAAAATCAGATCTGAATCTGATCTGGAGGATCTTCAAAACTCCTTTTGAAGATCAGCAGTCGTCCTTTGCAGCAGCGCAGCCTTCTTGCTTTTTGATCGCCTTTCCTTTGATCTGAATCGCACCAACCAAGGTCCAAAACTCCTTTTGGACGTGGAGAGCAAGGGGAGAAGATGCTTTGGCATGGAGGAGGAGGGGAGAGGCAGCCTTGGGGCGTGGGGAATTTCTTCAATTGAATTCATTAAATCTGAGTTGGGCGCAGGGTCTTATTTATAGACTAAGCTGTGATCCAACTCCTCTTCTTCCCAACCAATCACAACCCTTTGTGAAATCAGATCTAAATCTGATTGGTGGAATAGAGACCCCTGGATTCCTCCTTAGAGGGTGCCTAAGACCAGTCAAAGTTGGTTCTTAGAAGAACTCTAATTGGAATCCAAAAAGGAGATGGAGTCCTTGTCCAACAAGGACTCCTAGGCGCCTCCAACTTGGGCACACGCCACCCTTGGCGTGCGCCCTTCTCCTTGCCAGGTTCTGGCAGGGGGACAGGCCCCCACCAGCTCTCCAATAGGTGCATGACATGTGGTCAAAAGTCAAAGTGTCAATGGTCAACATTTGACCAGTCAAAGGTAGACTTTTGACCAAAGTCAAAGAACAAGAAATGGCAGGTGACCAAAAATGGCAGGTAATGTCTTACAAAATAAGACAACCTTTTCTGACTTGGACAACCTCCAGTCAGACCATATGAAGGCCTCTGATTGAGCACAAACTCCTTTGGCTCAGTCAGGACAACTTATTTATGATAGTAAAAGAAGAACGTTAGGTTCAATCGAGTGCTAGCACGATTTCCTTGAACCTAATTGAATCTCATTCAGATCAATTGAACTAGATCAGTTCAATTGATGATCACCAGATTCAAACCCTTGTTTGTGTGACCCAGTTAGGTTCAGTTCTGTATGGTAATGGGATATGTCATGATCTCTATCATCGACATCATCGAAACTCCTTTCGATGGATCAGAACTCTTCTGATTCGAACAGCTAGAATGATCGATCATCTAAATCATTCTAATTGCTCCCAAAATCCACCAGTGACACCTAGCAGTATATGGTGGCAACCCATCAGAGCTGAATGCGAACCTCTTGGTGCAGCTACCTGTGTGATTAAGTTCTTCTATCTTGAGCCCCGATCAGATTAGGGTTAAGGTGAACTCGTCAAACCCTAGTCTTCTGTCATATGATGTAATCATTCGATTCGAGTCCAATGTGAAAATCTAAATAGAAACTCTTTCTATTATTTCACTCTGCCATGGCCATGGGCTTCTGGACTTGATTCTCATGATTATCATCATAGGGCTGCTCCTCTACCACCGAGGTAGATAGATTCCATCTTGATGCAATCCAGTTCCTACAATGAACATGCTATAGCCAACATACACCTCAGGGTTCCATATGGCTAGGAGACCGAGTAATGGTGTAGTCAAACTATAACACCCTCAAGGTGAACTGCCGATGCATCCTCAGGTCAAAGAACCAGACACACTACTGCAGCATCGAGTCAGTCATTGACGAGAAGGTAGACTTCCCTAATGACTACTCGAGGTGGTCACGCTCAGTGCCCTCGTTCTCTAACGAGTACCTGTACTCTCGCTCCGGTGTCTCCACACCGTAGACTCAAGACTCATCTACTAAAGAGAAGCGATTGTACACCAACCTTCCGGATCAATCACCATCCTCGTGATGATCCTATGGTCGGGAGCATTTTATGAGTTAATAATGATTATTCATGTCTTAAATTTTCAACTCTTGAAAATATGAATTATCATTACCATTAACTCAAAGGATGTATCACAGACACTA
This sequence comes from Cocos nucifera, assembly GCA_006176705.1. NCBI lineage: Eukaryota > Viridiplantae > Streptophyta > Magnoliopsida > Arecales > Arecaceae > Cocos > Cocos nucifera. The sequence goes on along the minus strand of QRFJ01000936.1, from coordinate 85,291 downwards.
AATACACATATGTGATAGAAAATAACCCATTTTATTGATTATAGTCAAAATTATAATTTTGCCCCTAGAAGTGTATTACAAGTGTCAGCCAATTCTGGCTTCTAGGGCACATATATCTAACAATCTCCCACTTGTCCTAAAGCCAATTGGCTACAAGTCTAAGTCCCATCTTCTCAAGGTGGGCTTCGATCTTCTGCTGGCCCAACGGCTTTGTAAGTGGGTCTGCCACATTATCTGCGGAGTTGACTCTCTTGACCTCGACGTAACCCTTCTCAAGGTAATCGCGGATGAGGTGGTATCGCCGCTCAATGTGCTTGGATTTTTGGTGAGACCTCGGCTCCTTAGCAAGGGCTATGGCGCCATTGTTGTCGCAGTATAGAGGAATGGCATCTGATGGCATTACTCCGATTTCTGCAGCAAACTTCTTGTACCAGAATGCTTCCTTCGCAGCCTCTGATGCAGCGATATATTCTGCTTCCATGGTGGAATCTGCTATCACCGTTTGCTTGGAACTCTTCCAGCTGACAGCACCACCATTGCACACAAACAGACTCCCAGATGTCGACTTTCGATCATCTATATCGGACATGAAATCCGAGTCTGTGTATCCCTGGACTTGGAGTTCTCCATTACCAAAGACCAACATCATATCCTTAGTTCTTCTCAAGTACTTAAGGATACATTTCACAGAAGTCCAGTGTTCTTCACCTGGATTTGACTGATATCTGCTTGTGACACTCACAGCATGGGCTATATCAGGTCGTGTACATAGCATGGCATACATGAGGCTCCCTATTGCAGAAGCATAAGGGATCTTGCTCATGCGTTCTATTTCCTCAGGTGTGCTGGGGCACATCTTCTTGGAAAGATGAATACCATGTCTGAAGGGTATTAATCCCCTCTTAGAGTTTTCCATACTAAACCTCTTTAGTACTTTCCTCTATGTACATCTTCTGTGAAAGTCCTAGCATCCTATTCGGTCTATCCCTATAGACCTTAATTCCTAGAATAAAGGATGCTTCACCTAGGTCTTTCATGGAGAATTCCTTGGACAACCACATCTTTGACTGATGTGTCAACATGGGAATATCATTCCCAATAAGGAGGATGTCATCCACGTACAATACGAGGAAGACAACAGCGCTCCCACTGACCCTTTTGAAAACACATGGTTCCTCTTCATTTTTGATGAAACCAAACTTTTTGATCACATCATTGAAACGAGTGTTCCAGCTCCGAGATGCTTGCTTAAGTCCATATATGGACCTTTGCAGCTTGCAAACCTTGTGATCAGTATCACTGGATGTGAAACCTAGCGGCTGTTCCATATAGATATCTTCCTCAAGATATCCATTTAAGAATGCCATTTTCACGTCCATTTGCCATATTTCATAATCGAAATAGGCTGCAACAGCAAGCAATGTGCGGATGGATTTTAGCATAGCTACTGGGAAAAAGGTATCCTGATAGTCAATGCCTTCGCGTTGACTATAACCTTTTGCCACTAGTCTAGCCTTGAATGTCTCCACATTCCCATCTGCACCAATCTTTCTCTTGAAGATCCATTTACACCCAATAGGTACTATACCTTCTGGTGGATCTACCAAGGTCCAGACTTGGTTTGAGTGCATCGAGTCAATTTCTGACTGCATTGCCTCTAGCCATTTCTCGGAGTCGATATCTGATATCGCCTCGTTGTAGGTTTTGGGATCATCACCATGAGCACCATTACCTACGAGGAACATTTTCCTCTACTTTCTCTGAAATAATACCTAAGTATCTTTCAGGGGGACGGAAAACTCTTTTCGATCTACGAGGTGGAGGAGGTAGTGTTCTTATTGGCTCAACCTGATTTGGTTCCAATTGGTCCTTAGCTCTTTGTACTTGTGAGACTTTCTCATCAAGCTTAATCTGCTTTCCAATGCCACTATCTTGAATAAACTATTTTTCAAGAAAGATGGCATGTCGACTCACAATCACATTGTGGTCTTCTGGAATGTAGAAATAGTATCCTAATGACTCTTTAGGATATCCTATGAATCGAGCTCTAAAGGACCTAAACTCTAACTTGTCCGCTTGTTGTCTTTTGACATGAGCCGGACAACCCCAAATTCTGAGATGACTCAGACTTGGTTTCTTACCGTGCCATATCTCATACGGTGTGGTAGGAACGGTTTTAGAGGGAACCCTATTCAGTAGATAGATTGAAGTTAACAATGAGTGTCCCCAAAGAAAATCAGGGAGGTCTGTGAAGCTCATCATGGATCGAACCATATCCAATAGAGTCCGATTTCTCCATTCTGAAATCCCGTTGAGTTGAGGTGTTCCTGGTGGAGTCCATTGAGAGACTATGCCATTTTTCCTTGAGATAGTCTAGGAATTTCCGGCTAAGGTATTCACCTCCTCGATCTGATCGAAGAACCTTAATGGGTTTTCCAGTTTATTTTTCTACTTCATGTCTGAATTCTTTGAACTTTTCAAAAGGCTTCAGACTTGTGTCTCATAAGATACACATACCCATACCTAGACAGATCATCGGTAAAGGTAATGAAGTAGACAAAATTGCCTCTAGCCGGCACATCAAATGGGCCGCACACATCAGTATGTACTAGGGCAAGGAGATCTGTGGCCCTCTCCCCATGTCCAACAAAAGGGAGTTTAGTCATTTTGCCTTGAAGACAAGATTCACAAGTTGGATATGACTCAAAAGTCAATGGACTCAATAGCCCATTTTTCTCCAATTTGTTGATCCTATCTTCTGCTATATGACCTAATCTCAGGTGCCATAGATATCTATCATTTGGACTATCCCTAGGTCGTTTGGCATTCACGTTTTGCTCGATAGTTAGAACAGGTACATCAATATGTAGCTGATAAAGACCATTAATAAAGGAAAACCATTTGCAATTTTATTTCTTTCATAAAGAATGTTACAATGGTCCTTAAAGAAGGTGAATCACATAACCTTCTTGTGCTAAGCATGAAACAGAAATCAAATTCCTGCTAGCTGCAGGCACATAATAACAGTCTTTCAAAACTAAGTCTAAACCAGATGGTAATCGAAGAGGGTATGTTTCCCACGGCTACTGCAGCAACTCTTGCTCCATTACCGATGCGTAGGATCATGTCTCCATCCCTCAGCCTCCTGCTATCCTCAAGATCCTGCATAGGAAGTGCACAGATGAGCACTAGAACCAGAGTCAAGCACCCAACTGGATGCAGAAGAAACCGTAAGGTTAGACTCAATAACGAGCATACCTCCAGAAGGACCTTCCTTCTTGTTCTTCAGGGTGGCCAGGTAAGTAGGGCAGTTCCGCTTCCAATGGCCGTCGCTGTTGCAATGGAAACACTTTCCTTTGCCATCGGCCTTTTTCTTCGGCTTCTGCCTTCTTCTTCTTTGATCCTTCCACCTTTTGCTTTTTCACAGACTTCTTTTTTCTTTCCATAAGACTTTCTTTTGGAAGAAGTCCGTTCCATAGCAAGAACTGAGCCTTTAGAACCTTTCATAGAAAGCTCAGCGGTAACCAGCATATTCATTAACTCGGCCAAGGAATTTTGAAGTTTATGCATGTGGTAATTCATGATGAATTGCCCATATGCATCAGTCAAGGATTGCAGAATAATATCATTCTGCAGATCCAAGTCTAACTTCACACCGAGCTTCTCAAGCTCTTCCATGTCCTTGATCATTGTCAGACAGTGATCTTGGACTGACTGCCCATCACGCATCTTAGCCTTAAAAAGTCATTTCGTGACTTGATATTTGGCTGCGCGACTCTGTTCACCAAACATCTCCTGCAGGTGAGCCAACATTTGGCGAGCAGTCCCGATATCTTCATGTTGGCGCTGGAGCTCATCAGACATCGAGCCCAACATGTAATATCTGGCCTTATTATCTTCGTCAATCCATTTTTCCAGAGACGCTCTCTGTTCAGTGGATGGACGGGCTGGTAAGGTGGGAGGGTCCTGGTCCAAACATGGGTTAACTTCTCAAACCCAAAACAATTTTGTAGTTCCTGAGCCAATCTTTATAATTGGGTCCAGTCAGTCTATGTGTGTCCAGGATACGTGCCAATGGGTTGGACGCAGACATTTTCCTGTAGAGAGTCAAAGATTCTAGTTAGATACTTATAATTTTGACTTGACCAATTTGTTTAGGGATTTTATTTTTAAACAAATTAGCTTCCCACTATTTTCTCGGATCCCTACACTCCCTCTGTAGAGATGCAAAAATCTCCACGATTAATGATTTCTAGTGGGTGGTGCGGTCTCACCAACTGACTCATCACCTCACCTAACAGTTATTGGTGATGGGTTAGCCAATGAGTGAACAACTCTTGTTCAATGATTCTCTAATCATGGTGCACCCAAACTTGGTCTCTAATTCATGAATCTCACCGTATCCGAAAATATTGATCCACTCCTTAGTTAAGTCAGACCCACCATTTGCATAGACTGGGTTCCTAATTGAGTCTCTCACCGTATCCGAAAATATTGAGCCCAACTCATCCTCCAGCCCATAGCATCCAATGCCTAATAGACATGGTTGCATCTTTCCGGTGCAACTGAGCCACTGTATCCAGCCGAGAACAATCAACCCCGGGAAGGGCCCGCACATCTACAATGGTGGAAGACCTCAGACTTAATCTTTTCTTAGGGAGAATTGATTCAGTCATAAACTAAGACTTTGGCTTGTCCATAGAAATATTGCTACTCAGTGTATGGGTCAGCTGGATTATTGACCACCTCAGAATCAGAATGTGTCAACAGTATGGAGGTAGTGAGATCGGTGAAGGAATATGCGTTAATCGCACAAGGAACGTATTTAGACGAGTAGCTTCAATAAAACCAGAAAGGCTCGTCATATTGCAAACTTAACCTTAGCACAAATTGTTGAGTCAGAAACCAATTGGGTTAGCCTACAATCAGACTCTACTTTCTGAAGGCTAATTAGTCTTGCTTGATCGTGATCGGATCTTGACCCCCCCCCCCCCCCCCCCCCCCCCCTGAACGTTAATCTATTGTAGGCTGTCATATTAAGCATTGTGATCCCTCTAACACTCTGATTCGTTTTGGATCACGCTTAGACCTAATTGAGCTACCAACCAACCCAGTTATTATGAATATGTTTAGATTGAAATTCAATTTTAACTAATTGACTATTCCATAAACTTAATCTTAATTTTAAGTAGGGATTCATAAACAAAAATATGCGAAATAAATCCTAGGGGGGGTTTTCAGGATCTAGGTTTGCAGAAGTAAGTTTGGGTTCTTGATGTAAGGCGAACATGAAGCACCCCTACACGGCAAGAACACCACTCGAAATGGAAGAAGGAGCCTTTAAACATTTTTCGTTATATGACAGACGGACCAAGCATGCCTTAATCAAGAACATTTGTATATTACAAACAGTTATAGATCTATTCATATTATGATAATATACAAATTTGAATCTAATCAAGAGCATGAATTTGATATTCATGTATCATATCATAGCATGGTTTCAGATCTTAATATATACATAATCATCTGAAAAATTAGATTTCTAATTGATCTAATCCAAATAATTCTATCTAGACAATTATGCTAGAACTATTTACAACTAGTCTAGTCATTGCACAATCCTATCTATATGTATTCCAAAATGAAACTTATTTTTATTTGATAGTATAATCAGATGTATTATAAATACTTTATAAATTCAGAGAATATGTAATAAGAGACTCTACGTATAGTTTAATCAGATTTAAATTCAAAGACATGCAAAAACTATTTATGACACTTTTCTTTTCTTAAAGAAATGTCTGCATATCTTCTGTTACTATAGATCAAATCATTTAATTTTAATTTTTTTGATTTCAGATACTGATCCATATTATGTGCATTCTAAATAACTTTATTTTAATTAAAATCAGAATTCTAAATAATTTAGGAACATGCATCTGATACAGTGAAGGGAAATCCCTGATTTTCTCGGATCCAGGTTCAGATCCAGATCATCTGATATCAAAGAAGATATATTTTCAAAATATTTTCTCTTGATCCCAATCAGAGTTTGATATGTTTTCAGATCTGAAATTCTTGATTATTTTAATAAGATAAAATAATAATAGATAATTAAAATCAACAATTTATTTTCTGATTTGGGTAATCCTATTACCCTGTAGATGAGTCTGATATTGCAAGCGGAAGTCTGGATCTAAGCCACCAAGCGCACTGCAAATATCGGTATCACTTCCCGGTTAGGATCTAGAGATACCTCTTATTCTCTTATAGCCTCCACAAATCAGATTGGAATCTGATTGAGAGGATCTTCAAAACTCCTTTTGAGCAATCGAGCAGTCGTCTTTGCAAGCAGTGCGCTTCTTTCTTGTAATCGCTTTCCTTGATTGAATCGCACCAACCAAAATCAAACATTTTGGATGTGGAGAGAAGGGGAGAAGATGCATGGATGTGAGCGAGGAGGGGAGAGGCACTTGGGGTGGGGTTTCTCAATGATTCATTAGAATCCCCTTGAAGTTTTTGGGGCGCAGGGTTCTATTTTATGACTAAGACTGATCCAACTCTTCTCCCAACCAATCACAACCCTTTAATGAATATCAGATCTAAAATCTGATTGTTGGATAGCGACCCTGGATTCCTCCTTAGAGCAGCCTAAAGATCAGTCAATTTAGTTCCTTTAGAAGAATTCTAATTGAATCCAAAAAGGAGAATGGAGTCCTTGTCCAACACGATCTAGGCGCTCTAGGGCTCACGCCACCCTTGTGGATGCGCCCTTTCCGACTTGCCAGGTTCTGGGGGACAGGCACCCACCAGACTCAATTAGGATGCCAATGACCATTGGATCAAAAGAAAGGTAGTCAATGGTAACATTTGGACAATCCAAAGGTAGACTTTTGACAAGTACAAAGAACAGAAAGGCACGGTGACACAAAATGGCAGGTATGTCTTATAAATTAAGACAACGCTTCTCTAACTTGGACAACCTCAGTTAGCAATATGAAGGCCTTAATTGAGCACAAACTCCTTGGCTCAGTCAGGACAATAGTTGTGATAGTAAAGAAAGATCGTTAGGTATCAATCGAAGTTGCTAAGCGATTTTTCTTTGAAACCATTGAACTATTCAGATCAATTGAACCTAGATCAGTTCATTGATGTCACCAGATCTCAACACCTTGTTTGTTGTACTCAGTTAGGTAGTTTGTTTGATGGAATGGATAATGTCTGATTCTTATATAGACATCAGAAACTCCTTTCGATGGATCAGAATATTTCGTTCGAAACAGCTAGATGATCGATCATCTAAATCATCTAATTGCTCCAAATCCACCAGTGACCTAGCAGTATATAGTGGCAACCATCGTAGAGTAATGCGACCTCTTGTGAGCTAACTGTGTGTAATTCACGTTCTTCTATTGAAGCCCCCGATCAGATTAGGGTTAAGGTTGAACTCGTCAACCTAGTCTCCTGTCATATAGTTAATCATTCGAATTCGAGTCCAATGTGAAAATCTAATATAGGAAACTCTTTTCTATGTTATTCATACTGCCCATGGCCATGGGCTTTAGGACTGTTTTCAATGAATAGTCATGGGCCCTTGCTCCTGCTACCACCGACGGTGAGTATAGTCCCATCTTGAGCAATCAGTTCCTATAATGAAACTGGCTATAGCAAATAACTCAGGTTCATATGGCTAGAGACCGAGTAAATGGTGTAAGTAAACTAATACACCCTCAAGATAACTTGCCGATGCATCTCAGGTCAAAAAGACACAACATACCACGCATAGGTCAGTCATGTAGAACGGATAGGACTTCCTAATGACTACTCGAAAATAGGTGTGCAACGTCAGTGCCTCTCTTCTCTACAGAGTACCTATTCTCTCGCTTCGAATGTCTCCACACCGTAGACTGCAAGACTCATCTACTAAGAGAGCATCGAACACAACTTCTGGATCCATCACAATCCCTCGTGATGTATCCTAAATGGCGGGTGCGTTTGAGTTAATAATGATTATTCATGTCCTAAATTTTCACTCTTAAACATATGAATTCTTCATTTAAACATACCAAAGGAATGTATCAAGACACTAATACCAGAGTGTTGATTAGAAATAACCATTTATTAATTATAGTCAAAAATAATTTTTGCCCCTAGAAGTGTGTATATCAAGATGCAGCCATTCTGGCTTCTAGGCTGTATATACTTACAAATGAATATGCTCCTTATATGAAATATGTTTTTTATGTTGAACAAGTTTAAAATAGGCTAATCTTAATTGAATTCTCACATAAAATGACCTAGGGAGAAGCATCTTATATTCTAAGAAATATCTGGTCTATACGAGAAAGACCACTAGGAATGCTAGATCTTCACAAAAATTACATAGAGGAAGTGCTAAAGAAGGTTTATCATGGAACTACCCAAAAAGATTGGTACCTCTTAGACATAGGCACTTATCACTCTCCAAGAAAATAGATCCCAACAACACCTAAGAGATGAAATGCAATGAGCAAAGATCTCTTATGCTTCAGCAAAGGAACCTCAATGTATGCTGTTATGTAACAACTGATATAGCACTCTGTGAGCTGCAACGCAGCAATCAGTGAATACCAGGTGAAGAAACTGGACTTATACAATGTATCTTAAGTACCTTGAGAAAAGTGAACATACGAGAAATATTGAATCACGCGAACGTCCCATGCAAACAACACTATATCACAAACTGGTTCGCCGTGGTGTTTCACATTGGACTCATCCAGGTATACACTCAATTTATGTCTGACTATAGAGATGAAAGTCAACATCTCGAGAGTTTCGTCATTATGGTATGGACGGGCGTCAGCTTGAAAATCCCAACAGAAGTGAATAGATTCCACATCGGATAGAGCTATCCGCGGCTCGAAGGTCGCGACAGGAGGCTAATTCTAGATACATGAGATTACACCACGAGATCAAAGTCGTGACCATCGGATAACCACTTCCCTGTAACTGTGACAATAATGTGCCATAGCCTTGCTAAGCGAGCTGCAGGACTCATAGAAATCCAAGCACATCGGCCGTATACCACTCATTTGGCAATTTTCTGAGAAAGGTTGTATGTCGAAAGGTCAAGAAGAGCTTGACTTCAAAATCAACCTGCGGCAAGAACCAACTTACAAAAGCTTGGCCAAAGGTAGAAGTCGAAAGCCCACCATGAGAATGGACTAATAGATTCTATGCATGGCTTTGGTCAATTGAAAGTTTGTTAATAGTGCTAAAGAAGATTGTTAACACTTGTTGAATACAATTTAGGGCAAATATATATTTAACTATAAATAATAAAATAGATTATTTTCTATCATATGTGTGATTTAAAAGTGATCATATAATACATTCAACTAGACTTGATGGTACATGAATTCTATTTTCAAGAGGTTACCAAATTAGATATATGAATTATTCAATACTATTAATACAATAAAATGCTTACGACCTAGGATCATCATGAGAATCGTGATTGAATTTGAAGGTTGGGGTATCGATCGACTTTTTTGATTATTGGAGTCTTGAAGTATATTGGATGTAGGAATATCAAGTGAGAGTAACAGATACCTTCATTAAGAACGAGGCACTGAGTGACCATCTCGCGCAGTCATGAGGAAGTCTACCTTCTCGTCCGATGACTGGCTCCAAAAGCTGCATAGTGATTCTGTTCTTGCATGGGTGCATCGCAATTAACCTTTGAGGGTATATATTTGACTACACCAAACATTGATCTCTAGCCATTTCTAGAATCCTGAGATTTATGTTGGCTAAAAGTGTTAATTATGAAATCGGATATGACACCAATGAGATCTATAAACCTAGTAGAACATGAGGAGAAAGTTCATATGTATTCTTGAGAATTCAGTCCATAACGCCAGGCATGTAGAGTGAAATTAATGAAATAGTTCTATTAGGATTTTCACATATGGACTTGAACGGAATGTCATTTCATATGACGGGATTGGTATTGATAAGATCCCTAACCCCTGAGTTGCCGTAGGGAGCTCAAGCATAGAGAGAACTTTAATACACAGGTATCCTGCACGAGAGAGGTTTGCTTTTAAGTTTGATGGATTGCCCATATAGCATGTAGGTATCTTGGTGGATTTAGAACAGCATTAGAAATGATTTGAAAGATGATCGATCATCTACTTTCTAAATCAGAAAGTTTGAATTCAATGGACGGTATTCTTTGATTGTGTCGATGTAAAAGATCATAATTACCCCATTACAGTAACAAGAATTGATTACTAGTGGTTCACCAAATTAAGGTTTTTAATATTGATTCCATCATTGGATTAACTATTCATTGATTTGAATAAGATCAGATTAGTTCAGAAAATCTGCTAGAATACAATTGAGCTATGTTCTCCTTTAGACAATCATTAAGATTGTCTTGATGAGCAAATTTGTTTAGGCTCACTCAACAACCTTTACTTGGTCTGACTGAAGCTTGTCCAAGTTAGAAAAGGGTTGTCTTAATTTATAAGATAAATTTGAGACAATACCTGCCATTTTTCATCATCTGCTAAATCTTGTCTTCGAACATTGGTCAAATATTGACCCTGAACACTTAAACATTTGCCCATATGTCATGCACCCATAGGAAAGTACCTGGGGACTTGTCCTCTGCTAAAAAGCAGATAGGAAGGGGGTGCATGCCTAGAGAGGCATACGCCCCATGAGGATAAAAGATGGAGTCCCATACAGATGGGACTCCAGGTTGCTTCAGGGGATTAAACTGTGTGGTGCTAAGAAGTCTTGATTGACCTAATCTTGGTGACACCTAAGGAGAGTTTTGAGGGTCTCTCATCTGATTAGATCTGATGATGTCATCCTATCAATCAGATTTAGATCTGATTGCACAAAGGGCTATGATTGGCCAGGATGATGTGGCACTGCATGGTGCAACAGTGTCTATATAAATCCTATCTATGCCTAGAATTCATTTTCTTCTACCTTTAGCCCACACCACATAGCCCCTCTCCCTCCTTCTCCATGCTACCATCTGCTCCTCTCTCTCCTCTTCATGCCTAAGGGCTTTTGGGCATGGACATGGTGCGATCCAAGCAAGTGAAAGGCGTTAGGAAAGAAAGAAGGCAGCACCGCTGTAAGAGACAACGGCTATTCTTCAAAAGCCATTTTGAGGACCTTCATGATCAGATCTAGATCTATTTTTTGGAGGATTGATTGAGAAGAAGAAGATCTTCAGATCCTACCCTAGTTGATATCGGTAGACGTCAGGTACTTGCGTGGCTACATTCAGAACCTCAGGCAAACATCGGAATCATCACAAGATAATTGGATTATCCAAAATAAAGATATAATTAAATTAGATTTAATTTTAATTTTTATTTTTATTATCAGATCAATAAGATTAGATTTAAGGAGTCTCAGATCTGATTAGAATCTTAAAGAAAAAATTTTTGAAATATTCCTCCTGATCCAATCAGATCTGAACAAACCAGATCCAAAAAATAGGTTTTTCTCTTCATAAGAATTGTTGTAAGGTTAAATGATTAATACGATTGATGTTTAATCTAGTGCAAGTATTGCAGAAGGATCGATTAGTAATTAGATTACTAATTAACTTAATTTAATTAAGCCAGAGGATTGAGATTAAATTTAATTAAATATGATTTTATTAAATTTGATTTGGGCTTGTTTGGATCAAGTCTACTTGGTTTATTGGATAAGCCAAGTGCAAGAAAGAACTAGTCCTAGTTTAACTCGAACTTGGGTCAACCTAATTTTCTAATTTGATTAAAAAATTAAATTAAAATTAAATCTAAATTAATTAAGTTTTTAATTTATTTAGAATCTAATTTAATTGGATTGAATTAATTCTGGTTTGATTTGGTTTGAGAAACCATGTTTGACCAAGTCAAACATGGAATCCTAGTAAAACTAGGATCCATTCATCTTGCGCCACCTATATCCCACGCCCCCATGCCTATTTTTTAGGGATTTTTCATGGAAAACCCTTTCTCTCAGGCCTTCATTTGTGCCCAACTTCCTTCCTTCTTTCTTACATGGCAAGTGGTTATGGACCAAGTCAAATTTGATAAGTTGTTTTGAAATCAAACTCTATTTGATAGAGTTTATTGCAATCAAAATTCCTCCTCCCTTTTGCCACCTATACTCCTTGTTTTTCACTAAAATTTTCATAAGAATTAGAAGATTTTTATGCAACAAATATAGGTGGTCCACACCAAAAAGAAAGGAGGGGATGCCCAAGTGTTGGGCGCCCTAACTAGTTGCCTATTTTGGTCTTTCCTAGTCTAAGAGTTTGACCCAACAAGGACTCATCTATATCTCTCTATATAAAATGAATTTTAGGCTGATTTTTGGACATGCTATAAATCATTGAGAGTGGTTTTGGGTGTGTAAAGATTATAAAGAAAGGATTCTTGGGCATTAGGTTTACATAGATACCAATCTAGGTGTCTAGGTGAGAGAAGAAAGAAGAAGAAGAGGGATTTCTTCTAGGATTTCTTCCATACATCCTTTTTCCTTCTTTTGAGATTTATTTTTGAGAGTGTCTCAAATCTAAAATCTCTTCTCTTCCTTCTAATCCTTAGAGAGTCCAATTTTGAGAAGAGAAAAGTACTAGATCGACCATCAAAAAATGATCAGCATAGTACTAGCATATTGTACTGATTTTCTGCACCAAAACTTTTGATCGTGATTCATGGGCTCATGTGGATGACTCCTAGAGGTTGGATATGTGTGCAAATCACAACATCATCCTCAAGTCTGGATTAGCAAGTTAGAACATCTAACTTACGTAGGTAACAATGATCTGATCTCCCATTACTTATATGATTCTAATCTAATGTAGATCTATGTTGATATAATCAACACTTATTCTTTTCTTTTATTTTTAATTTTTGATCTAATATCATGCCATAGTCATGTAATAGGATATTAGATCTATAATATTCTCTAACTTTATAAATAAATATTAATTTATTTAAGTCTTCCACTGCCTGATCTTGAAAAAGTTTTAAGATGTAGTCCTGAAATCCTAGATCTGGTTCCAACAATTGGTATCAGAGCCTAGATTATTTATTATACGATTATGTATGCATGTCTAGATTATTTTTTAAATTATATTTAATTTATAATCTAATTATTAAATCTAAAATTAAAAATCATGATCACACGAACTGCTACAAGGTTATCCTACTATAAGGTTTACCCCTTATAGTGGAGAGATTATCCTAGTTCGTGTAGATCTACCTTTTATCATAAATTTGTTAAATATAATCTAATTTTATTTATAATTTATTAGATTTAAAATAATTTTATATCTAAAAATAAAAGTTTTTAGATTGTACGAACTGCTATAAGATTGTCCTGTTGTAAGGTTTATCTCTTATAGTGGAAAGGTTATCCTAGTACGTGCTGATCTAAAACATTGATCATAAAATTTTAGATTAGATTTAAAAAATTTTATGATCTAATTAAAAATATTTTAATTTAATTTTAATCATCATAAATGTGTTATATTTGATCTAAGATAATTTATGATTGATTAGAGTTGAAACTATTTCAATTATTTGAACATGTTTAGATTAGATCTAAAATAGTTTCATGCTTATCTTACTTGCATATTGATTATGAATCAAACATGCAACTTGGTTGGTAGAACCATGTTGTAAAAATATTTTACAAATATGAAAATTATTTTCGAAAAGCTGAACCCCAACCCTCAGTCCAAAACTTAATTAAGAATTAAGAAGTTGTTTGATTAGGATTGAGGATTGTGAATTGAAGATCTTAAGACAAATTATAACACATTGGGTTAAATAGGTTAGTGGAGATTAGGTCCATTAATTAGGTTAGACCTAGGGTTAGATTAAAGAATGGACTTAATTAGAGAATTGACTAAATCTAATCAATTATTATCTTAGATTAGATCAAGAATTCTCTAGATCAATTATAAAGTTGTAGTTGGTCAAGTCCATGTCTTTAATGAGATCCAAGATGGACTTGATTCTTGGCTATACGGTCTAGCATAAACTGTTAGGTTGATCTAATCAAGACTAATTAAACCAATTGGTGTCTAAGGTAAACCAGATCGGTGGTTTTTAATTGGTAGCCCGCTTTCTTGGCCATTTTTGATGGTGTCTAAGGCAAGCATTGGTAGACCATCCCACCAATTGAACTTACCTGGCCTCTAGGTGAGATTATATTTTGATTGGATCACTTGACTATTCAAGCTGACCCATGTCAGTTAGGTAAATTATTGTGACTGATTTAGGTGCTCCTAGATCAACCTATAAATGGTCTCTCTTAAGCTGACTTGGTAAAGCTAGTGGGAGGATCATGACAAGTTGGTTCATCTGACCTTCTCTCTTTCTTAAATTAAAATCCTCTAGGTCCTTAAAATGAAATAGTTATGGTGATAAATAGATCATAGCCTTCCATTAAGTGGATGATAATGGGTCCATTAGTTGGATAATGATTAGAGGCCCATAGGCCTGGTGCTTATCTGCTAATGAAATTATCATTCATAATATGATTTTTTTACTGCATCTCTCTAAATGATGATTAGGTTGATCAAGCATAGTTGGGCTTAATCATTCATTAGTTAGATGAACTAAGCATGATCATGTTAATGGTTGGACCTAATCGAAACTTTCAGTGGAAGTCCTAGCCTACTAAAAAGATACCTGAGGCAAAATTAAAATACTATAAATTATTTAAAGAAATAATTGATTATGAACCTACCCTTAGATGTACATGGATTGATCAACCATAGTTGAACTTGTGTGCAGTCTATGTGGATTCTAGTATCCATTAAGAAATTAGGATAATTTTTTGAATTAGAGGTAGAGGCTACCAGTTCGAATAAAATAGTGAGAGAATCTTTTGATTAAAGTCCAAACCTTTAGATTTAATGAATCAATTACTAATTAGGCTTTTCGTTCTCCTTTATGTAGTTAAACCCAAACAATAGTTGCTCCATTCACTATTAGACAGTGATAAACTTATGCGATCCAACTTTGATAATAAGTACCGAAAGTTGAATATTATTTAGCAGCATGAAGTGGTTCGTGTTGGAGCCTCTATGCCTAGTTTAAACATAAGGTCCAAGAATAATCTAGATCAGGTAGAATGCTTCCATTGTAACAAGTAAAGACATTGGAAGAGGAACTATCCTTAGTATCTTGATTTTCATGACCCTAACAGGTTGAATAAGAGAGATGAGCAAGTAGTTGCTGATCAAGGATGTTATATCATAACACCTTATAATTTTTCTATTTGTGATACTCATACTTGGACATTGGATATCGGAAGTTCAGTCCATATTTGGAATATATTGCAAGGACTTCAAATTAGTAGAAGATTTAAAAATAATTAATGATTCCATAATGTTGGAGATGGAAGATCTGTTCTAGTTCAAGCTATGGAAATAGTTCAACTTATTTTCAATACAAATATTGTTTCCTTAAATGAATGTCATTATTGTCCTTCCTTTCTGATAAATATAATCTCCGTTAGCCTTTTGGCCAAGATGGTTATCATTTATCTATAAAGAAAAATTATTATGATATCATTATGAATGATGTTACAATAATGCAAGAATAACAAAGAAATGATATTTACATTTTATCACAGACTGTGAGTGTAATGTACACTTCTAGAAAATATTCTAGATTAGATAATGTCTCTGATATCTACCTATGGCACTGTAGACTAGATCATATTAACAAGAATAGGATAAATAGGTTGACCCAAGAGGAAATCCTCGAAGTCAGTGATTATGAATCACTTCCAACCTATGAGTCTTGTCTTCTTGGAAAAATGATCAAGTCATCCTTTACTAGAAAAGATGAGAGAGCCACTGAGCTCTTAGGTCTTATACATACCGATGTATGTGGACCAATGAGCATAGGTGCCAGAGGTGGATATTTCTACTTCATTACTTTCATAGATGATCTATCTAGGTATAGATATGTTTATCTGATGAAACATAAGTCAGATTCATTTGAAATGTTCAAAAGATTCTGAAGTGAAGTAGAAAAACAAATTAAAAAGAGTATTAAAGCTATTCAATTAGATCGAGGAGATGAATATCTATCTAGTGAGTTCTTGATATATCTAGGAGAGAATGGGATTCTCTCATAATGGACTCCTTTAGAAACACCACAGCATAATGATGTATCAGAATGGATAAATTGAACTTTATTAGACATGGTTCGATCCATGATAGGGTTTGCTAGTCTACCTATTTCATTTTGGGGTTATGCTCTTGAGACTACATGTTATATATTGAACAATGTATCGAGTAAATCTATTGTAAAAACTTCATATGAGATATGGACTGGATGTAGGCCTACACTCTCTCACCTACGGATTTGGAGATGTCCGATCTATGTTAAATATTTGCTGATAGATAAGCTTGGATCCCGGTCTGATAAGTGTGTATTTATAGGGTATCCCGAAGAAAGTAAGGGTTACTATTTTTACCATGCTGAAGAACAAAAGATTTTCGATAGCCTTAAGACAATCCTTTTAGAAAAGAAGTTCCTTAGTAAAGGAACTATTGCCTCTAAGATTGAACTTGATGAAGTTCAATAGGTAGAAAGATCGACACTTATAGCTGAACTTGATAAGATTTGATTAGATCAGATCTAGAGCCTAATGTACCTACACCATTAAGATGATCCGGTAGAATACCGCATCAGCCAGATAGATATTATGATTTCTTAGTCCGAGATGATGATTCCATCAAACTCGATGAAAACGATGAGGATCCATCACCTATATGGATGCTATGCAGAGATTCGATTCTAAGAAATGGCTTAAGGCCATGAAATCTGAAATGAAGTCCATGAAGATCAATGATGTGTGGACATTGGTTGATCCATCCAAAGGGATTAAACCCATCAGGTGTAAGTAGGTCTTCAAAAAAAAAGGGGGCACTGATGAAAAAGTGGAGATCTATAAAGCCCATCTGGTTGCCAAGGGATATCGTCAACGTTATGGTATTGACTATGATGAGATGTTCTCTCTTGTGGCAATACTTAATTTGGATAATGCTTGCAATAGTTGCCCATCTAGACTATAAGATCTGATAGATGGATGTGAAGACAGCTTTTCTAAATGGAGAGCTAACCAAAGAGGTATATATGATACAACCTGAGGGGTTTACATCCACAGATGAGTCCAAGGTGTGCAAGCTTTAGAGATCCATTTATAAATTGAAGCAAGCATCTTGGAGTTGGAATATGCATTTTGATAAGATGATCAAAATGTATGGCTTTATTAAGAACGGAGAAGAGCCCTGCATTTACAAATAGGTAAATGATCTAGCAATGGTATTTCTTGTTCTACATGTGGATGACATTCTCTTAATCGAGAATGACATCCCTGCACTGTAGGGAATAAAAGTTTGGTTGTCATCATAATTCTCCATGAAGGACTTGGGTGAAGCATCCTACATTCTGAGAATAAAGATCTATAGAGATAGATCTAAGAGGATGCTTGGATTATCCCAGTCCACGTACATAGATACTGTACTAAAAAGGTTCAACATGGAGAATTCCAAAAAGGACTATCTTTCAATAGGCCATGAAATTTTTCTCTCTAAGAAGGATTGTCCGACAACTCCTGAAGAGAGAGAGAATATATGAGTAGAGTCCCATGTGCTCTGGTATCTATCATGCACACCATGACATATACGAGATCAGATGTGGCATACTCATTAGAAGTAGTGAGTAGTACCAGTCTGATCCTGAAAAAAATCATTGAAAAGTGGTTAAAGCCATCCTTAGGTATTTGAGAAATACTAAGGACGAATGGTTGGTTTATGACGAGTCAGATCTGAAACTTGTAGAGTTTATAGGCTCCAATTTTTAATCTCACAATGATGATAATAGAAGAATGTTGGGATATATCTTTACTCTAAATGGTGGAGCCATCTGTTAGAAGAGTTCCAAGCATCATACTGTGGCAGACTCTATTTGCGAAGCAGAGTATATCACAGCATCAGATGCCACGAAGAAAGCTGTATGACTGAGGAAGTTTATCACCAAGCTCGGAGTAGTATCCTCCCTAGATGGTCTGATCCTGCTCTACTGCAATAGCCTAGTGCCATAGCTCAGACGAAGGAATTGAAGGCACACCAATGGATGAAGCACATTTTGCGCCGCTTCCACCTGGTCTGAAATATTATGGATCGAGGTGATGTCGATCTTCAGAAGATCGATGAAAAGAAGAACCTAGCCAATCCCTTCATTGATGTCCTAGTGATAAAGGAGTTCAACAACCACAAGTCGAAGATGGGTATTAGATACTATGTCGAGTAGCTTTAGGATAAGTGGGAGTTGTTGAAAAATATTCTTCAAAGCCAATCATCAGCTTGTTAATGGTTGAGCTATATTGTAATTGTAATTGATTCATTAATTAATAAAATATATTTTTAATATTTTTCATCATAAGTTTTTATCTTCTAACGAACTTCATTATTGTGATGAAGTCCTTAGGACTATTTAAGTTCGATAAAGAGAGGTTTTATCGATTAATCCTTAAAACTATTCATGATCAAATGATAGATTGTTAATAAGGATGATAGCATCTATCGAGCATAGATCGTTGTATGCCATATAAGTTGATTGTCCTCTAAATCAAGAAGTGTGGAGACACTGGTATGGCATACAAGTGAGATGTAGAGGTACATCATCACTGAACGTGACCAACTTCGGAGCATTCTGCTGTCGAGAATGTCTCTAATGGGATATAGATATAAGTGTCCCTTGGGCCTGAGATCACCTTAGTAACTTGCATGCAACTCACTGTGCTTTGGTATCGGATAAATTGAACTTCTAATTCAGTAATGAAAGATTTCTAGGCACAGTCAAGTACTTACGAAGTCAGTGTATGATCAAAATGGGATTGACCACTCCAAGAGTTGGGGAAAAATGTATCATTGTATTTCAATATAGCAAAACCTTGGTCAGGATAATCCATTGATGGATTTGATATTTTGAAATACAACGTAGACAACCTGATCAGAGCTGGCAGCTGAACTCTAAGGTATCCTATGAGCATTTTGGTTAAGAAAATGAATTATATGGAAACTATATCCACATGGATTCTAAGGATGTTGTTCTACACATTCGACCTATCCGATCATCAGGTACCATTGCTAGATGGTTACTTCGATTGATACAAAAATTTGTTTCTATGCTACCGACTTAGGTTCGGACTTGTGAGGTCACACACATTAGAGTTCATGATTCGATCGGATGGTTGATCAATGATTAAAAATCGTTCTAAGGTTAAACGATCAATACGATTGATGTTTAACCTAGTGTAAGTGTTGCAGGAGGATCGATTAGCAATTAGATTATTAATTAGCTTAATTTGATTAAGCCGAAGGATTGAGATTAAGTCTAATTAAATATAATTTAATTATATTTAGTTTGAACTTGATTAGATCAAATCTAATTAATTTATTGGATAAGCCAAGTATAGGAAAGAACTAGTCCTAGTTCAACTAGAACTTGGATCAATCCAATTTTCTAATTTGATTAAAAAATTAAATCAAAATTAAATTTAATTTAATCTAATTTAATTATTAAATTAAAATTAAATCTAATTTAATTAAGTTCTTAATTTATTTAGAACTTAATTTAATTAGGTTGAATTAATTCTGGTTTGATTTGGTTTGAGAAATCATGTTTGACCAAGTCAAACATGGAATCCTAGTAAGACTAGGATCCATTCATTTTGTGTCATCTATATCCCATGCCCCCATGCCTATTTTTTAGGATTTTTTCATGGAAAAACCTTTATTTCAGGCCTTCATGCATGCCCAACTCCCACCCTTCTTTCTTACGTGGCAAGTGGTTATGGACCAAGTCAAATTTGGTGAGTTATTTTGAAATCAAACTCTATTTGATAGAGTTTGTTGCAATCAAAATTCCTCCTCCCTTTTACCGCCTATACTCCTTGTATTTCTCTAGAATTTTTGTGAGAATTAGAGGAGTTTTGTATGACAAATATAGGTGGTCCACGCCAAAATGAAAGAAGGAGGCACCCAAGTGTTGGGCGCCCCAACTAGTTGCCTATTTTGGTCTTTCCTAATCTAAGAGTTTGATCCAACAAGGACTCCTCTATATCTCTATATATAGGATGAATTTTGAGCTGATTTTTGGAAATCTTATAGACCTTTGAGAGAGTTTCTAGGTTTGTGAAAATTAGAGGGAAAGGGTTCTTGGGCATTAGATTTTCATAGACACCAATCTAGGTGTCTAGGTGAGAGAAGAAAGAAGAAGAAGAGGATCTTCTTCTAGGGTTTCTTCCATACATCCTTTTTCCTTCTTTTGAGATTTATTTTTAGAGTGTCTCAGATCTAAAATCTCTTCTCTTCCTTCTAATCCTTGGAGAGTCCAATTTTGAGAAGAGGAAAGTACCAGATCGACCATCAAAGAAGGATCAGCACAGTACTAGCATATTGTGCTGATTTCTGGCATTAGAACTTCTGATCGTGATTCATGCGCTCATGTGGACGACTCCTAGAGGCCAAACATATGTGCAGCTTACAACATCATCCTCAAGCTTAGATCAATAAATTAGAATGTCTAACTTGCATAGGTAACAAAGATCTGATCTCCTGTTACTTATATGATTCTGATCTAGTGTAGATCTATGTTGATATGATCAACACTTGTTCTTTTCTTTTATTTTTAATTTTTGATTTAATATCATACCATAATCATATAATAGAATCCTAGATTTAGAATATTCTCTAGTTTTATAAATTAATATTAATTTATTTAAGTCTTTCACTATCTAATCTTGCAAAAGTTTCAAGATCTAGCCCTGAAACCCTAGGTCTGATTCCAACACTAAGTTAAGAAATTGATCAAACCTAATTAAAGTTAATTAGAATTAGGTCTTTTCTATAGATCACTTCAATAGTTGTAGTTGATCAAAGTCCATACATCTAACAAATGGATATTGATCGTGGCTCAGTGGTTGAGCTCGAGTCTTTAGACAGACCAAATCAAAACTGATAAATCGATTGGTGTCTAAGTTAAGTCTGGCATTCCCAGACTGATGGTTTTTAATTGGCAGCCCACTTACCTGGCCATTTCTAATGGTGTCTAAGGCAAGTCTTGATAGACCCTCCCATCGATCTCACTTACCTGGCCAATATGGTTAATCAGGTCTTGATTAGGTTGCTCATTGATTCATGCTAACTCATGTCACATAGAAAATCAGTAAGACTATATTTATTCAATGAGACTGATCTAGGTGCCGATAAACCAAAATTGATCCTAGTCTTTGTGAAAGACTTGAGAAGTCATTGGGAGGACTTTACTTGGTGAAGTCAGTAGAAGCAAATTGGTCCATGTCCTTTCTATCCTTAAATCACTAATTATTTAAATCTTCCAAAATTATTAGATCCTTAAAATGATAAAGTTATGGAGATAACTAAGTCATAGGCTCCCATTAAGTTGGATAATAATGGGTCCATTAACTCAATAATTATTAGAGGCCCAAAGGCCTGGTGCTTATTGACTAATAGAATTATCATTCATAATATGATAACTTAGAAGTATCTCTCTAATGGTGGTTAGGTTGGCCAACCAAAGTTGGGCTTAATCATTCATTGGTTAGATACACCAAGTATGATCATGTTAATGATTGGACCTGACCAGATCCTTATAGTGGAGGCTAAAGCCTACTTATTTGATTTCTAAGACAAAATTAAATTACTAGAAGTTGTTTAGAGAAATAATTAGTTAATGAACTTACCTGTAGATGCACATGGGTTAGCCGACCAAAGTCGGGCTTGTGTGTAGTCTATGTGGATTCTAGTACCTACTAGAGAATTAAAGTAATTCTCCAAATTGGTGGTAGAGGCTACCAATTCGAATAAAATAGTGGAAGAACCTTAAGACTAAAGTCCAAGTCTCTAGACTTAAAATAATTCATATACTTAGGTCATTGTTCTCTGTTCTAAAAATAAGGCTAAACCCTAATTGATCCAATCACTATTAGACAATGATGACTTATGGAATCCAACTTCGATAATTAGCATCGAAAGTTGAATTTGGTTTAGCAGTATGAATGGGTTCATATTGGGGCTTCTAAACCCAGTTAAAATAATTAGTTCAATATTGGCACAAATCAGGCATGGTGCTTCTACTGTTAGAAGTAAGGTCATAGAAAGAAAAATTATCTTGCTTCCCTTGACCATAACAAGCTAAACAAGAGAAAGGAGCAAAAGTTGCTTATCAAAGATATTATATGATAACACCTTGAAATTTTTTTATTTAAAATTCTACTACCTGGGTATTGGATACCGGTGGTCCTATGTAATTTGTTGCAAGGACTATAGGTAAGTGTAATGTTTGAAAATGGTGAGCAATACTTAAACATTTGGATGGAAGTCTTGTTCCAATTCTAACTTTAGAAATTATCAAGCTTATTTTTAAAAGATATCATTTTAAGTGATTGTCACTATTATCCATCGTTTATGATAAATGTGATCTCTATTGGCCTTTTGTAAAGAAAAAATCCTATTTTCCCATCATAGGATCATTCAGATCTGATTGGATCTGAAGGAGTATTTCAAAAAAAAATTTCTATGATCCTAATTAGATCCGAGACATCTTGGATCTAATCCTAAAAATTTGATATTAAAAATTAAAAATAAAATTAAATCTAATTTAAATTCATACCTTTATTTTAGATAATCAGATTATCCTGTGATGATCCTGATTGATCCAAAGGTTCTGGAAGGAGCCATGCATGTGCCTGGCCTCTACCAGTGTCCACTCAAGCAGGATCTAGAGGTCTTCTCCTTCTAAATCATTTCTTAAAAAATCAGATCTGGATCTGATCTTGAAGTTCTTCAAAACTACTTTGAAGAAGCAGTGGTCATCTCTTTCAGTAGTGCTGCCTTCTTCCTAATCCGGATGCCTTTCTTTCTTGGATTGCACTTGAACCCATGCCCAACTCCTTTGGGCATGGAGAGGAGAGAGAGAGGATCAGAGGGAGGCATGGAATAGAGGAGGGCAGCCTTGCGGCATGGTGAAAGGAAGAAGTTCTCTAACTCTAGGTGTAGATAGGATTTAAATAGACCCTGCTGCACCATGCAGTACCGCATCATCCCAACCAATTAGAGACCTTCATTCAATCAGATCTAAATCTCATTGATGGAATGATGTCATCTGATCTAATCAAATGAGAAACCCTAAAAATCCACATAGGTGGCACCAACAATGGATAAACCCAAAAGTCTTTGGCATCTGGGTGTTTAAACATATCAAAATACCCTGGAGTCCCATCTATATGGGATCCCTTATCCACATGGGGTGCACGCCTAGGGTGGCATGCACCCTCTCTCTTGCCTCTTTTAGCAAGACAACAAGAGCCCCAGGTGCTCTCCTATAGGTGCATGACACATGGCCCTATGTCTAAGTGTCCAAGGTCAACTGTTGACCTATATTCAAAATAGAAATTAGCATATGACAAGAATTGGCAGGTATTGTCTTAAATCCATCTAATGAATTAAGACAACCCTTTTCTTATCTGGATAAGCTCCAGTTAGACCAAGATAAGATTTCTAAGTGAGTCCAAATAAATTTGGCTCAGTCAATACGAACCAAAATGATTACAAAAGAAGAATATTAGGCTCAATCATGTGCTAGCACGATTTTCTTGAACCTAATTGGATCTAATCTAAATCAATTGAATTGGATTAGTCTAATTGATGACATCTAGATCCAAACCCTTATTTGTGTGACCTAGTTAGGTTTAGTTCCGTATAATAATGAGACATGTCGCGATCTCTATCATCGACATCATCGAAACACCTTTTGATGGACCAAAACTTTTCTAATTCATACAATTGGAATGATCGATCATCTAAATTATTCTAATTGCTTCCAAAATCCACTAGTGACACCTAGAAGTATATGGTGGCAACCCATCAGAATCAAAAGTGAACCTCTCAATGCAGCTACCTATGTGATTGGGTTTCTCTATCTTGAGCCTCGACAGGATTAGGTTTAAGGTGAACTCGTCAAACCCAATATCCATCATATGAATTAATCATTCGATTCGAGTCCAATTTGAAACCCTAATAGAAACTTTTTCTATAATATTCACTCTACCATGGCCATGGACTTATGATCTCAATCTCATGATTATCATAGGACTCTCCTCATCCATCGAGATAGATAGATCTCCTATTGGTGCAATCCAATTCCTACAATGAATATTGTATAGCCAACATACACCTCAGAATTTTGAATGGCTAGGAGACTGAGTTATGATGTAGTCAAACTATAACACCCTCAAGGTGAACTACTAATGCACCTCAGATCAAAGAACCAGACACACCAGTGCAACAATGAGTTAGTCATCGACTAGAAGATAGACTTTCTTATGAATGCTCGAGGTGGTCACGCTCAGTGCCTCATTCTCTAACGAGTACCTATACTCTCACTCCAGTATCTTCACACCATAGACTTAAGATACATCTATCCTAAAAAGTGATCGTATACCAACCTTTTGGATCGATCACCATTCTCATGATGATCCTACAGTCAAAAGTAGTTTATGAGTTAATTATGAAAATTCATGTCTTAAATTTTTAACTCTTAAAAATATGAATTGTCATTACCATTAACTCAAAGGATGTATCATAGATACTTTTAAATACACACTTTGATAGAAAATAATCTATTTATTAATTTATAAGTAAAATTATAAAATTGTCAAAAGTATATTACAAGTATCAGCCAATCTGGCTTCTAGGGCACACATCTACCAAACTTTCCTTCTCGAGGTAATCACGGATGAGGTGGTATCGCCGTTCGATGTGCTTGAATTTTTTATGAGACCTCAGCTCCTTAGCTAGGGCTATGATGCCATTATTGTATAGAGGGACGGCATTTAATGGCATCACTTTGAGCTTTGTGATGAACTTCTTATACCAAAATGCCTCCTTTGCAGCCTCCAACACAGCGATGTACTCTGCTTTCATGGTGGAGTCTGCTATTACCATATGCTTAGAACTTTTTCAACTGATAGCTCCATCATTATAAATAAATAGACTTTCAGATGTCGACTTTCGATCATCTATATCAAACATGAAATCTGAGTCTATATACCCCTGAACCTAGAGTTCTTCATTACTAAAGACTAGAAACATATCCTTAGTCCTTCTTAAGTACTTAAGGATACATTTCACAGAAGTCCAATGCTCTTTGCCTGAATTTGATTGATACCTGCTCGTGACACTCACAGCATGGGCAATATCAAGTCATGTACATAGCATGGCATATATGAGGCTTTCTATTGCCAAAGCATGGGATCTTGCTCATGCATTCAATCTCCTTAGGTGTGCTACGGCACATCTTCTTAGAGAGATGAATGCCATGTCTAAAGGGTACTAAATCCCTCTTAGAGTTTTCCATGCGAAACCTCTTCAGCACATTCTCTATGTACATTTTCTATGAGAGACCCAGCATCCTATTCGATCTAACCCTATATATCTTAACTTCCAGAATAAAGGATGCCTCTCCTAGAACTTTCATAGAGAACTCCTTAGATAACCATATTTTGACTGCAGCCAAAATGAAAATATCATTCCCAATTAGGAGGATGTCATCCACGTACAATATGAAGAAGACAACAACACTTTCATTGATCTTTTTGAAAATAAAGGACTCCTCATTTTTGATGAATCCAAATGATTTGATTACATCATTGAAATGAGCATTCCAGCTCCGAGATGCTTGCTTAAGTCCATATATGGACCTTTGCAGCTTGCATGTCTTATGATCATTATCACTGGATGTGAAACCTAATGGCTGTTCCATATAGATATCTTCCTTAAGATATCCATTTAAGAATGCCATTTTCACATCCATCTATCATATTTCATAATTGAAATAGGCTGCAATAGCAAGCAATGTGCAGATGGATTTGAGCATGGCTACCGACGAAAAAATATCCTGATAGTCAATGCCTTCGTGCTGACTATACCCTTTCGCTACGAGCCTTGCTTTGAATGTCTTTACATTTTCATCGGCACCTATCTTTTTCTTGAAGATCGATTTACACCCAATAGGTACTATACCTTCAGGTGGATCTACCAAGGTCCAGACTTGGTTCGAACATATTGAGTCAATCTCTGATCTCATTGTCTCTAACTATTTTTCGAAGTCGATATCTGATATCGCCTCATCATAAGTTTTGGGATCATCACCATGAACCCCATTTTCTGTGAGGAACATTTTTTCTATGACTTCTGATATAGTATCTAAGTACCTTTCAAGAGGACAAAAAATTCTACTTGATCTATGAGATGGAGGAAGTAGTGTCTGGGTTAGCTCAATCTGACTGGGTTCCATAGGTTCCTTAGCTCATTTCTTATTGGAGACTCTCCTTGAGTCTAATCTATCTTTTGATGTCACCATCTTGAATAAACTATTTTTCAAGGAAGATAGCGTGTCGACTAACAACCACAGTATGATCTTTCGAAAGATAGAAATAATATCCTAATGACTCTTTTGGATATCCAATAAATCGAGCTCTAGAGGACCTAGACTCTAATTTGTCCACATGTTGTCTCTTGACATGGGTCAGACAATCCTAAATTTTAAGATAACTCAGACTTGATTTCTTACCATGCCATATCTCATATGGTATTGTAAGAACGGGCTTAGAGGAAACCCTATTCAGCAAATATATAGCGGTCATCAGACTATGTCCCCAAAAAAACTCAGAAAGGTTTGTGAAGCTCATCGTGGATCGAACCATATCTAATAGGATCTGGTTTCTCCATTCTAAAATCTCGTTGAGTTGAGGCATTTTAGGTGGAGTCCATTAAGAGACTATGCTATTGTCCTTAAGATAGTCTAGAAATTTTCGACTAAGGTATTTGCCTCCTCGATTTGATCGAAGAATCTTAATAAATTTTTTTATTTATTTTTCTACTTTGAGTCTGAATTTCTAGAACTTTTCAAAAGCATCAAACTTATGTCGCATCAAATACATATACCCATACCAAGATAAATCATAGGTAAAGATGATGAAGTAGACATAATTGCCCCTGGCCAGCACATCAAATGGGCCGCATACATCAGTATGTAATAGGACAAGTAGGTCTGTGGCCCTTTTCCCATATCCTACAAAAGGAAGCTTAGTTAATTTGTCATGAAGGCATGATTTACAAATCGGATATGACTTAAAAGTCAATGGACTCAATAGCCCGAATTTCTCTAATTTGTTAACCCTATCTTCGACTACGTGACCTAGCCTAAGGTGCCAAAGATACCTATCATTTAGACTATCCCTAGGTTGTTTTGATCCTATGCATTCATATTTTGCTCGATATTAAAAATAGAAACATCAATATGTAACTGGTAGAAATCATTTATAAGAAAATTACTTGCAATTTTATTTGTTTCATAAAGAATATTACAATGATCCTTAAGAAAACTAATTACATAGCCTTCTTGAGCTAAACATGAAACAGAAATCAAATTCCTTCTTACTGTAGGCACACAAAAATAGTTCCTAACAACTAAATCTAATCCTGATGGTAATCGCAGATGGTAGGTTTTCACGACTACAGCAGCAACTTTTGCTTCATTTCCGACGTGTAGGATCATCTTACCATCCCTCAGCCTCCTGCTATCCTCAGGACTCTGCATAAAAGTGCACAAGTGAGCACTAAAACTAGAGTCAAGCATCCAACTAGATGTAGAAGAAATCATAAGATTAGATTCTATAATGAGCATACCTCCAGAAGGACCTGCCTTCTTCTTGTTCTTCAGGCTGGCCAAGTACAAAGGATAGTTCCACTTCCAATGGCCATTAATATTATAATGGAAATATTTTTCTTTATCAACGGCCTTTTTCTTTAGCTCTGCCTTCTTCTTCTTCCCACCATCCACCTTCTATTTCTTCATGGACTTCTTCTTCTTTTCAAAAGACTTTCTTTTGAAAGAAGTCCACTCCACAGCAAGTACTGAGCTTTCAGAACCTTTCATAGAAAGCTCAATAATAACCAGCATGTTCATGAGCTCAACCAAGATATTCTAAAGTTTATGCATATAGTAGTTCATGATGAACTATCCAAATGCATCAGTCAAAAATTGAAGAATTATATCAATTTACAGATCCTGATCTAACTTGATACTGAGCTTCTCAAGCTCTTCTAAGTCCTTGATCATCATTAGACAATGATCTTGGACTGACTGCCCATCATGCATCTGAGTGTTAAATTATCTTTTAGTGACTTAATATTTGGTTGTGCGACTCTGTTCACCAAATAACTCTTGTAGGTGAGTGATAAATGGTAAAAATATACTAATAAAAATATTACTTTTGTTAATGTTATGTAGAAAAGAAATTTAATCATCAATATGAAGATCTTATTTTTTTGGATCAAATGAAATAAATTTCAAGCAAAATGGACTTCAAATGAGTCCAAAATTAAATTTCAAAGGAAATAATTTTTAAAAAAAAAATCAGTCGGTCTGGCTCAAATCGACTCAAAAAAATTGGCTCAGCAGACCGACCGCCTGCTGACACCTAGCTTACGCCATGTTGACATCAAGATTTTTCATGGTGCACGATGGACCGCTGCAACAACTAGGCAAGGGCATTTTGGGGATTTCATGGGGATAAGCGTGCTCTGATTGACTGAAGGAATGGCGGTCCACACAACGTCGGGCTCACACATGCTCTACAGAGGGTATTCTAAGAATTTTGCCTAATCTAATGGATGTTGTCCACTAGAATTTGATCGAACGGTGGAAATCTGTGTGCTAATGAACGACGGATGTAACTCCCGATCGAGATCCAACGGTGGAGACACGTTACCAGTTTTAAACTAAGAATCAGAGGCTCCTTTAGGCATGATCTGACAATCCAGATTCAATCTTCAAGGTTGATCCAATGGTCCAAATGAATTTCGACTTAAGTTGGGCTTTTAAAATGATTTTTGAGTGGTTTTTGGCCCATTTGATCAACATCCAACGATCAGAATTGATCCAGGACTATTTTTAAGTTATTTTGAGAGTTTCAAACCCAATTTCATTGAGATTTTGATCTAAGACCACCCAAATTAGCCTATTTAAAGGTTACTACCTACTATTGTCGAGGAGAAGAGGCAGAGCACAAAAATATAGAGTTGAAAATAAAGAGAAAATAGGAAGAAATAGAGAGAACAGAGAGAGAGGTGTTTAGGGAGAGAAGAGAAAGAGTTTTTTTTTTTGTTATTTTTCTTTTCTCTTCTTTTCTTCTTTCGAAGGACGGTACACAAAGTGACTTTCTTCTTCATCGAGTTCTCCACACCAAGAGCAACAAACAACCAATTTTAGCGAATAAATAGTCTAATTTCTTCATACTTTTAATTTTATTTTCTATTTTTGAACTTATTATCATGAACTAAATTTTCTTTTACTAAGGCTAAAGTATAGCTACTCTTTTGATGCAATATTCAGTATGATTTATTTTTAATTTTAAATTTTATTCATAAGGAGTATATAAATCTAATCGTAATGCTTTTAGTTTACTAACATCTTCTAATTGATCTGATGAACATAGATGATACGGATCAAGTACATCTATGTTATTGCTTTTAGATTTATGCCTTGTATTATGAATCAAATTAGAATTCATATCCATGCAAAAATTTAGTGCACTTTGGATGCAGCGTATTTTAATTAGAAGATTTCACAAAACTTAATGCATCGATATTTTTTTAAATTACATCTGGACCAAAGGATAATTAATAAATATTGATATTTTTGCTATGCCTGGAGCAAAGGATAGTGAATAAACTAGGAGACTCCACTGTCAAATGAAATAAAATTAACCTAATAATCTGAATATTGTATTGACTGAGTTGGTGAACCGATTGCCTTAGTAACCTATTGCTCTTAAGTTTAAAATCCTAATAATTACACTCTCTCTATTTTCTTATAATTTTTAAATTATTTCTTTATTTTATTCTTTATTTTTTTATTCTCATAAATTAGTCTTCTAAATAAAACATAGAAAAGAGCTTTTCAGTACTTATTTTTCAATCCTCTAGGGATGATACTCTACTCACTTACTTTATTACTTGATCGACTGGTGCACGCACTTGCCATAGCTATAGATTAGCATGCATCAAGTTTTTGGCACCATTGTTGAGGATTATATCTAAAATAATATTAAAATTTTAATCCTAGCTTTACTTTAAAATTTTATTTTTAATTTTTATTCTTACTTTATTTTTAAATTTATTCAGTGCATGACATGTACTGGACATAGTAACTTACTACCTTTAGATCTAAAAATTGAAAGGACTATCAGAAGACTACAACAAGAAAGAAACATGGCAGCTGAAGATCCTAACGACATCAATCTGGGATTGGATATGGTGACCGAGGGACAGCATGAAGCTATTCGAGCAGCACATCATCCATTAAATGATTACATCACACCATCTATAGCTGATGTAGCTTTGAGCATCAAAAGACCGCCTGTGTGAGCAAACAACTTTGAAATAAAATCGACGATGATCCAGATGATTCAATCAACTATCCAATTCAGTAACACAAGCATGATGATTCGAACGCCCATATTTCTAACTTTCTTGAACTTTGTGATACTTTTAAAATTAATGAGGTGTCGAATGATGCTATTAGATTAAGGTTATTTTCTTTCTCTTTATAGGACAAAGCTAAAAGTTGACTTCATTTTCTTCCTACAGGTTCTATCATAACTTAAGATGTCCTAGCCCAAAAATTCTTAACCAAGTACTTTCCACCTTCCAAGACTGCCAAGATGCACAACGATGTCACTTCTTTTATGCAGATGGACATGGAGACACTATATGAGACTTGGGAGTATTTCAAGGAACTGCTAAGGAGATGTCCACATCATGAACTATCCAAATGGCTTCAGGTATAAATTTCTATAATGTTTATCTCCTAATAATCATTCTATGATTGATGCAGTAGAAGGAGGAACCATTAACCAAAAAATAGAGAAAGAAGCCTTTGATCTGATTGATGAGATGGCATCAAATAGCTATCAGTGGCAAACATAATACATGATGTCGAAAAGACCAGCAGCTATGTAGGGAGTAGATTGCGTGCCAACCTTACTAGCTGAAATTGCATCTCTTAGAGTCGAAGTCAACAACTTGAAGGAAATAGCTATGCATGTTCAGAGCATCACTTATGACCTATGTGGAGGAGGACACGATACAAGCAACTACCAGACAGGTAATCCTTTTGCTAAAGTAACTGATACAGTTAATTATGTTGGTAATTTTTTTAGGCTGCAACAAAACAATCCCTACTCCAACACATACAATCAAGGATGGAGGCAGCATCCAAATTTCTCGTGGAGTAATCAAAATGCAACACAACAGCCACCCCCGGGGGTCCAAGTACCTAAAAAGAAGTCCAACATGGAGGAGCTGATGGTCAAATTCATGCAAAACCAAAAAGCAACTATAAAAAATTTGGAAGCATAGCTTAGGCAGGACCAAGCAGCAATAATTCAAAACTTGGAGATGCAAATAGGCCAAATGGCTAAGATAATCGCTGAGAGACCTCAGGGATCCTTTCCTAGCAACACGAAGACCAATCCAAGGGAGCAAGTCAATGCTATGATTCTAAGAAGTGGTAAAAAACTGGAGGAGCTACATCAGAAGAAAGATACTGAAGAGCCAAGGAACCATCAACTAAAATTCATCAGTCACCAAAACAACCAGCAGATCGATGGTCTCCAGGTATACAGTTTGCCGATCCAAATGTGAAGCCCTACGTGCCACCACTACCATTCCCAGAGAGACAAATACAGCATCCAGGTAAGCTATTTTCTAATTTTTTTAAAATTTTAAAGAATTTACATATTAATATTCCTTTTGTAGATGCTATCACTCAAATGCCCAGGTATGCCAAGTTTTTCAAAGAAATTCTAACAAATAAGAAAAAACTGAAGGAGCATGAGAGAATAAATTTGAAGGAAGAATGCTTAGCAATACTTCAAAATAAATTACCATAGAAGCTAAAAGATTCAGGAAGTTTTACTATCTCTTGCATTATTGGTGATTGTAGTTTTGATAAAGTTTTATGTGATTTAGGAGCAAGTATTAATCTCATGCCTTTTTCTATTTTTAGGATGCAGGGTCTAGGAGAACCAAAGCCTACCACTATTATGAAGGGAAATCCTGATTTCCCTGACCAGGTTCGTTCAGATCTGATCAGATCAAGAGATATATTTCAAAAATTTTTCTCTTAGATCTGTATCAGATCAGGGATGCTTCAGATCTGATTCTTATTTATTTAATAAAATTAAATGAAAAGGATAAATTAAATCACATTCA
>QRFJ01000936.1:32212-51976 GCA_006176705.1 Cocos nucifera | reverse complement strand
GGATTTTATTTTTAAACAAATTAGCTCCCACTATTTTCTCGGATCCCTACACTCCCTCTGTAGAGATGCGAAAATCTCCGCGATTGATGATTTCTAGTGGGTGGTGCGGTCTCACCAACTGACTCATCACCTCACCTAACAGTTATTGGTGATGGGTTAGCCAATGAGTGAACAACTCTTGTTCAATGATTCTCTAATCATGGTGCACCCAAACTTGGTCTCTAATTCATGAATCTCACCGTATCCGGAATATTGATCCACTCCTTAGTTAAGTCAGACCCACCATTTGCATAGACTGGGTTCCTAATTGAGTCTCTCACCGTATCCGGAATATTGAGCCCAACTCATCCTCCAGCCCATAGCATCCAATGCCTAATAGACATGGTTGCGTCTTCCCGGTGCAACTGAGCCACTGTATCCAGCCGAGAACAATCAACCCCGGGAAGGGCCCGCACGTCTACAATGGTGGAAGACCTCGGACTTAATCTTTTCTTAGGGAGAATTGATTCAGGTCTCATTAAACTAGACTTGGCTTAGTCATAACAATTATGACTAACCTAGTGGCATGGGTCAGCTCGGATTATTGACCACCTCAGATCAGAACTGTGTCAACAGATATGGCCAGGTAAGTGAGACCGGTGGAAGGAATATGCCATTAACTCGTACAAGAACGCATTCAGGTCGAGTAGCTTCCAATTAAAAACCAGTCGGTCGTCTGTGCCAAACTTACCTTAGACACCAAATTGTTGAGTCAGAACCAATTGGGTTAGCCTACAATCCAGACTCTAACCTCTGAGCCTTATTAGGTCTTGCTTGATCGTGACTCGATCTTGACCCAGACTTAATCCTATTAGGCTGGTCAATTTAAGCATTGTTGATCCCATCTAACCAACTCTTGATTCGGTTTGATCAACCGCTTAGACCTAATTGAGCTACCCAAGCCCGAACCCAGTATTATGAATATGTCTTAGATCTGAAATTCTCAATTTTAGACCTAATTAATATTCCATAAACTTAATTCTTAATTAAGTTGGGTTCATAAACAAAATATGCACAATAAATCCTAGGGTTTCAGGATCTAGGGTTTTGCAGAAAGTAAGTTTTTGGGTTTCTGATTAAGGACGAACACGCAGCACCCCTACACATCATAAGAACACCCCATCGAATGGGAAGAGAGGGCCTTTAAACCCTTCTTCGTTCTTATGACCGGACGGCCAAGAGGAACGCCTTAATCAGGAATTCATAACATTCAATACTACAAAACAGTTATAGATCTATATCATATATCTCATATACAAATTTAGATCTAATCAATGGCATATTTTGCATACATCTCATGTATCATAATCATGCATGTTTTCAGATCTAAATTATCACATAATAATCTGAAAAATTAGATTTAAATTGATCTAATCAAAATAAATTCTAATCTAGACAATTATGTAGAACTATTCTACAACTAGTCTAGTCATGCATCTATCATATCTCATATGATATTTAAAATTAAATAATTTTTATTTGCTGTTTATCAGATGTTATTATAACACTTATAATATCAGAAAACAGTAAATAAGAAGATCTAAAATATGATTTAATCATATTAAATCAAAGACATGCAAAACTATTCTATAGAACTATTCTATAACTAGAACTAGTCATGCATATCTTCATGTTCTTAGATCCAAATCATTTAATTTTAATTTTCCTGATTTCAGATCTGATCACATCTCATGTGACATCTGAAATCACGTTATTTTTAATTAAAATAAAATTAAAAATCAGATCTAAACTATTTTTAGAACCATGGCTCTGATACCACTTGAAGGGAAATCCTGATTTCCCTGACCAGGTTCGTTCAGATCTGATCAGATCAAGAGATATATTTCAAAAATTTTTTCTCTTAGATCTGTATCAGATCAGGGATGCTTCAGATCTGATTCTTATTTATTTAATAAAAATTAAATGAAAAGGATAAATTAAATCACATTCAATTTACCTGAATAGGGTAATCCTATTACCCTGTTGATGATCCTGTTTGCAGCGGAAGGTTCTGGATCAAGCCACGCAAGCGCCTGGCCTCTACCGGTATCCACTCGGGCTGGATCTGGAGATCCTCTTCTTCTCTATCACGCCTCCAAAAATCAGATCTGGATCTGATCTGGAGGATCTTCAAAACTCCTTTTGAAGATCTGCAGTCGTTCTTCGCAGCAGCGCAGCCTTCTTGCTTTTGATCTCCTTTTCTTGATCTAAATCGCACCAATCCAAATCCAAAACACTTTTGGACGTGGAGAGCAAGGGGAGATGAGAGTATGGCGTGGAGAAAGGGGAGAGAGGCAGCCTTGGGGCGTGGGAAGATTGCTTCTTGATTATTATTGATTTTTGATTCTTATTTTCACTTGGGCGCTGGGTCTCTTATATAGACTAAGCGTGATCCAAGTCATCTTCCTCCCAACCAATCACAACCCTTTGTGAAATCAGATCTAAATCTGATTGGTGGGATTAGAGTCCCCTGGATTCCTACTTGGAGAGTGCCTTGGACCAGTCAAACTGGATTCTTAGAAGAACTCTCATTGGAATCCTAAAGGGAGATGGAGTCCTTGTCCAACAAGGACTCCTAGGCGCCTCCTACTTGGGCTCACGCCACCCTTGGCGTGCGCCCTTCTCCTTGCCAGGTTCTGGCAGGGGGACAAGCCCCCACCAGCTCTCCAATAGGTGCATGACATGTGGTCAAAAGTCAAAGGGTGAATGGTCAACGTTTGACCAGTCAAAGGTAGACTTTTGACCAAAGTCAAAGAACAAGAAATGGCAGGTGACCAAAAATGGGAGGTAATGTCTTACAAATAAGACAACCTATTCTGACTTGGACAACCTCCAGTCAGACCATAAGAAGACTTCTGTTTGAGCACAAACTCCTTTGGCTCAGACAGGACGACTTATTTATGATAGCAAAAGAAGAACGTTAGGTTCAATCGAGTGCTAGCACGATTTCCTTGAACCTAATTGAATCTCATTCAGATCAATTGAACTAGATTAGTTCAATTGATGATCACCAGATTCAAACCCTTGTTTGTGTGACCCAGTTAGGTTCAGTTCTGTATGGTAATGGGATATGTCATGATCTCTATCATCGACATCATCGAAACTCCTTTCGATGGATCAGAACTCTTCTGATTCGAACAGCTAGAATGATCGATCATCTAAATCATTCTAATTGCTCCCAAAATCCACCAGTGACACCTAGCAGTATATGGTGGCAACCCATCAGAGCTGAATGCGAACCTCTTGGTGCAGCTACCTGTGTGATTCAGTTCTTCTATCTTGAGCCCCGATCAGATTAGGGTTAAGGTGAACTCGTCAAACCCTAATCTCTGTCATATGATGTAATCATTCGATTCGAGTCCAATGTGAAAATCTAAATAGAAACTCTTTCTATTATTTCACTCTGCCATGGCCATGGGCTTCAGGACTTGATTCTCATGATCATCATAGGGCTACTCCTCTACCACCGAGGTAGATAGATCCCATCTTGATGCAATCCAGTTCCTACAATGAACATGTCACAGCCAACATACACCTCAGGGTTCCATATGGCTAGGAGACCGAGTAATGGTGTAGTCAAACTATAACACCCTCAAGGTGAACTGCCGATGCATCTCAGGTCAAAGAACCAGACACACTACTGCAGCATCGAGTCAGTCATTGACGAGAAGGTAGACTCCCTAATGACTACTCGAGGTGGTCACGCTCAGTGCCCTCGTTCTCTAACGAGTACCTGTACTCTCGCTCTGGTGTCTCCACACCATAGACTCAAGACTCATCTACTAAAGAGAAGCGATCGTACACCAACCTTCCGGATCAATCACCATCCTCGTGATGATCCTATGGTCGGGAGCTATTTATGAGTTAATAATGATTATTCATGTCTTAAATTTTCAACTCTTGAAAATATGAATTATCATTACCATTAACTCAAAGGATGTATCACAGACACTAAATACACATGTGTGATAGAAAATAACCCATTTATTATAGTCAAAATTACAATTTTGCCCCTAGAAGTGTATTACAAGTGTCAGCCAATTCTGGCTTCTAGGGCACATATATCTAACATATTACTCTTCAATTAGCCAACAGATCCATCAAATATCCAAGAGGTATAGTGGAGGATGTCTTAATAAAGGTAAACAAGTTTATTTTTTCTGTTGATTTTATTGTTCTTGATATGGAAGAAGATTATGATGTACCCCTTATCTTAAGAAGATCCTTTTTAGCTACTGAAGGAGCTTTAATAGATATTCAATAAGAAAAATTAATTCTTAGAATCTAAGATAAATAAATTATTTTTAATGTTTTCAAAGATACTAAACATCCTGATGATAATCAAACTTATTTTTTAATTGATATTATTGACAATTCAGTATACGAGAATTCTATAGAAAATAGGTTTGTGACTATGAAAGCTAGCAATGTCCAATTAAAAGAGGACTTAACCAAACATGAAAGTATTCCAATTGAAGTGGCATTGGATTGATTCAACTCAAAACTTAAAGAAAGTCAAGCTGAAGACTATAAATCAGAACTACTAGATAGGTTATTTTTTTTCTTTTTAGTTTTGATTATTTTTTTTTATTTTTTAATAATTTATTATTGCTCTTTTAATTGAGCAAGATAGACTGAATAAGTAATAAAAGATAGAAGTATCTGCTAATGAATGTAACAAATTAAAGAAGTATATTAGTTGGTCAGACTTTTAGCAGCCTACTTAGATCATCAAAAGACTATTAGCACTTCTAATTGCACATGCACACTAACAATGCAAAGTAGGTATTGATTATAAGGCCAACTGAGTATTTAATTATCACTAAAAATTGATAATTAATATACATTCTAATCAAAGAAATTTGAATTTAAGAAAAGAGCTACCTGCCTAAAAATAAAGTATAAAAGATAGAGTATATGTGGATTGCCCAAAGCCTAGTAACTGGGTCTTTACACCTAGATCAAGTATGAAAATTCACATAAAATGATTGAGGAAAGGCCAGGATGCTCAGCACGCACAAAAAAAAAATGAGGCAGTGTGAAAGCTACCTTAATTCATAAGTATAAAATTGGGAATGTATAAAAAATTAACCAAAATAGGTGATAAAAAATGATACTTTTGCTCTTTAAATTAACACTGAAATACTAAGTTAGTCATCACGAACACAAGTGCTGTAGATCTTTGATGTAATCTAAGAAAGTTGTTAATTATACTGACTACAAAATTTGCTCCTAAAGTTCAATGCCTAGTTAGTGGTATTTTCTAAACTTTTTAACCTTTAACTATAGATTTATCTTTTTGATAGATGATCTTATTGAAACATGGTATTAAATAAAGCATTGCTAAGGGACTAGCAATGACTAAGTTGGGAGGTGTGATAAGTGATAAAAATATATTAATAAAAATATTAAATTATAAAATAAATTAATCTAATTTTAAGAAATTGATATTTTTATTAATTTTATATAGAAAAGAAGGCCATCAATATAAAGATCTTATTTTTCTAAATAAGATGAAATAAATTTCAAGCAAAACGAACTTCAAACAAGCCCAAAATTGAATTTTAAAGGAAATGATTAAAAAAAAAAAAGCTGACCAGTTTGGTTCAAATCGGCTCAGAAAAATTGGCTCAACAGACCGCCTGGCCCGACCGTGCTCAGATCGACCGCCCGCTGATGCCCAGCTTATGCCATGCTGACGTCAGGATTTTTCACAGCGCATGGTGGACCGCTACAATAACCAAGCAAGGGCATTTTGGGGATTTTATGGGGACAAGTACACTTCAATTGGCTAAAGAAAGTGGCGGTCCACACAACGTCGGGCTCATGCATGATCTATAGAGGATATTCTAGAAATTTTGCCTAATCTGACGGATGTTGTTCGCTGGGATTTGATCAAACGGCGGAAATATGTGCGCTAACAAACAGCGGATGCAACTCCCGATCGAGATCCAATGGTGGAGACGTGTTACCGATTTTAAACTAAGAATTAGAGGCTCTTTTGGGCATGATCTGATAGCCTAGATTCAATCTTCAAGGTTGATCCGATGGTCCAAATGAATTTTGACTTGATTTGGATTCTTAAAATAATTTTTTAGTGGTTTTTGGCCCATTTGATCGACATCCAATGGTCAGAATTGATCCAGAGCCCTTTTTGAGTTATTTTGAGAGTTTTAAACCCAATTTCAATGGGATTTCAACCTAAGACCACCTGGATTAGCCTATTTAAAGGCCTGCTGCCTGCTATTACCGAGGAGAAGAGGCGGAGAACAAAAATATAGAGTTAAAAATAAAGAGAAAATAGGGAGAAATAGAGAGAACAAAGAGAGTGGTATTTAGAGAGAGAAGAGAAAGAGGCTTTTTTTGTTATTTTTCTTTCCTCTTCTTTTCTTCTTTTGAAGGTCGGTATACAAAATGATTTTCTTCTTCATCGAGTTCTCCACACCAAGAGCAACGGACTACCAATTTCAGCGAACAAATAGTCTAATTTCTTCATGCTTTTTATTTTATTTGCTATTTTTGAACTTCTTATCATGAACTAAATTTTCTTTTACTAAGGCTAAGGTGTAACCACTCTTTTGATGCAATATTTAGTATGATTTATTTTTAATTTTAAATTTTATTCATAAGGAGTATATAAATTGGATCTTAATGTTTTTAGATTACTGGCCATCTTCTAATTGATCTGATGAACATAAATGATACCAACCAAGTACATGTATGTTATTGCTTCTAGATTATATGCCTTAGATTACAAATCGAATTAGAATTTATATGCATGCAGGAATTTTAGTGAGCTTTGAATGCAACGTATTTTAATTAGAGGATTTCACAAAACTTAATGCATCGATATTTATTTAAATTATACCTAAACCAAAGGATAATTAATAAATATTGATAGTTTTGCTATGCCTAAACCAAAGGATAGTGAATAAACTAGGAGACTCTACTGTCACATGAAATAAAATTAACCTAATAACCTGAATATTGTATTGACTGAGTTGGTTAACCGATTACCTTAGTAATCTATTGCTCTTAAGTTTAAAACCCTAATAATTACACTCTCTTTATTTTCTTATAATTTTTAAATTATTTATTTATTTTATTCTTTATTTTTTATTCTCATAAATCAGTCTTCTAAATAAAGCATAGAAAAGAGCTTTTCAGTACTTATTTTTCAATCCTCTAGGGATGATACTCTACTCACTTACTTTATTACTTGATCGACTGGTGCACTTGCCATAGTTATAGATTAGCATGCATCAGTAAGCCAACATTTGGCGGCTAGTCTTAATGTCTTCATGTTGGCACTAGAGCTCATCAGACATCGAGTCCAACTTGTAATACCTGGCTTTGTTATCTTCATCCATCCACTTCTCAAGAGACGCTCTCTATTCAGCAGATGGATGAGCTGGTAAGGTGGGAGGATCATATTTTAACACATGAGTCAACTTCTTAAAATCCAAAATAATTTTGAAGTTTTGGAGCCAATCCTTGTAGTTGGATCCGATCAGTCTATGGATGTTCAGAATACAAGCTAGTGGATTGGACGCAGACATCTTCCTATAGAGAGTCAAAGTTTCTAGTTAGATTTTGTAATTAGATATAATCAATTTATTTAGGGATATCATTTTAAAATAAATTAGGCTCTCACTATTTACTCTGATCTCTATACTCCCTTGGTAGAGATGCAAAAATCTTCGTGATTATTAATTTTTAGTGGATGGTGCGGTCCCACCGACTGGCTCATCACCTCACCCAATAGTTATTGGTGATGGGTCAATCGATGAGTGAACAACTCTTGTCCAATGATTTTCTAATCATGGTACATCCAAACTTAGTCTCTAATTCATGAATCTCACAGTGTCTGGAATATTAATCCACTCTTTAGTTAAGTCAGACCCATCATTTGCATGAATTGGATTCTTGATTGGATCCCTCACCATATCCAAAATATTGAGCCCAACCCATCCTCCAATCCATAGCATCCAATGCCTAATAGACATGGTTGCATCTTTCCGATGCAACTAAACCACTGTAACCAGTTAAGAACAATTAACCCCAGAAAGGGTCCGCATGTCTGTATGGTGGAAGACATTAGACTTAATATTTTTTTAGGAAGATTTAATTTAGGTCTCTTTAAACTTGACTTGACTTAGTCATAATAATTATGACTAACCTAGTAGCATGGGTTGGCTCGATTTGCTAGCCACCTCAAATCAGAACTGGGTCGACATAAATGGCTAGGTAAGTAGTTCGATGGAAGAGATATGTCA
Source organism: Cocos nucifera (assembly GCA_006176705.1). Classification (NCBI taxonomy): domain Eukaryota; kingdom Viridiplantae; phylum Streptophyta; class Magnoliopsida; order Arecales; family Arecaceae; genus Cocos; species Cocos nucifera. Next base: position 43,661 of record QRFJ01000936.1, on the reverse strand, counting down.
TTAACTCGATAAGAACGCATTTAGATCGAGTAGCTCCCAATTAAAAATCAGTCGATCATATCTACCAGACTTATCTTAGACACCAAATTATCGAATCAAAATCAATTGGATTAGCCTACAATCTAGGCTCAAACCACGGAGCCAAATTAGATCTTGACTTGATCGAGTCACATCTCAATATGATTCAATCTTAACCCAAACTTAATCCTATTAGGCTAGTCAAATCTAAGCTTTCTTTGATCCCACCTAACCAACTCTTGATTCAGTTTGATCAACCGCTAGACCTAATTGAGCTATCCAAGCCCAAACTCAATTTTACGAATATATCTTAGATCTAAAAATTCATAATTTTTAGACCTAATTAATTTTATAATCTTAATTCTTAATTAAGTTTTGGGTTCATGAACAAAACATGTAATAAAATTCTAGGGTTTCAAGATCTAGGATTTTATAGAATAATAAGTTTTGATTTTTGATTAAAAGTGAATGTGCAGCATCCCTACACATCATAAGAACATCCCATCAAATGGAAGGAGAGGGCTTTTAAATCCTACTTTGTTCTTATGACCAGATGGCCAAAGAAAATATCTTAATCAAAAATATAATTTCTACTATAAAACTAGTTAGATCTAAATCATATATCGCATATATAATGATCTAACTTATACATATTTTGCATACATCTCATGTATCATAACTAAATTAAACTTATATATTTTTATATCTAAAATATCATATATAATATTTAAAAAATAGAATTTAAATTTGATCATATCAAAAATAAACTATTCTAGATATTTTATATAATGATTCTATAACTAGTCTAAGCATGCATCTTTCATATCTCATATGAATAAAATAAAAATTAAAAATTTTATTTTCTATTTCTTAGATCTAACTACAATAATTATAATATCAAAAAATTAAAAGTAAATTAGATATAAAATTATATTTAATTAATTTAATAATATGATTATACTTGACTATACATACAACTATTCTATTCCTAGTCTAGTCATGCATCTCATATATTATAGATCTAAATCATAAACTTTTTTAATTTTTTGATTTTAGATCTAATCACATTTGATGTGACATTCAAAATTCTTTAATATCAAATTTGTGAGCTTAGAAGTGACACTCCCAAGTCTTGAAAATATGAGAAGATAGGTCATGGAAAGATGAAAGCGAGTCGGAAGAAGAATCAGTCTCAATAGTAAAGTTCAAAAATTAGGTCGGCTCACTCTGAGACTAAGTCAGCTCAGTTGAAAATTGGGTCGGCTTAGTTCAGGACTGGATCATCTAGATCTCAGAGGAAAATTTAGATAGAGAGTAGCATTTTTGGGCTATTGGCATGTACATAACTGGGTCAGCTCAGTCTAAGACTGAGCAAACCCAGTCGCAGGTTAGCTGGCTTAGTCTGAAACTATGTCGGCTCAATTTTTATGGATTATTATTTTCTGTACGTGGGTTGTTTGGATTTGGAATGTTTTTCTATGAGCTTGGGCTTGATCCTTTGTAAAGTATATATACTGAAAATAGATCAAGATTGTAAAAGTGCTGAAATACATAGAATAAAAAGCTCTTTTCTTCTAAAAATCTTTTCTTCTCTTCTTCTCTATTTTTTGATTTATTTGATCATGCTTTCGTAGAGATCTCTGAGAAGTACTTTCTTATTGCTTGGCTAATCACCGACGGCCACGTCGATCCATATGGGAAGAGTGCATATCCCAACATTTGGTATCAGAATGGGGTTGCATGGATGGAAGAAAGACACCTAGGATTTACTACATCCAGGATCTGTTGCACCAAGTTTTATCCTAAAACTTTTAGTTTGCTTTATGGTTGTCTCTGGATTGAGGTGGAGATTGTTTATATAGAGGAACGGTGATATAGAAGTTTGGAAAGAGGATCTAGGGCTAGTTAGATCTTCTGTGAAGGGTAGTTTTACTACTATGTGATCGTGAAGGATGTTAGAGATCTATTCTTGACTTGTTTGAAATCATGGGATCAAGTGGATTCAAAGTGGATTTTGAGAAGTTCGACGATAAGAAAAACTTTATCCTATGGCAGCAAAGAGTAAAGGACTTGTTGGTTCAGTAGAGGATCTACAAGGTCTTGATAAAAGAAAGGCTAAAAAAGATCAGTGCTAAGGATTGAAAAGAGTTGGAAAAAATTGCTTTTAGCATAATCAGGATGTGCTGGGCCGATCAGGTTTTGCTCGAGGTTTGCACAGAGACTACAGCAAAGGGGCTCTGGGAGAGACTGAAGAACACATACATGGGGAAGAACATGACGAACAAACTATGGTTGAAGAAATAGCTGTATAGTCTGAGGATGCCCGAAGGCAGAGATCTTGTTGCACATATCCAAAGGTTCAATTAGCTGTGTTCTGAGGTTATGAGTTTGGATGTGAAGATCGAGGAGGAGGATCGGGCATTGCTGCTATTATGTTCTCTTCCAAGTTCATATGATGGTCTTATAACAACTTTAGTTTATGAAAAGAAGATCCTAAACTATGAAGAGGTTGTTGGTGTGCTTAGATCAAATGAGCAAAGGAAGAAGATCTGCAAGGGAGATCCTAAGTCTGAGATCTTGGCTGTAAATGAAAGATAGGAAAGATCGAAGGAGAAGACAAGAGAAAAATCCAAGGGTATATCAAAGTCTCACGATCAGAGGAAGATGACATTGAAATATTATAAATATCATCATCCTGGATACCTGAGGAGAGATTGTCGCCTTTTGAGATCAAAAAAAGGGAAGGCCAGTAAGAAAGATGATACAGCTTCTGTGAGCAGTGGAGAAGAACTGCTAGTTGTATCAGATGGATCCATAGAGTATGATACTATATGGGATTCAGCATGCTCGCACCACATACTTTTCATTGAAAGTGGTTTGTTATCTACTAAAAGATCGATGATGGAAGTGTCAGCCTTGGAGATGATCACCCATGCAATGTAGCTAGAATTGGCTCTATCAAGGTGAGGATGTACGACGGGATCATTCGTACATTATCAAATGTCAGGCATGTACCAAAGTTGAAAAAGAATTTGATTTCTTTAGGCTACTTGGAGGAGCAGGGTTATGCTTTTAGTAGCCAGGCTGGGAGTGAATGTCTGAAAATTTCCAAGAGAGCTTTGATGGTGATGAGAGATAGAAGACTGAGCAATAATCTTTATAGAATGGAAGGCTCAGTGGTAAATGATAGTGCAGAGGTGCTAGCAACGGCACAGGAGGAGTAGATTTTATATCAACTATGGCACTATCGGATGGGTCATATGAGTGACCGTGGGCTAACAGAACTAAGCTGAAGAGGTATGATCCTAGCCCTAAAGAAGGAGGGCACAGATCTTTGTAAGCTGTGTATCTTTGGCAAATAGCATAGGGTGAAGTTTGCCAGAAGTACCAAGTGCAGCGAGAGAGTACTAGATTTAGTGCACTCAAATGTGTGGGAACCAGCTCCTATATCAGCTAGAGGTGGGGTAAAATACTTTGTTACTTTCATTGATGATTTCTCAAGGAAGGTGTGGATTTATCTGATAAAAGAAAAATTAGAGGTGTTTGCCCGGTTCAGAGCCTGGAGAGCTGAAAGAGAGGAGTCAGGGAGACAGGTAAAGTGTCTGAAGTCAGACAATGGAGGGAAGTATACTAGCCTGGAGTTCATGAGGTATTATGATGAAAATGGCATCAAACGCCATTACACGGTGAGGATGACTCCCCAACAAAATGGTATCGCGGAGAGGATGAACCGGACACTGATCGAGAAGGCACGGAATTTGAAGCTATAGACATCACTCCCAAAGTCCTTTTGGGGTGATGCTTTAATTTTTTCTTATTTTCTTGTGAATAGGTCCCCTCATTATAAGCTAAATGGAGGCATTCCAGAAGAGGTCTGAAGTGAAAAGAAGGTGGAGCTTGGCCACCTAAAAGTCTTCAGTTGCGTAGCCTATGCACATATGGAGGCAACCGAGAGGAGCAAATTGGATCCAAAATCGCAAAAGATGACATTCATAGGGTATCCGCAAGGGGTCAAGGCGTACTTGCTGTGGCACTCTCAGGCACAGAAGTCAGTGATCAGTAGTGACATTATCTTTGATGAGAAGAGCATCTTGAGGAGGTCTGGGATAGATAAAACTAGAGAAACAAAGGTGAACAGCGGTGGCCAGTCAAAGCATGATGGCATGCAAGTTACATCCACTTACAGGAGTGTTCTTGTTAAGGTGGAGCTGGGTAGAAAAGTATTGTCTCAGATTCAAAAATCAACATGGAGGGCTGACAGTTCAGACAGACAAGCAGAAGCAGCCATAGACATTAGACAAAGATGTGCCAGTAGGAGTGGCTTTGCATAAGCCCCAGCGTACTATTAGAAGATCGATCAGATGTGGCATTGATGAGGTTATCTCCTATGCACTCATCACTGTTAATGGAGATCTAGAGAATTATGCAGAGGCCATGGAGAGTGAGGATCATGATTCATGGATGCAAGCCATGATGGAGGAGATGGAATCACTTGAGAAGAATCAAACATGGCAGCTGGTGGATCTTCCAAAGGGTGCTCAACCTATTGGCTCAAAGTGGGTGTTCACAAAGAAAGAAGCACCTTCAGAATAAGGTAGAGTCAGATTCAAAGCAAGGCTGGTAGCAAAGGAATACTCACAAAGGAAAGGGATTGACCACATAAAAATTTTCTCTCCTGTAGTGCATCATACATCTATTCGAGTTTTGCTGTCACTGGTGGCACAGCATAACATGGAATTGGAACAGATGGATGTGAAGACGGCCTTCCTTCATAGAACTTTGGAGGCAAGAATCTACATGAAGCAACTAGATGGTTCCATGGAGATGGGACAGGAAGAAAAGATGTATTTACTCAGGAAGTCTTTGTATGGATTGAAATGATTTCCTCATCAATGGTATCAAAGATTTGATAGCTTTATTTTGAGCCTGGGTTTCAGCAAATGTGAACATGATTGTTGTGTCTACGTCAAGGATATAGATGAGGAGGATGCCCTGTACTTATTATTGTATGTAGATGATATTCTCATAGCCAGTAGAAGCATGGATGCTGTGAAAAGATTGAAAAGGGCATTATCATCTGAATTTGAGATGAAAGATTTGGGTCCAGCTGAGAAAATTCTTGGAATGGAGATTTGCAGAGATAGATGCAAAAGAGTGCTCCATTTGTCACAAAAAAAATATGTACAGAAGGTTCTAGAGAGGTTTGGGATGGACAAGGTCAAATCTACAGAGACGCCATTACCGAGCCATATGTCTCTCTCCAAGTTACAGTGCCCCCAGTCAGAAGAGAAGAGAGAGAGTATATGGAATGAGTTCCTTATGCAAATACTATAGGTAGTGTGATGTACACTATGGTATGCTGTAGATCAGATATAGCACATGCTGTGAGCACGGTTAGTAGATACATGGCTAACCCTGGGAAGGAACACTGTAAAGCATTGAAATGGATATTGAGATATCTGCATGGAACAAAGGATTATGGTTTGGTATTTGGTGGGTAGCTGGGAGGATTTGGAGAATAATCTATGAAGATGTGTGGAGGTTCAGGTCCTCTAAAAGGGTTTGTTGATGCAAATTATGCTAGTGATCTTGATACAAGGAGGTCTACTACTGGATACCTCTTCTGCGTATATGGTGGATCGGTGTCTTGGAGATCAACCCTTCAGCCAATCATAGCCTTGTCTACCACAGAGGTGGAGTACATTGGGATAATGGAGGCTACAAAGGAAGCCCTTTGGCTTAGGAGGCTGATTGATGAGTTGGGGGTGGAGTAGAGTAAGGTTATACTATTCAGTGATAGTCAAAGTGCTCTATTGTTGGCACATAACCCAGTCTATCATGCGCGCACAAAGCATATAGACATGAGGTACCATAGGATCATAGAGCTGGTGGAGGAAGGTGAAGTGGAACTGATGAAGGTCCATACTAAGGAGAATCAGTTTGATGCACTCACGTAGGTACTCCCTAGAGATAGCTTTCAGAGATGTGTGGCACGGATGGATCTATTGAGAAGAGATGAGTTCACAAGGACTTGGAAGTACCAAGGTGGAGAATGTGAGCTTAGAAGTGGCACTCCCAAGTCTTGAAAATATGAGAAGACAAGTCAAGAAAAGATGGGAGCAAGTCGGAAGAAGAATCAGTCTCAATAGTAAAGTTCAAAAACTGGGCCTGCTCACTCTGAGACTGAGCTGGTTCAGTTGGGAACTGGGTTGGCTCAGTCCAGGACTGGGTCGGCTAGATCTCAGAGAAAAATTCAGATAGAGAGTAGCACTTTTGGACTATTGGCATAGTACATAATTGGGTTGACTCAGTCCATACAACTGGGTTGGCTCAGTCTGGGACTGAGTCGACCCAGTTGCAAGTTAGCTGGCTTAGTTTGAAACTAGGCCGGCTCAGTTTTCGTAGGTTATTATTTTATGTACATGGATTATTTTGGTTTGGAGAGTTTTTCTATGAGCTTGGGCTTGACCCTTTGTAAAGTATATATACTGAAAATAGATCAAGGTTATAAGAGTGCTGAAATATACAGAATAAAAAGCTCTTTTCTTTTGGAAATATCTTCTTCTCTATTTTTTGATTTATTTGATCGTGCTTCCATAGAGATCTCTAAGAAGTACTTTCTTGTTGCTTGGATAATCACCGATGGCCATGTCGATCCATGTGGAAAGAGCGCATATTCTCAATAAAATCATAATTAAGAATCAAATTAGATCTAAAATAGATCTGATGAACTACCAACCTAGCTCTGATACCAGTTGAAGAAAAAACCCTACTTTTTCATCACAGGATCGTTCAAATCTGATTGGATCTGAAGAAATATTTTAAAAAATTATTTTTTATGATCCTAATAAAATTTATGATATCTTGAATCTGATCCTAAAGATCTAATATTAAGAATTAAAAATAAAATTAAATCTAATTTAATTTCATACCTTTATTTTGGATAATTAGATTATCTTGTAATGATCCTGATTGATCTTGAGGTTCTGGAAGAAGCCACACACGTGCCTGGCCTTTACCAGTGTCCACTCAGGCAGAATCTGGAGGTCTTCTTATTCTGAATCATCTCTTCAAAAATTAGATCTGAATTTGATTTTGAAGTTCTTCAAAACTACTTTGAAGAAGCAACGATCATCTCTTTCAACAGTGCCGCCTTCTTCCTGATCTGGATGCCTTTCCTCCTTGGATTGCACTTAAACCCATGCCCAACTCCTTTAGGCGTGGAGAGGAGAGAGAGAGGATTAGAGAAAGGTATGGAATAGAGGAGGGCAGCCTTGCAGCATGGTGAAAGGAGGAAATTCTCTAACTCTAGGCATAGATAGGGTTTAAATAGACCCTGCTGCATCATGCAGTGCCACATCATCCCGGCCTATGTTCAAAATAGGAATTGAAAGGTGTTGTCTTAAATCCATCTAATGAATTAAGATAATCCTTTTTTAATCTAGACAAGCTCCAGTCAGACCAAAATAAGGTTTTTGAGTAAATCCAAATAAATTTGGCTTAGTCGAGATGAACCAAAATGATTACAAAAGAAGAATGTTAGGCTCCATCATGTGCTAGCATGATTTTCTTGAACCTAGTTGGATCTAATCCAAATTAATTGAACTGGATTAGTCTAATTGATGATATCTAGACATAAATTCTTGTTTGAGTGATCCAATTAGGTTCAGTTCCTTATAGTAATGAGACATGCCACAATCTCTATCATCGACATCATCGAAACATCTTTTGATGGACTAGAACTTTTCTGATTCATATAATTACAATAATCAATCATCTAAATCATTCTAATTACTTCCAAAATCTACCAGTGACACCTAGCAGTATATGGCGGCAATTCATTAGAACCAAAAGTGAACCTCTCGATGCAGCTACCTGCATGATTGGGTTCTTCTATCTTGAGCTCCAATAGGATTAAGGTTAAGACAAACTCATCAAACCCAATATCCATCATATGAATTAATCATTTGATTCGAGTTCAATGTAAAACCCTAATAGAAACTCTTTCTATCATATTTACACTGCCATGGCCATGGCCTTATGGGCTCAATCTCATGATTATCATAGGACTACTTCTCATCCACCGAGGTAGATAGATTTCCTATTGGTGCAATCCAATTTCTATAATGAACATACTATAGCCAACATATACCTCAAAATTTTGAATAGCTAGGAGATCGAGTTATGGTGTAGTCAAACAATAACATCCTCAAGGTGAACTGCCGATGCACCTCAGGTCAAAGAACCAGACACACCACTGCAGCAATGAGTTAATCATCGATGAGAAGGTAGACTTTCTTATGATTGCTTGAGGTGGTCACGCTCAGTGCCCTCATTCTCTAACGACTATCTGTACTCTCGCTCTGGTGTCTCCATACCGTAGACTTAAGACACATCTATCCTAAATAGTGATTGTACACCAATCTTTCAGATCGATCACCATCCTCGTGATGATCCTACAGTCGGGAGTAGTTATGAGTTAATTATAAAAATTCATATCTTAAATTTTCAACCCTTGAAAATATGAATTGTCATTACCATTAACACAAAGGATATATCACAGATACTTTTAAATATATACTATGATAGAAAATAACTTATTTATTAATTTATAGTCAAAATTATAAAATTATCCTTAGAAGTATATTACAAGTGTCAGCCAATCTAGCTTCTAGGACACACATCTAACATTTTGATCAAAGATGGTTATCATTTATCTATACAAGGGATCATTATGACATTATTATGAATAATGTTACAATAATACATGGACAATAAAGAAATGATATTTAATATTTATATAGCCTGTTTAGTGTAATGTACACATTTAATAAACACCCAAGTTAGATTATGTCATGGATGTCTACATTTAGCATTATAAGCTTAGTCATCTTGACAAGAACAGGATAAACAGGTTAGTTTGAGTGGAAAACTTGATATCAATGATTGTGAATCATTGATAACTTATGAGTCTTATCTTCTTGGAAAGATGACAAAGTCATCTTGTACTTGAAAAGGTGAAGGAGCCAATAAAGTTCTAAGTCTCATACATAGTGATGTATATGGATCTATGAACTTAAGTGCTAAAGGAAGATACTAATATTTCATTACAAATGACCTATCTAGGCATGGATGCATCTGGCTTGAATCATTTAAAATGTTCAAATGATTCAATAATGAAATAAAAAAATAAACTAAAAATGATATTAAAACTCTTCGATCAGATCGAAGAGGCGAATACTTATCCTATAAGTTTGTGACATATCTAGGAGAGAATAGGATTCTCTCTCAGTAGATTTTTTTTGAAATATAGTATAATTGAAAGAAAAAATTAAACTTTGTTAGACATGGTTCAATCCATGATAGGATTTACTTGTCTACCTATTTTAGGATTGTGACTACTTCTTTTACTCTAAAAATATATCAAGTAAATTTATTGTATGGATTCCATATGGGATATGGATTGGGCATAAACTTAAACTCTCTCACCTTCGGGTTTGGAGTTGAACGACCTATGTTAAAGGTTTGCACACAGATAAACTTGGATCCTAGTCCAATAGGTGTTTAAGGATTATAAATTGTACCATGCTGAAGAACATAAGATGTTCATCCATAGTAGGGCATTCCTTTTCGAAAGGAGTTCCTTAGAGAAGGAACTAATGCCTATCAAATTGAACTTAAAAAGTTTGGCTGGTACAAAATGAACCAAGGAGATACGGTAAAGTACCACATTAGCCAGACAAATACTTCAGTATGTAGGTCTAGGATGGCGATCCTGTTAAGCTCGATCGAAACAATAAGGATCCGATCACCTATAGGGATGCAGTGCAGTGGTCTTACTCTAAAAAATGGCTTGGAGCCACATAATTCAAATTAAAGTTCATGAAAATCAATAGTGTGTAGACACTAATTGATTCACCTGAAGGGATAAAATCCATTGGATGTAAATGGATTTTCAAAAGGATTAGAGTAGCGCAGACGAAAAGGTAAACACCAATAAAGCCCGTTTGGCCATTATCTCAATTTTTAAATATACATTTTAAACGTATGTCTTTGTTATGAACAAAGACAAACCATGCATTTATAATTGGGTAAAATATTCTATAATGTTATTCCTTGTGTTGTCTGTGGATGAAATTTTCTTAATCAAAAATGACATTCCAACATTGCAAGGAATAAAGGTTTGGCTACCATCTAATTTTCTCATGTTCAAAATCAGATATGGTATACTCACTAATGATAGTGAGTAGATACCAGTCTGATTTAAGTAAGAACCACTAGAAGATTGTATAGACAATCCTTAAAGTATTTGAAAAATACTAAGGTCTAGTGACTCAAATATGAAAATACAGACTTAAAATATGTGGATGTTTTAATATCAGTCAGAACAAGATGACAACAAGAGAATGTCAGGTCACACCCTAATTGTAGGAGCAACTTGCTGGAAAGATTCCAAGCAGAATACTATAGCCTATTTATTTAGCGATGTAGAGTGCATCGTGGCATATGATGCTGCCATGTAAGCTGTGTAGTTGTTGAGGTTCATTAGCAGGTTTGGAGTGGCACCCTCCACCGATGGTCCAGTCCTATCATAGCACTGAAACCATTGCTCAAGCTAAAGAACCAAAGGATCAGCATATTCTGCATTGCTATCATCTTTGATTTTAGATTAGGATGATGTCGATCTTTAGAAGATTGATGAAAAAGAAGAACTTGACCGACCCATTTGCTAAGGCCTCAGAACTAAAAAGTTCTACAAACTTAAGTGAAAGATAGGATATTTGATATTGTTCTGATTGGCTTTAGTTCAAGTGGGAGTTATTAAGAAATGTGTCCTAAAGCTAATCATCTAAGTGGTAAATGATTGAAATTAGTATATGAATTATCTGATAATAATAGTTATTTAGCTAGTTCATCATAAAAGTTCTATCTTTCTTAAATGAACTTCTAAATTTTGATAAAGTCCTTAGAACCACAATCAATCAATAAAGAAGGATTTATCGGATGGTTCTTAAACTATTCACGATCAAATGATAAGTTATTAACAAGGATGATAACTTATCAAGTGTAGGTCACTGTCTGCCATATGCGTTGGTTGTTCTCATAACCAAATAGTGTAAAGACACTGGTATAGTACCCAGGTGAGATGTAGGAGTACATCTACACTGAATATGACCAATGTAGCACTATACTATCAAGAGTAGCTAGCTAAGGCCAATGGGTATAAGTATCCCTCCGATCGGAGATCATCGTGGTGACTTGGAAACAACTCGCTGTGCTTTGGTGCCAGACTGTCTGTATTTCTAATATATGTTTGAAAGATTTTTAGATACATTTAAGTACTTGTAAAGTTGATGTATGAGTCAAGATAGGATTGACCGTACCTAATTAGCTTCAAAAAGAGAATGACTCATTATGTTTCAATTTAGCA
>QRFJ01000936.1:0-31551 GCA_006176705.1 Cocos nucifera | reverse complement strand
AAAAGAAAAAGAAACATGGTTTCCACCGAGTAAACCGGGTCCCGTTGCCTAAGTAAGCAATATAATTAATCAAAAAGTGGGCAATGTGAAAATAAAAAATTAATAAATGAAGGATGGAAGTAGCAATACACCTGCCTATATGAAAGTTTAAACAAATCAGAGATAAAAGTGGAATAATTTAGAAAAAGTTCTGAAAAATTTAATGTTCTTTACTTAATTTTTCTATTGATAAGTATTAATACCCCAATGATATATCTCATTTAAGCTCTACTGAATATCAATGGCCATTTTGAAAATTGCTTAGGTAAAATTCGAAACTCTAAAGTTAAAAGGTATTTAAAACTAAATTCTTTCTTTACTCGAGGACGAGCAAAGCTTAAGTTGGGGGGTGTGATAAGCATCATAAATTCACCAATAAAAGTATTAATTTATTCAATTAATTTATATTAATTTTTAAGAATTAATTAATCAATTTATATATAATTTTTGAAAAATTCATATTTTTATTAATTAAAAAATTAATTAAAAAATAATAAAAAATAATAAAAATTAAAAAATAAAATTTTATTATCAATAGAAAGAGCTCATTTTTTTGATCACAACGAAATAAATTTCAAGTAAAACGGAGCTAAAATGGAAAAAGATATGAATTTTTGAAAGATATAAAATAAATAAAAATTAAATAAAAAAAAAAAGAAAACGGCTCAGCCGGCTCCGCAAGCCGAGCCACCAAGCCAAGCCAAGCCATCAAGCCGACTCAGCCGTTGAAGCCATCAGCCGGTCCACGATCCTAGGCGTGGACCGCCAGCTCAGCAAATTCCGGCGAATCAGAGATTGCCACGTGGTGGACCTAGACCCCTTAAGGGTCTACAGAAATTTATCGCGGCTCACAAGGGTAATTTAGTCTTTTCGTCCGACAACAGCGGCGCTGATTGGTTGCGGTGTGCGGTGCGGCCGGTCCACGCGGTCCATGGGAACAGTTATTGCGCGATCGGACGGATGTGGTTGTTTGCGGTCAGGATCGGACGGCTGTGGTTGCTTCCGAATTTTATTCAGATACAAACATCACGCGGATCACCATCGGACGGCAGCGCTCGATCCAGGCGATGATCCGACGGTCCAGAATGCTGCCGGCGGTGATCAAGACTCCCGAAGCGCGATTTGCGGCCAGATTTCCTCGATCAAGCGCGATCCAACGGCCAGAATTTAATCCGACCCGATCTGAGCTTATCTGCATTCGATTTTGATGATTTTTGGACCGTTGGATTTCTGTATTGAACGGCTGGATTTTATCAGATTTATCAGAGTCATATCAGAGCTATTTTGATTCAAATTTTATCCAAATTTCTTTGTATTTTTATGATTACAAAGGCTATTAGTCCCATATTGCCTTTAGAAAAAATATCCAGCCCTCCTAGCTCTATAAAAAGGACCCCAGGCCATCAGAAATTCAACATCTCCGATCAAGGTGAAGCTTTGGTACAGGGCGAAGCCAGGCTATGGGTTAAAGGCTGCTTCGAAGCAACGGGTGCCGAGAAGAAGAGCCGAGCTTCTACACCATCTTTCTGCCAATGCCGATCCAAGATCAGAGATCAGGCTATTTTATTTTCTTTTTAAATTTTATGTATTTAAATTCTAAAATTTTAATTAATAAAAATTTTTTTATTTTTGCATTTTAATTTCTTGCTTTTTAATTTTTATTGTAATTTAATTTCTGCACTTTAATTATTATTTTTTTGCAAGTAGATGCTAAGATCTAACTAGTAGATCTTAGTACCAAGTTTAAATTCCTGCATCTTTTAATTTTTATTTTAATCTTTCGACTTCAGTTTTTATTTCAAAATTCAAATCATTTTCTTTTTCTTTTATAAAATCAAAGATTTCAAATCTAAAAATACTACCTTCCCCGTGGATTCGACCCGACTCACTGCTATCTACGTAATTTTAATGATTTTAAGAAGTCGGATTAAACTGATAAACACGGTGTCTTAACGACAGCATCGCGTTCCTATCAGCTATTTATGAGTTAATTATGAAAATTCATATCTCAAATTTTTAACTCTTAAAAATATGAATTGTTATTACCATTAACTCAAAGGATGTATCATAGATACTTTAAATACACACTATGATAGAAAATAATCTTTTTATTAATTTATAGTTAAAATTATAAAATTATCCTTAGAAGTATATTACAAGTGTTTAGTCAGTCTGACTTCTAAGGCACACATCTAACAAACTCCCACTTGACCTAAAGCCAATTGGCTACAAATCTATGTCCCATCTTCTCAAGGTGGGCTTCGATCTTCTACTGGCTCAATGGCTTTATCAATGAATCAGCCGTATTATCTATAGTGTTGACTCTCTTAACTTTGACATATCCCTTCTCGAGGTAATCGTGGATAAGGTGGTATCGTCGCTCGATGTGCTTAAAATTCTGGTAAGACCTCGGCTCCTTAGCTAAGACTATGGTGCCATTATTATTGTAGTACAAAGGAATGGCATCTGATGGCATCACTTCGAGTTCTATGGTAAATTTCTTATAACAAAATGTCTCATTTGTAGCTCCCAACGCAATGATGTACTCTACTTTTATGGTGGAGTCTGCTATCATCGTTTGCTTGGAACTCTTTCAACTGATAGCTCCACTATTATAAATAAACAGACTTCAAAATGTCAACTTTCGATCATCTATGTCAGACATAAAATTTGAGTCTATATGCCCCTAGACTTAGAATTCTCCATTACCAAAGACTAGAAGCATATCCTTAGTCCTTCTTAAGTACTTAAGGACACATTTCATAGAAGTCCAGTGCTCTTCATCTGGATTTGACTGATACCTGCTCCTGACACTCACAGCATGGGCAATATCAGATCATATATATAGCATGGCATACATGAGGCTCCCTATTACTAAAGCATAAGGGATCTTGCTCATGCATTCAATCTTCTCGGGTGTGCAAGGGCACATCCTCTTGTAGAGATGAATGCCATGTCTGAAGGGTACTAAACCCCTCTTGGAGTTTTTCATGCTAAACCTCTTCAGCACCTCCTCTATGTACATTTTTTGTGAGAGACCCAGCATCCTATTCAGTCTATCCCTATAGATTTTAATTTTCAAAATAAAGGATGCCTCTCCTAAATCTTTCATAGAGAACTTCTTAAACAACCATATTTTGACTGTAGTCAATACAGGAATATCATTTTCAATTAGGAGGATGTCATCCACCTATAGTACGAGGAAGACAATAGCGCTCCCACTGACCTTTTTGAAAATACAAGGCTCCTCCTTGTTCTTAATTAATCCAAATGATTTCATTACATCATTGAAATTAGCATTCCATCTCTGAGATACTTGCTTAAGTCTATATATGGACCTTTGCAGCTTGCATACTTAATGATCATTATCACTGGATGTGAAACCTAGTGGCCTCCATATAGATATCTTTCTTAAGATATCCATTTAAGAATGCCATTTTCACATCCATCTATCATATTTCATAATCGAAATAGGCTGCAACAGCAAGCAATGTGTGGATGAATTTGAGCATGGCTACTGGCGAAAAAGTATCCTGATAGTCAATGCCTTCATGCTGACTATACCCTTTCGCTATGAGCCTTGCTTTGAATGTCTCTATATTCCCATTGGCACCTATCTTTCTCTTGAAGATTCATTTACATCCAATAGGTACTATACCTTCAGATGGATCTACCAAGGTCCAGACTTGGTTCGAACGCATTAAGTCAATTTCTGACCTCATTGCCTCTAACCATTTCTTGGAGTTGATATCTAATATCATCTCGTCATAAGTTTTGGGATCATCACCATGAACCCCATTTTCTATGAGGAACATTTACTCTACATCTTCTGATATAGTACCTAAGTATCTTTCAGGACGATGGAAAATTCTACTTGATCTATGAGGTGGAGGAGGTAGTGTCTGGATTGGCTCAATCTGACTAGGTTCCATAGGTTCCTTAGCTCATTTTTCATCGGAGACTTTCTCCTTGAGTCTAATCTATCTTTCGATGCCATCATCTAAAATAAACTATTTTTCAAGAAAGATGGTGTGTTGACTCACAATCACATTATGATCTTTCGAAAGATAGAAATAATATCCTAATGACTCTTTAAGATATCCAATAAACTAAGTTCTAAAGGACCTAGAATCTAATTTTTCCATCTGTTGTCTCTTGACATGGGTCGGACAATCCCAAATTCTGAGTTGACTCAGACTTGGTTTCTAACCATGCCATATCTCATATGGTGTAGTAGGAACAGTCTTAAAAGGAATCCTATTCAATAAATATATAGCGGTCATCAGACTATGTCCCTAAAGAAACTCATGGAGGTCCGTGAAGCTCATCATGGAACGGACCATATCTAATAGGATTCAATTTCTCCATTCTAAAATTTCATTGAGTTGAGGCATTCCAGGTGGAGTCTATTAAAAGACTATGTCATTATCCTTAAGATAGTCTAAAAATTCTCAACTAAGATATTCATCTCCTCGATCTGATCGAAGAACCTTAATAATTTTTTCTATTTATTTTTCTACTTCGAGCCTGAGTTCCTTGAACTTTTTAAAAGCTTCGAACTTGTGTCACATCAAATACACATACCCATACCGAAATAAATCATCGATAAAGATGATGAAGTAAACATAATTATCTTTGGTCGACACATCAAATGGGCCACATACATCAGTATGTACTAGGACAAGTAGGTCTGTGGCTCTTTTCCCATGTCCTACAAAAGAGAGCTTGGTCATTTTGCCATGAAGGCATGATTCACAAACTAGATGTGACTCAAAATTCAATGGACTCAATAGTCTGAATTTCTCCAATTTGTTAACCCTGTCTTCGACTATATAACCTAGTCTAAGGTGCCATAGATACCTATCATTTAGACTATCCCTAGGTCGCTTTGATTTTTTGGCATTCACGTTTTACTCGATATTAAAAATAGAAACATCAATATATAACTGGTAGAGACCATTTATAAGAAAACAACTTGCAATTTTATTTCTTTCATTAAGAATATTACGATGATCCTTAAGAAAACTAATTATATAGCCTTCTTGTGCTAAACATGAAATAGAAATTAAATTTCTGCTTGCTACAGGCACATAAAAATAGTCCTTAAAAAATAAATCTAATCCTGATGGTAATCGTAGAGGATAGGTTTTCACGGCTACAGGAACAACTCTTGCTCCATTCTCGATGTGTAGGATCATCTCACCATCCCTCAACCTTCTACTATCCTCAAGATCCTACAATGAAATGCACAAGTGAGCACTAGAACTAGAGTCAAGCACCCAACTAGATGCAGAAGAAATCATAAGATTAGATTCTATAACGAGCATACCTTCAGAAAGACTTACCTCCTTGTTCTTTAGGCTGGCCAAGTACAAAGGAAAGTTCTGCTTCCAATGGCCACCAGTATTGCAATGAAAATATTTTTCTTTATCAACAGCCTTCTTCTTTGGCTCTGCCTTCTTCTTTCCATCATCCACCTTCTGCTTCGTCATGGATTTCTTATTCTTTCCAAAAGACTTTCTCTTGGAAGAGTCCACTCCACAGCAAGTATCAAGTCTTTAGAACCTTTCATAGAAAGCTCAACAGTAACCAGCATGTTCGTGAGTTCAGCTAAAGTATTCTGAAGTTTATGCATATGGTAGTTCATAATGAACTGTCCATACGCATTAGTCAAGGATTGCAAAATTATATCGATCTGCATATCCTGATCTAATTTGACACCAAGCTTCTCAAGCTCTTCTAAGTCCTTGATCATCATCAAACAATGATCTTGGACCGACTGCCCATCATGCATCTGAGCCTTAAATAGTCTCTTAGTGACTTGATATTTGGCTACACAACTCTGCTCACCAAACAACTCTTGCAGGTGAGCCAACATTTGGTAGCTAGTCTTAATGTCTTCATGTTGGCACTGGAGCTCATCAGACATCGAGCCCAATATGTAATACCTGGCTTTATTATCTTCATCCATCCACTTCTCGAGAGCCACTCTCTGATCAGTGGATGGATGGCCTGGTAAGATGGGAGGATCATGTTCCAACATATGAGTCAACTTCTTGAAATTCAAAATAATTTTGAAGTTTTGGAGCCAATCCTTGTAGTTGGGTCCAGTCAGTCTATGGGTGTTCAGGATGTGGGCTAGTGGGTTGGACGTAGACATCTTCCTATAGAGAGTCAAAGTTTTTGTGAGGATTTGTGGTGCTCCCAAGCCTTGGGAGGCCATGAGAGAAGCCAGGGCATTGGTTTTGGAGATTTCAGGGGCTTAGTTGGTGCTTCAAAGATCTGGGACATAAGATGAAGCAAGAAACCAAAATTAGAGAATCAAGAATGCAGAAGAAAGATTTTCTATAGGTTAGACGGTTCAGTCCAAAACTGGATCAGCTAAGTCTTAAAGCATAGGCAAAATAGAGAGCTGAGCATTTAGGACTATTGGCATGGCATAGAACTGGGTTAGCTCAGTCTAGCACAGAACTGGGTCAACTCAGTTTTAGACTGAGCTGACCCAGTGAAACTTAGCTGGCTTAGTGCTGAGACTGAGTCGGCTCAGTGCACGAGTAGAGTTATGCGAAGGTCTATTTTGGATTAGGATCTGGGTTGATCCTAGGGTCTTAAGGTCTGGTTCAAGAGGTCTTAAGGGAGCTAACTTATGTATTGATCGGGTCTAGATCTAGAGGATCAAAGCATGGGAGATGTGGGTGTACAAGAGCTTGGTGAGTGTGATAGGAAGGCGATGTTGTCGTTAAGACACTGTATTTATCAGTTTAATCCTACTTCTTAAAATAATTAAAAATGCATAAATAGTAGTGAGTCAGGTCGAATCCACAGGGAAGGTAGTATTTTTAAATTTAAAATCTTTGATTTTATAAAAAAAAAAGAAAAGAATTTGAGTTTTGAAATCAAAAGTGAAGTCAAAAAATTAAAAGCAAAAATTAAAAGATATAGAAATTTAAACTTGGTACTAAGATCTACTAGTTAGATCCCTACTTGTAATAAAATAAAAAGCAATAATTAAAGTATAAAAATTAAATTATAATAAAAATAAAGAGCATGAATTTAAAGAACATAAAATAAAATTTATATTAATTAAAATTTTAAAATTTAAATATATGAAATTCAAAAAAAAATAAAATGAAATAAAATAGCCTGATCTCTAATCTTGGATCGGCATGGGTGGAAAGATGGTGTAGAAGCCCAGCTTTTCCTCTCAGCATTGGTTGCCTTGAAGCAGTCATTAACCCAAAGCCTGGCTTCAGCCTATACCAAAGCTTCACCTTGATCGAAGATAATGAACTCTGGAGGCCTGGAGTCTTATTTATAGACCTAAGAGGGCTGGAGAGTTTTCTTCTGGGTAATGTGGGACTAAAAAGCTCTTTGATCATCAAAATATGAAGAAATTTAAGTAAAAATTAGATTAAAAGAAGTTCTAGATGAATTCTACTACTCTGAATAAAATCTAGCCATTGATAGGAATCGAACGAACCAAAAATCATCAAAATCAGATGTGTATCAGCCCAGATCAGGTCGAATTAAATTCTAGCCATCCGATCGCACGTTGATGGAAGAAATCTAGCTGCTGATCGTGCATCGGGAGTCCTGATCACCATCGAGAGTATTCTGGATTATCAGATCATCCCTTGGATCAAGTGCTATCATTGGATGGCGATCCGTGTGAAGTCTGAAGCTAAAAAATTCCTCCACCGTCTGATCTTGACCGCAAGCTACCAGAGCCATCCGATCGTGCCTTTACTGTTGCCATGGACCACATGGACTGGCTGCACCATACACTGCAACCAATCAGTGCTCGCTACTTTGATGCAAAATTATCTTTTTATCCTATAGATCGTGATCGATTTTCTGTGAACCCTTTAAGGGTCTAGGTCCACCATATGTCACTTCGTGATTCGCTAATTTCTGCTGAGCTGATGGTCTATGCCTGAAACATGGACCGACTGATGACTTCCACGGTTGAGTCGGCTTTGACGGCTTGGCTTGGCTTAGTGGCTTAGCTTGCAGAGCCAACTGAGCCATTTTCCTTTTTTTATTTAATTTTTTTTTTTAATTTTAGAAATTCATATCTTCTTCGTTTTAACTTCACTTTGCTCAAAATTTATTTTGTTATGATCAAAAAAATAAGCTCTTTCTGTTGATTATAAAATTTTATTTTTAAATTTTTATTATTTTTTAAATAATTTTTTAATTAATAAAAATTTAAATTTCTTAAAAATTATATATAAATTAATCATTAATTATTAAAAATTAATATAAATTAATTGATAAATTAATACTTTTATTGATGAATTTATGGTACTTATCATGGATCTTTTTCATCCTTAAGCACCATTCTTCTTCAAATGATTGGTGGCTTCTATCCTTCTAGTTCAGCAAGAAGGGACTGCTCAAGGGTATCCCTTTCTCTATTTATAATTGAAAAAAAAAGTTCTTCTTTATGTCCGGCCCCTCCATAGAGTTAGGGCTTCCTTCATGGGGCTAATTAAGAGATGCGATCCATAGAGCCCCTGGGCTAGAGAGAGAGGACCTTGACTCAGCCACCATGTTGAAAAACTATAAAGTCCCTCTGCTGCCCGAATTAGTTGATAATTGGATTTTATACAACCTTGGCTTCAGTCCGTTCAACTCCAAAAATGAATACTTTGTGCTTTCTTTTCTTGCTCTTTTATCTTTTCTTCTAACTTCAGCTTTTCCAATATTGCAAAGATGACCCCTGAAGAGCTAAACCAACTGACCAAGAGATTTTGCACCTACAACAGAAAGGGAGGTGCCTCCTCTGGGGAGGCATCAAAATAAGTCAAAGTCAGAGACCTTATCTCGACCATTCCATCCCAAGTAGCTCCTGCTCAACAAGTTGTTGCACCCTTGCCAAGCTCAACCTCACCTATCGAGACTATTGCCTCTATGCCACCCAAGAAGAGAAAGGAGGTGGAGAAGAGGAGGAAGAGAGCCGCTATCAAGAAAGCCCAAAAAAATTCTGATGGGTTCGACAGCAATAGTGCCGATCTGGGCTGGGGCTCCCTTGATGACTGGAAAGTCGTCCAGTCCCTTATGAAGGGCTGCATCCTTCCAGACATAATCGAGAGGATGCTTTGAACTGATGATGAAGAGAGGATGCGAGAATGCGAGACTCTTATGTAGCCTTTTTAAAGGTAACTACTTTTCTCTTTAATTTGAATACTTACATGCTCTTTAATAATAATTTATATTTTGCTATTTACAGCTGGGGCATCACTTGTTTACCAATGTGGAGGTGATCAACCTCCACAATACCAAGGTTTCAAGGGCTATCAAGGAGGCTGAAGTTGCCCAGGAGGAGGCAAAGAATGCTAGGGCCGAGATTGAGCACCTGAGGGAAGCCCATTCTACTAAGATTGAGCATCTTCAGGAGGTGCTCAAGAAAGAGGAGCAAGCATCGACCGGACTGAAGACTGCCTTGGCCTTGGAGGAGGAGAAGAGAAAAAAAGCCAAAGCCAAGACCAGTGTGGAGGGGGAGTGGGCCATTAAGTCTTTTAGATCTACAAAAGAGATGGAAGACATCAAGGTGGCGTTTGCTCAGGAGACTTTTGGCAAGGAATTTGAGCTCTACTAGAAGAAGATCATGCACAAATTCCCCGAGCTAGATCTTCGCTTCCTGCTGGAAGAGTCTTTTGAAGATGAGGTCGAGCTTCCTGCAGTCAGAGTTGACCTTCCTCATGCCAAGCCTGCTGCTGTCGAACCTACCTTGTGCCTGCTGAGGGACCGACATCTGCCAAGGGCACACCGAGTTCTTCCACCTCCCCCTCCAGAGGTCGACGACCTCCACTGATTATACTTTTTTTATTTTTCTTTCACATCTCATGTACTTGAAAATTTTTAGTCAATGAAATTAATTTTCCTCTTTTGTCATACTCCTGTGTATTGTGATTTGCTTATACATCAAAGCTTCACCTGCAAATACTACCATCATACATGGTCTCTAGCTGGTGCGGCACCACTACCTCAGGGGATTCCCCTGAAGGCCCATATCAAAAATTTGAAGAAGAAAGTTTGTCATGTCATCAAGAAGTTGAAGAAGAAAGAAGACGAGCTTCAAAAATTAAAGAAAACTATGCAAAGGCCGAGGTCGAAATCAACCACCTCTACTAGGCATCCAAATAGTCTTTCAGGAAATATACAGCTAAGAAGTATCACTTATCTGAAAAGCTCGAGCGAGCGAAGAAGCTTGCTAGTAAGAGGACCTAGACTTCCACTACTAAAATTTGCTCTCTTGAGGCTGAGCTTCAATTAGCAAGAAAGAAGATCAATCAGCTGGAGAAGGGCTCAATCTGGGCTCCAAGCCAAGGGGAATACACCTGAGACTGGTCGAAGAAGTTTTTCGACCTCCAAAAATAGCTGCACGATGCTAAGTTGTATATGATACCTACCAAATTGGCTGGTGTGGGCAAATTGACGAGCTCAAAAGGAAGCTCAAGATGGCCAATGAAGAAGTGACTCAGCTTCGAAAGCAACTGGCAGATAGAACTCAAGTCGACCCGAATGCAGACTCAAGCGAAGCTGCTTCTTTGATAAATACTCTCAAAAATCTTTTAGAGTTATATAAAAATAACAAGGCTGAGCTTGTTCAACACAAAATTCAAATGGCCTATGAGGCTGTTGGAAAACCATGAAGGGTTTCATGCATATCTTTCGAAAATTTTTTGAAATTAGATCCAGTGGAAGACATAGATTAAACTATTTAACATATTTATGCATGTGATCTAATCACTAAATCCTACATCTACGATCTATGACATATCATGATGCATAAATAAATCTAAAAATAAATCAAGAATTGATATTGATCATATCAATTTCCTAGATCTAGAACACTTCTAGAAATCCTAGATCACATGTAGGTTAGAAAAGAGATCAGATCTCTTACCTTTGAGTGGGTCGAGAACACCACAACTAAAAATTATCCTTGTCCTTGTTGCTTAGAGCTGCATAGCGTATCTGGCCTCTATAGATTATCTACAAGAAGTCACTATGCAAATCAGAGATTCGTCGAATGAAGATCCACTTGAAGTACAAGCTTCTCATGGATCCCTCTTGATAGTCTATCTGAAAAGATTTCTTCGGATATCTTGGACACTTCAAGAGATGAAGATCTGTAGGAGCATTAGGAGATTCTTTTCTCTTATTTTTCTCAAAAATAAGAGTAAAAGAAAATTAATGAAATCTAAAGAAGAACTTGCACCCCAACAAGAGGAGACCCTCTCCTCACCACATTCTCATGCATTGTTTCTTTAATTTTTTGAGGAACAATTCACTCAAAATATGGAGAAGAAAAAGGTTTACAAAGGAACCCTAAGAGAAGATATTCTTCTCTTCTGTTTTTCTCTCAATAGGACATGATCATATCATGTCCAAAAGAAATCCAAGCCTCCTAGAAACATGGCACCCTCCTCCCCACACCCTAACCTATCCTTTTCTCTAGATTTTGCATGGAATACCAGTTTTTATTCATGCCAACCTCCCTTATAAAGTGGCATTCCTATGAAGGGTGGACTAGGTCAAAATTCCTAGTTTTAAGGAAACAAACCAAGGAGTTTGAGAGGCATCCAACTCTTGGACTCCTCCCCCAAATTGGATGCCTCCCCCAAAAAATCAGGCATGAGTCTTCTAAAATCCATGCACAAAAAGAAAATAAAAGGGGCAAACAAACAAGGATGGGCATGGGTAAAATTCCATAAAGGGAGAGGTAGAGTTTTGGAATGAAGGAACTCTATCAAATAGACTCCAAGGCATAAGAACTTGCCTTATATTGACCGAGTCAAATTTAATTCCAAAACAACCAGGATATGGGGCATGGAGACCTTTCTTAATGTGAGAAAACCCATATACAAAAACCAAAAATTGGGTCTGGTGTTTTTTTCTTAGGCATAAGGGATTGGGAGGAGTCCTGGTCTAACTAGGACTCTTCAATGTAGACTCGATCAAACCTAATTTAAATCTAATTGAGCTTGAATTAATGCAACCTAATTGAAGGATAATCCTAGTCCAACTGGAAGCCTAATTAAATTAGATTAAAATAGATTTAAATCTAATTTAAATTATAACTCAATTAGAAATTAGGCGCACTCAAGTCCTAATCAAATATGAAATTATTTTTTCTTATAATTAACTTATCTCATAAATCAAGTGGACTTAATCCAATCGAGTCCAAAGTAATTCTAATTGAATCTAAATCAATTAGACTTGATCTCAACCCAATTACTTAATTAAATTGAGTTAATTAACAATTCAATTACTAATTGATCCTCCTGCAATACTTGCACTTGATCGATCATCAATCGCATTGATGAATCGATCACTGAATGATTCACAATCATCGATCAATAGATAGTAACCTCTTATGTGTATGACTTTATAGGTTTGAAGCTAAGCCGGTAGCATAGAAACTAATTTCTTTACCAATCAAAATGATCATCTAGTAATGGTACCTAACATCCAGATAGGTTGAATGTATGTGAAACAATATTCTTAAAATCCTGATCTATGGTTACCGTATAATTCATCCCTTTGAATAATAATATTCATGACGACTTCGAGTTAGTTGTCAACACTTATACAAGTCATTCATATTATGTTTCAAAGTTTGCAAATCTTATGACTCCTCATGAGGATTACCCAGGCCTAGGTTTTGCTAAATTAAAACACAGTGAGACATTCGCTTCCTGAAGTTAATCAAAATTGGTCAATCTCATCTTGACTCACACACCAACTTTACAAGTACTTGACTGTACCTAACAACCTTTCGATCCTATCTTAGAAATATAGATAGTCCAGTACTAAAGTATAGTGAGTTGCTTGTAAGTCACCATGGTGATCTCAGGTCAGAGAGATATTTATATCCATTAACCTTAGCAAGCTATTTTTGATAGTAGAGCACTACATTGATCATGTTCAGTATAGGTGTACTCCTACATTACATCTGCATGCCATACCAGTGTCTCCACACCACTTGGTTACGAGGACAACCAATGCATATGATATATAGCGATCTATACTCGATAAGTTATCATCCTAGTTAATAACTTATCATTTAGTCGTGAACAATTTAAAAACCATCCAATAAATCCTCTGTTAATTATAGTTCTAAAGACTTCATCATAACTTAGGAGTTCATTTAAGAAAGATAGAACTTTTATGATGAATAAGCCAAATAATAATTATTATTTGATAATTTATATACTAATTTCAATCATCTATAACTTAGATGATAAGTTTTAGGATATATTTTCTAATAACTCCTACTTGGACTAAAGCTAATCAAAATAGTATCAAATATCTATCTTTCACTTGAGCTCGTAGAACTCCTTAGTTCTAAGGCTTTAGCAAATGGGTCGATCAAATTTTTCTTTTTTGTCAATCTTCTAAAGGTCGACGTCACCTTAATCTAAAATCTAAGGTGATAGCGATGCAGAGTATATTGGTCCTATGGTGCATCTTTGGTTCTTTAGCCTGAGCTATGGCTTCAGTGCTATGTTAGGACTGGACCATCATTGGAGGGAGCCACTTCTAGCTTGCAAATGAATCTTTACAACCACACAGCCTATATGGCCGCATCAAATGCCATGATGTACTCTATATTACTAACATAATAGGCTATAGTATTCTGCTTAAAACTTTTCCAACAGATTGCTCCTTCATATGGGATAAATCCATGACTCGATACTCTTTTGCTATCGTCTTTATTTGACTAAAAGCTGGAATCAAAATATCCACAAGTTTTAAGTCAGTTTCTCCATATATAAGTCACTGGGCCTTAGTATTTTTCAAATACTTAAGGATTGTCTATATGATCTTTTAGTAGTTCTCACTTGGATCAAACTAGTATCTGCTCACTACCTTTAGTGAGTATGCCATATCTGGTCTCGTACATAGATTGGGATAATCCAAGTAATCTTTTAGATCTATCTCTATAGATCTTCATCCCTAGGATGTAGGATGCTTTTTCCAAATTCTATATGGAGAATAAAGATGATAGCTAAACCTTTATTTCCTGTAATGCTAGAATATTATTTTTGATTAAGATAATGTCATTCACAGACAACAAGAAATAATATTACAGAATCTTTTGCCCACTTATAGATGTAGGATTCTTCTTCATTCATAATGAAGACATACGTTTAAAATGCATATTCCATCTTTGAGATGATAGCCAGATAGGCTTTATAGATCTCTACCTTCCCATCTATGCTACTCTAATCCTTTTTGAAAATCCATTTGCACTTAATAGATTTTATCCCTTTAGGTAAATCAACTAGTATCCACACACTATTGATCTTTATGGACTCTAATTTGGATTTCATGGCTCCAAGCCAATTTTTAGAGTCAGACCTCTGCATTGCATCCCTATAGGTGATCGGATCCTTATTGTTTTCATCAAGCTCAATAAGATCACCGTTCTGAATCTAGAAATCATAGTATCTATCTGGCTAATATGGTACTTTATCGGATCTCCTTAATGGTGCCACTTTAATGGACTCCAAGTTTGATCTAATCAAAATCAATTCTATAGGTTTACTAAATTGTGTTGGTTCTTTTTACCAATCGAACTTTCTCATGTTCAACTTTACAGGCACTAGTTTCTTCTCTAAAGAACTTGTTTCCAAAAGGAATGCCCTAGAGCTGATGAACAACTTTTGTTCTTTGGCATGGTAGAAGCAATAACCCCTAGTTTTCTTAGGGTATCCTATAAATAAACACCTATCAGACCAGGATCCAAGTTTATTTATATACAAACACTTGACGTAGGCCAGTCAACCCCATACCTGAAGGTGAGATAGTCTAGGCCTAAATCTGATCCATATCTTATATGAAATCTTTGTGATAGATTTACTTAGAACATTTTCAAAGTAAAACAAGTGGTCTCAAGAGCATAACCCTAAAACGAAAATAGGTAGACTAGCAAACCCCATCATGGATCAAATAATGTCTAACAAAGTTTAATTTCTTCTTTTTGATACACCATTATCCTGTGGTATTCTAGGAGGAATGCACTGTGAGAGAATCTCATTCTTTTCTAGATATGTCAAAAACTCATTGGATAAATATTCACCTCCTTAATCTGATTGAAGAGTTCTAATATATCTTTTTATTTATTTTTTTATTTTATTATAAAATTATTTAAATATTTTAAATTATTTAGACTAGATATATCCATACCTATATAGGTCGTTTGCAATCGTAATGAAATATTAATATCCATCTTTGGCACTTGAGTTCATAAGTCCACATTCATCACTATGTATGAGACTTAGAACTTCATTGGCCCTTTCATCTTTTTTAGTAAAAGGTGACTTTGTTATCTTTCTATGAAGACAAGACTCATAGGTTGATAATGATTCACAATCATTGATGTCGAGGTTTTAATTTTATCCTAACATGTTTATCCTATTTTTGTTAACATGACCAAGCCTTAATGCTAAAGTTAGGCATTCGTGACATAATCTAACTTGGATATTTATTAGATGTGTATAATACAGTAATAGGCTGTGATTAAATGTGTATGTTATTTTTTTATTATCCATATATTATTGTAACATCATTCACAATAATATCATAATAATCTTTCTTTATAGATAAATAATAACCATCTCTAGCCAAAAGGCTAACAGAGATCACATTTATCATAAACAATGGATGATAATGACAATCACTCAAAATGACATTCTTTGTATTGAAAATTAGCTCGACAATTCTTAAAGCTAGAATTGAAACAGGACTTCCATTCCCAACTTTCAAGAATCTCTCACCATTTTCAAACTTTCTATTTATCTTAAGTCCTTGCAACAAATTGTAAAGGACTACCGGTATCTAATACCCAGGTAGTAGAATCATAAATAGAGAAATTACAAGGTGTTATCATATAATATCTTTGATAAGCAACTCCTTGCTCTTTTCTCTTGTTCAACCTGTTGAGGTCAAGAAAAGCAAGATGTTCATGATAATACTTCTTCCTATGATCCTACTTCTAATAGTAGAGGCACTCTGCCTGATTTGGATTAACTTTGGACATTTTATTTTTACTGAACTTAAAAGCCCTAGCATGAATCCTGTAGTGTTGCTGAACCAAATTCAACTTCTAATACTGATTATCAAAGTTGGATCTCATAAGTCAATCACTATCTAATAGTGAAATGAGCAATTATGGTTTAGCCTGAATCTGGAAGAAAAGAGAACAAAGACCTATTGTACATGAATTATTTTAAGTCAAAAGACTTGGACTTTAGTTTAAACGTTCTTCCACTATTTTATATGAATCGGTTGTCTCTATCTCTAATTCGAGAAATTACTTTAATTTTTTAATAGGTACTAGAATCCACATAGACTACATACAAGCCTGAATTTGGTCGGTCAATCGATGTACATCTATGGATAAATTCTTTAACTAATTATTTCTCTAAGCAACTTTTAATATTTTAATTTTACTCTAGAAATTTAATCAATAGGCTTTGGCCTCTACTAAAAGGATCTAGTTGTTAGATATGTTATCCTAGAAGCCAGAATTGGCTGACACTTGTTATACACTTCTAAGGGCAAAATTATAATTTTGACTATAAATAATAAAATAGATTATTTTCTATCACAATGTGTATTTAGTGTCTGTGATACATCCCTTGAGTTAATGGCAATGATAGTTCTTATTTTCAAGAGTTAAAAATTTAAGACATGAATTTTCATTATTAACTCATAAAATGCTTCTGACCGTAGGATCATCATGAGAATGATGATTGATCCAGAAGATTGATGTACGATCGCTTCTCTTTAGTAGATGAGTCTTGAGTCTACGGTGTGGAGACACCGGAGCGAGAGTACAGGTACTCGTTAGAGAACGAGGGCACTGAGCGTGACCACCTCGAGTAGTCATTAGGGAGTCTACCTTCTCGTCAATGACTGACTCGATGCTGCAGTAGTGTGTCTGGTTCTTTGACCTGAGATGCATCGGCAGTTCACCTTGAGGGTGTTATAGTTTGACTACACCATTACTCGGTCTCCTAGCCATATGGAACCCTGAGGTGTATGTTGGCTATAGCATGTTCATTGTAGGAACTGGATTGCATCAAGATGGGATCTATCTACCTCGGTGGTAGAGGAGTAGCCCTATGATGATCATGAGAATCAAGTCCTGAAGCCCATGGCCATGGCAGAGTGAAATAATAGAAAGAGTTTCTATTTAGATTTTCACATTGGACTCGAATCGAATGATTACATCATATGACAGAGACTAGGGTTTGACGAGTTCACCTTAACCCTAATCTGATCGGGGCTCAAGATAGAAGAACTGAATCACACAGGTAGCTGCACCAAGAGGTTCGCATTCAGCTCTGATGGGTTGCCACCATATACTGCTAGGTGTCACTGGTGGATTTTGGGAGCAATTAGAATGATTTAGATGATCGATCATTCTAGCTGTTCGAATCAGAAGAGTTCTGATCCATCGAAAGGAGTTTCGATGATGTCGATGATAGAGATCATGACATATCCCATTACCATACAGAACTGAACCTAACTGGGTCACACAAACAAGGGTTTGAATCTGGTGATCATCAATTGAACTGATCTAGTTCAATTGATCTGAATGAGATTCAATTAGGTTCAAGGAAATCGTGCTAGCACTCGATTGAACCTAACGTTCTTCTTTTGCTATCATAAATAAGTTGTCCTGTCTGAGCCAAAGGAGTTTGTGCTCAAATCAGAAGGCCTTCATATGGTCTGACTGGAGGTTGTCCAAGTCAGAATAGGTTGTCTTATTTGTAAGACATTACCTGCCACCTGCCATTTTTGGTCACCTGCCATTTCTTGTTCTTTGACTTTGGTCAAAAGTCTACCTTTGACTGGTCAAACGTTGACCATTGACCCTTTGACTTTTGACCACATGTCATGCACCTATTGGAGAGCTGGTGGGGGCTTGTCCCCCTGCCAGAACCTGGCAAGGAGAAGGGCGCACGCCAAGGGTGGCGTGAGCCCAAGTAAGGAGGCGCCTAGGAGTCCTTGTTGGACAAGGACTCCCATCTCCCTTTAGGATTCCAATGAGAGTTCTTCTAAGAATCCAGTTTGACTGGTCCAAGGCACTCTCCAAGTAGGAATCCAGGGGACTCTAATCCCACCAATCAGATTTAGATCTGATTTCACAAAGGGTTGTGATTGGTTGGGAGGAAGATGACTTGGATCACGCTTAGTCTATATAAGAGACCCAGCGCCCAAGTGAAAAAATAATCAAGAAGCAATCTTCCCACGCCCCAAGGCTGCCTCTCTCCCCTTTCTCCACGCCATACTCTCTTCTCCCCTTGCTCTCCACGTCCAAAAGTGTTTTGGATTTGGATTGGTGCGATTTAGATCAAGAAAAGGAGATCAAAAGCAAGAAGGCTGCGCTGCTGCGAAGAACGACTGCAGATCTTCAAAAGGAGTTTTGAAGATCCTCCAGATCAGATCCAGATCTGATTTTTGGAGGCGTGATAGAGAAGAAGAGGATCTCCAG
Source organism: Cocos nucifera (assembly GCA_006176705.1). Classification (NCBI taxonomy): domain Eukaryota; kingdom Viridiplantae; phylum Streptophyta; class Magnoliopsida; order Arecales; family Arecaceae; genus Cocos; species Cocos nucifera. Next base: position 12,995 of record QRFJ01000936.1, on the reverse strand, counting down.
ATCCAGCCCGAGTGGATACCGGTAGAGGCCAGGCGCTTGCGTGGCTTGATCCAGAACCTTCCGCTGCAAACAGGATCATCAACAGGGTAATAGGATTACCCTATTCAGGTAAATTGAATGTGATTTAATTTATCCTTTTCATTTAATTTTTATTAAATAAATAAGAATCAGATCTGAAAGCATCCCTGATCTGATACAGATCTAAGAGAAAAATTTTTGAAATATATCTCTTGATCTGATCAGATCTGAACGAACCTGGTCAGGGAAATCAGGATTTCCCTTCAAGTGGTATCAGAGCCATGGTTCTAAAATTAGTTTAGATCTGATTTTAATTTTATTTTAATTAAAAATAACGTGATTTCAGATGTCACATGAGATGTGATCAGATCTGAAATCAAGAAAAATTAAAATTAAATGATTTGGATCTAAGAACATGAAGATATGCATGACTAGTTCTAGAATAGAATAGTTCTATAGAATAGTTTTGCATGTCTTTGATTTAATATGATTAAATCATATTTTAGATCTTCTTATTTACTATTTTTCTGATATTATAAGTGTTATAATAACATCTGATAAACAGCAAATAAAAATTATTTAATTTTAAATATCATATGAGATATGATAGATGCATGACTAGACTAGTTGTAGAATAGTTCTACATAATTGTCTAGATTAGAATTTATTTTGATTAGATCAATTTAAATCTAATTTTTTAGATTATTATGTGATAATTTAGATCTGAAAACATGCATGATTATGATACATGAGATGTATGCAAAATATGCCATGGTTAGATCTAAATTTGTATATGAGATATATGATATAGATCTATAACTGTTTTTAGTATTGAATGTTTATTGAATGTTCCTGATTAAGGCGTTCCCCTTGGCCGTCCGGTCATAAGAACGAAGAAGGGTTTAAAGGCCCTCTCTTCCCATTCGATGGGGTGTTCTTATGATGTGTAGGGGTGCTGCGCGTTCGTCCTTAATCAGAAACCCAAAACTTACTTTCTGCAAAACCCTAGATCCTGAAACCCTAGGATTTATTGTGCATATTTTGTTTATGAACCCTACTTAATTAAGAATTAAGTTTATGGAATATTAATTAGGTCTAAAATTGAGAATTTCAGATCTAAGACATATTCATAATACTGGGTTCGGGCTTGGGTAGCTCAATTAGGTCTAAGCGGTTGATCAAACCGAATCAAGAGTTGGTTAGATGGGATCAACAATGCTTAAATTGACCAGCCTAATAGGATTAAGTCTGGGTCAAGATCGAGTCACGATCAAGCAAGACCTAATTAGGCTCAGAGGTTAGAGTCTGGATTGTAGGCTAACCCAATTGGTTCTGACTCAACAATTTGGTGTCTAAGGTAAGTTTGGCACAGACGACCGACTGGTTTTTAATTGGAAGCTACTCGACCTGAATGCGTTCTTGTACGAGTTAATGGCATATTCCTTCCACCGGTCTCACTTACCTGGCCATATCTGTTGACACAGTTCTGATCTGAGGTGGTCAATAATCCGAGCTGACCCATGCCACTAGGTTAGTCATAATTGTTATGACTAAGCCAAGTCTAGTTTAATGAGACCTGAATCAATTCTCCCTAAGAAAAGATTAAGTCCTGAGGTCTTCCACCATTGTAGATGTGCGGGCCCTTCCCGGGGTTGATTGTTCTCGGCTGGATACAGTGGCTCAGTTGCACCGGGAAGACGCAACCATGTCTATTAGGCATTGGATGCTATGGGCTGGAGGATGAGTTGGGCTCAATATTTCCGGATACGGTGAGAGACCCAATTAGGAACCCAGTCTATGCAAATGGTGGGTCTGACTTAACTAAGGAGTGGATCAATATTCCGGATACGGTGAGATTCATGAATTAGAGACCAAGTTTGGGTGCACCATGATTAGAGAATCATTGAACAAGAGTTGTTCACTCATTGGCTAACCCATCACCAATAACTGTTAGGTGAGGTGATGAGTCAGTTGGTGAGACCGCACCACCCACTAGAAATCATCAATCGCGGAGATTTTCGCATCTCTACAGAGGGAGTGTAGGGATCCGAGAAAATAGTGGGAGCTAATTTGTTTAAAAATAAAATCCCTAAACAAATTGGTCAAGTCAAAATTACAGTATCTAACTAGAATCTTTGACTCTCTACAGGAAAATGTCTGCGTCCAACCCACTGGCACGTATCCTAGACACACATAGACTGACTGGACCCAATTATAAAGATTGGCTCAGGAACTACAAAATTGTTTTGGGTTCCGAGAAGTTAACACATGTTTTGGACCAGGACCCTCCCACCTTACCAGCTCGTCCATCCACTGAACAGAGAGCGTCTCTGGAAAAATGGATTGACGAAGACAATAAGGCCAGATACTACATGTTGGGCTCGATGTCTGATGAGCTCCAGCGCCAACATGAAGATATCGGGACTGCTCGCCAAATGTTGGCTCACCTGCAGGAGATGTTTGGTGAACAGAGTCGCGCAGCCAAATATCAAGTCACGAAATGACTTTTTAAGGCTAAGATGCGTGATGGGCAGTCAGTCCAAGATCACTGTCTGACAATGATCAAGGACATGGAAGAGCTTGAGAAGCTCGGTGTGAAGTTGGACTTGGATCTGCAGAATGATATTATTCTGCAATCCTTGACTGATGCATATGGGCAATTCATCATGAATTACCACATGCATAAACTTCAAAATTCCTTGGCCGAGTTGATGAATATGCTGGTTACCGCTGAGCTTTCTATGAAAGGTTCTAAAGGCTCAGTTCTTGCTATGGAACGGACTTCTTCCAAAAGAAAGTCTTATGGAAAGAAAAAGAAGTCTGTGAAAAAGCAAAAGGTAGAAGGATCAAAGAAGAAGAAGGCAGAACCGAAGAAGAAGGTCGATGGCAAAGGAAAGTGTTTCCATTGCAACAGCGACGGCCATTGGAAGCGGAACTGCCCTACTTACCTGGCCACCCTAAAGAACAAGAAGGAAGGTCCTTCTGGAGGTATGCTCGTTATTGAGTCTAACCTTACGGTTTCTTCTGCATCCAGTTGGGTGCTTGACTCTGGTTCTAGTGCTCATCTATGCACTTCTATGCAGGGTCTTGAGGATAGCAGGAGGCTGAGGGATGGAGACATGATCCTACGCGTCGGTAATGGAGCAAGAGTTGCTGCAGTAGCCGTGGGAACATACCCTCTTCGATTACCATCTGGTTTAGACTTAGTTTTGAAAGACTGTTATTATGTGCCTGCAGCTAGCAGGAATTTGATTTCTGTTTCATGCTTAGCACAAGAAGGTTATGTGATCACCTTCTTTAAGGACCATTGTAACATTCTTTATGAAAGAAATAAAATTGCAAATGGTTTCCTTATTAACGGTCTTTATCAGCTACATATTGATGAAGGGAAATCCTGATTTCCCTGACCAGGTTCGTTCAGATCTGATCAGATCAAGAGATATATTTCAAAAATTTTTCTCTTAGATCTGTATCAGATCAGGGATGCTTCAGATCTGATTCTTATTTATTTAATAAAAATTAAATGAAAAGGATAAATTAAATCACATTCAATTTACCTGAATAGGGTAATCCTATTACCCTGTTGATGATCCTGTTTGCAGCGGAAGGTTCTGGATCAAGCCACGCAAGCGCCTGGCCTCTACCGGTATCCACTCGGGCTGGATCTGGAGATCCTCTTCTTCTCTATCACGCCTCCAAAAATCAGATCTGGATCTGATCTGGAGGATCTTCAAAACTCCTTTTGAAGATCTGCAGTCGTTCTTCGCAGCAGCGCAGCCTTCTTGCTTTTGATCTCCTTTTCTTGATCTAAATCGCACCAATCCAAATCCAAAACACTTTTGGACGTGGAGAGCAAGGGGAGAATGAGAGTATGGCGTGGAGAAAGGGGAGAGAGGCAGCCTTGGGGCGTGGGAAGATTGCTTCTTGATTATTGATTATTTTTTCACTTGGGCGCTGGGTCTCTTATATAGACTAAGCGTGATCCAAGTCATCTTCCTCCCAACCAATCACAACCCTTTGTGAAATCAGATCTAAATCTGATTGGTGGGATTAGAGTCCCCTGGATTCCTACTTGGAGAGTGCCTTGGACCAGTCAAACTGGATTCTTAGAAGAACTCTCATTGGAATCCTAAAGGGAGATGGAGTCCTTGTCCAACAAGGACTCCTAGGCGCCTCCTACTTGGGCTCACGCCACCCTTGGCGTGCGCCCATCTCCTTGCCAGGTTCTGGCAGGGGGACAAGCCCCCACCAGCTCTCCAATAGGTGCATGACATGTGGTCAAAAGTCAAAGGGTCAATGGTCAACGTTTGACCAGTCAAAGGTAGACTTTTGACCAAAGTCAAAGAACAAGAAATGGCAGGTGACCAAAAATGGCAGGTAATGTCTTACAAATAAGACAACCTATTCTGACTTGGACAACCTCCAGTCAGACCATATGAAGGCCTTCTGATTGAGCACAAACTCCTTTGGCTCAGACAGGACAACTTATTTATGATAGCAAAAGAAGAACGTTAGGTTCAATCGAGTGCTAGCACGATTTCCTTGAACCTAATTGAATCTCATTCAGATCAATTGAACTAGATTCAGTTCAATTGATGATCACCAGATTCAAACCCTTGTTTGTGTGACCCAGTTAGGTTCAGTTCTGTATGGTAATGGGATATGTCATGATCTCTATCATCGACATCATCGAAACTCCTTTCGATGGATCAGAACTCTTCTGATTCGAACAGCTAGAATGATCGATCATCTAAATCATTCTAATTGCTCCCAAAATCCACCAGTGACACCTAGCAGTATATGGTGGCAACCCATCAGAGCTGAATGCGAACCTCTTGGTGCAGCTACCTGTGTGATTCAGTTCTTCTATCTTGAGCCCCGATCAGATTAGGGTTAAGGTGAACTCGTCAAACCCTAGTCTCTGTCATATGATGTAATCATTCGATTCGAGTCCAATGTGAAAATCTAAATAGAAACTCTTTCTATTATTTCACTCTGCCATGGCCATGGGCTTCAGGACTTGATTCTCATGATCATCATAGGGCTACTCCTCTACCACCGAGGTAGATAGATCCCATCTTGATGCAATCCAGTTCCTACAATGAACATGTCATAGCCAACATACACCTCAGGGTTCCATATGGCTAGGAGACCGAGTAATGGTGTAGTCAAACTATAACACCCTCAAGGTGAACTGCCGATGCATCTCAGGTCAAAGAACCAGACACACTACTGCAGCATCGAGTCAGTCATTGACGAGAAGGTAGACTCCCTAATGACTACTCGAGGTGGTCACGCTCAGTGCCCTCGTTCTCTAACGAGTACCTGTACTCTCGCTCCGGTGTCTCCACACCGTAGACTCAAGACTCATCTACTAAAGAGAAGCGATCGTACACCAACCTTCCGGATCAATCACCATCCTCGTGATGATCCTATGGTCGGGAGCTGTTTATGAGTTAATAATGATTATTCATGTCTTAAATTTTCAACTCTTGAAAATATGAATTATCATTACCATTAACTCAAAGGATGTATCACAGACACTAAATACACATGTGTGATAGAAAATAACCCATTTATTAATTATAGTCAAAATTACAATTTTGCCCCTAGAAGTGTATTACAAGTGTCAGCCAATTCTGGCTTCTAGGGCACATATATCTAACAATCTCCCACTTGTCCTAAAGCCAATTGGCTACAAGTCTAAGTCCCATCTTCTCAAGGTGGGCTTCGATCTTCTGCTGGCCCAACGGCTTTGTAAGTGGGTCTGCCACATTATCTGTGGAGTTGACTCTCTTGACCTCAACGTAACCTTTCTCAAGGTAATCGCGGATGAGATGATATCGCCGCTCAATGTGCTTGGACTTCTGGTGAGACCTCGGCTCCTTAGCAAGGGCTATGGCGCCATTGTTGTCGCAGTAAAGAGGAATGGCATCTGATGGCATTACTCCAATTTCTGCAGCAAACTTCTTGTACCAGAACGCTTCCTTTGCAGCCTCTGATGCAGCTATATATTCTGCTTCCATGGTGGAATCTGCTATCACAGTTTGCTTGGAACTCTTCCAGCTGACAGCTCCACCATTGCACACAAACAGACTTCCAGATGTCGACTTTCGATCATCTATATCGGACATGAAGTCCGAGTCTGTGTATCCCTGGACCAGGAGTTCTCCATTACCAAAGACCAACATCATATCCTTAGTTCTTCTCAAGTACTTAAGGATACATTTCACAGAAGTCCAGTGTTCTTCACCTGGATTTGACTGATATCTGCTTGTGACACTCACAGCATGGGCTATATCAGGTCGTGTACATAGCATGGCATACATGAGGCTCCCTATTGCAGAAGCATAAGGGATCTTGCTCATGCGTTCTATTTCCTCAGGTGTGCTGGGGCACATCTTCTTGGAAAGATGAATACCATGTCTGAAGGGTATTAATCCCCTCTTAGAGTTTTCCATACTAAACCTCTTTAGTACTTCCTCTATGTACATCTTCTGTGAAAGTCCTAGCATCCTATTCGGTCTATCCCTATAGACCTTAATTCCTAGAATAAAGGATGCTTCACCTAGGTCTTTCATGGAGAATTCCTTAGACAACCACATCTTGACTGATGTCAACATGGGAATATCATTCCCAATAAGGAGGATGTCATCCACGTACAATACGAGGAAGACAACAGCGCTCCCACTGACCCTTTTGAAAACACATGGTTCCTCTTCGTTTTTGATGAAACCAAACTTTTTGATCACATCATTGAAACGAGTGTTCCAGCTCCGAGATGCTTGCTTAAGTCCATATATGGACCTTTGCAGCTTGCAAACCTTGTGATCAGTATCACTGGATGTGAAACCTAGCGGCTGTTCCATATAGATATCTTCCTCAAGATATCCATTTAGGAATGCCGTTTTCACGTCCATTTGCCATATTTCATAATCGAAATAGGCTGCAACAGCAAGCAATGTGCGGATGGATTTTAGCATAGCCTACTGGGGAAAAGGTATCCTGATAGTCAATGCCTTCACGTTGACTATAACCTTTTGCCACTAGTCTAGCCTTGAATGTCTCCACATTCCCATCTGCACCAATCTTTCTCTTGAAGATCCATTTACACCCAATAGGTACTATACCTTCTGGTGGATCTACCAAGGTCCAGACTTGGTTTGAGTGCATCGAGTCGATCTCTGACTTCATTGCCTCAAGCCATTTCTCGGAGTCGATATCTGATATCGCCTCGTTGTAGGTTTTGGGATCATCACCATGAGCACCATTACCTATGAGGAACATTTCCTCTACATCCTCTGAAATAATACCTAAGTATCTTTCAGGGGGACGGGAAACTCTTTCCGATCTACGAGGTGGAGGAGGTAGTGTTCTTATTGGCTCAACCTGATTTGGTTCCACTTGGTCCTTAGCTCTTTCTGCTTGTGAGACTTTCTCATCAAGCTTAATCTGCTTTCCAATGCCACTATCTTGAATAAACTGTTTTTCAAGAAATATGGCATGTCGACTCACAATCACATTGTGGTCTTCTGGAATGTAGAAATAGTATCCTAATGACTCTTTAGGATATCCTATGAATCGAGCTCTAAAGGACCTAAACTCTAACTTGTCCGCTTGTTGTCTTTTGACATGAGCCGGACAACCCCAAATTCTGAGATGACTCAGACTTGGTTTCTTACCGTGCCATATCTCATACGGTGTGGTAGGAACGGTTTTAGAGGGAACCCTATTCAGTAGATAAGATTGAAGTTAATAATGAATGTCCCCAAAGAAAATCTGGGAGGTCTGTGAAGCTCATCATGGATCGAACCATATCCAATAGGAGTCCGATTTCTCCGTTCTGAAACCCCGTTGAGTTGAGGTGTTCCTGGTGGAGTCCATTGAGAGACTATGCCATTTTCCTTAAGATAGTCTAGGAATTCCCGGCTAAGGTATTCACCTCCTCGATCTGATCGAAGAACCTTAATGGGTTTTCCAGTTTGTTTTTCTACTTCATGTCTGAATTCTTTGAACTTTTCAAAAGCTTCAGACTTGTGTCTCATAAGATACACATACCCATACCTAGACAGATCATCGGTAAAGGTAATGAAGTAGACAAAATTGCCTCTAGCCGGCACATCAAATGGGCCGCACACATCAGTATGTACTAGGGCAAGGAGATCTGTGGCCCTCTCCCCATGTCCAACAAAAGGGAGTTTAGTCATTTTGCCTTGAAGACAAGATTCACAAGTTGGATATGACTCGGAAGTCAATGGACTCAATAGCCCATTTTTCTCCAATTTGTTGATCCTATCTTCTGCTATATGACCTAATCTCAGGTGCCATAGATATCTGTCGTTTGGACTATCCCTAGGTCGTTTGGCATTCACGTTTTGCTCGATAGTTAGAACAGGTACATCAATATGTAGCTGATAAAGACCATTAATAAGGAAACCATTTGCAATTTTATTTCTTTCATAAAGAATGTTACAATGGTCCTTAAAGAAGGTGATCACATAACCTTCTTGTGCTAAGCATGAAACAGAAATCAAATTCCTGCTAGCTGCAGGCACAAAATAACAGTCTTTCAAAACTAAGTCTAAACCAGATGGTAATCGAAGAGGGTATGTTCCCACGGCTACTGCAGCAACTCTTGCTCCATTACCGACGCGTAGGATCATGTCTCCATCCCTCAGCCTCCTGCTATCCTCAAGACCCTGCATAGAAGTGCATAGGTGAGCACTAGATCCAGAGTCAAGCACCCAACTGGATGCAGAAGAAACCGTAAGGTTAGACTCAATAACGAGCATACCTCCAGAAGGACCTTCCTTCTTGTTCTTTAGGGTGGCCAGGTAAGTAGGGCAGTTCCGCTTCCAATGGCCGTCGCTGTTGCAATGGAAACACTTTCCTTTGCCATCGACCTTCTTCTTCGGTTCTGCCTTCTTCTTCTTTGATCCTTCTACCTTTTGCTTTTTCACAGACTTCTTTTTCTTTCCATAAGACTTTCTTTTGGAAGAAGTCCGTTCCATAGCAAGAACTGAGCCTTTAGAACCTTTCATAGAAAGCTCAGCGGTAACCAGCATATTCATCAACTCGGCCAAGGCCAAGGAATTTTGAAGTTTATGCATGTGGTAATTCATGATGAATTGCCCATATGCATCAGTCAAGGATTGCAGAATAATATCATTCTGCAAGTCCAAGTCCAACTTCACACCGAGCTTCTCAAGCTCTTCCATGTCCTTGATCATTGTCAGACAGTGATCTTGGACTGACTGCCCATCACGCATCTTAGCCTTAAAAAGTCGTTTCGTGACTTGATATTTGGCTGCGCGACTCTGTTCACCAAACATCTCCTGCAGGTGAGCCAACATTTGGCGAGCAGTCCCGATATCTTCATGTTGGCGCTGGAGCTCATCAGACATCGAGCCCAACATGTAGTATCTGGCCTTATTGTCTTCGTCAATCCATTTTTCCAGAGACGCTCTCTGTTCAGTGGATGGACGAGCTGGTAAGGTGGGAGGGTCCTGGTCCAAAACATGTGTTAACTTCTCTCGGAACCCAAAACAATTTTGTATTTTGTTCCTGAGCCAATCTTTATAATTGGGTCCAGTCAGTCTATGTGTGTCTAGGATACGTGCCAGTGGGTTGGACGCAGACATTTTCCTGTAGAGAGTCAAAGATTCTAGTTAGATACTGTAATTTTGACTTGACCAATTTGTTTAGGGATTTTATTTTTAAACAAATTAGCTCCCACTATTTTCTCGGATCCCTACACTCCCTCTGTAGAGATGCGAAAATCTCCGCGATTGATGATTTCTAGTGGGTGGTGCGGTCTCACCAACTGACTCATCACCTCACCTAACAGTTATTGGTGATGGGTTAGCCAATGAGTGAACAACTCTTGTTCAATGATTCTCTAATCATGGTGCACCCAAACTTGGTCTCTAATTCATGAATCTCACCGTATCCGGAATATTGATCCACTCCTTAGTTAAGTCAGACCCACCATTTGCATAGACTGGGTTCCTAATTGGGTCTCTCACCGTATCCGGAATATTGAGCCCAACTCATCCTCCAGCCCATAGCATCCAATGCCTAATAGACATGGTTGCGTCTTCCCGGTGCAACTGAGCCACTGTATCCAGCCGAGAACAATCAACCCCGGGAAGGGCCCGCACATCTACAATGGTGGAAGACCTCGGACTTAATCTTTTCTTAGGGAGAATTGATTCAGGTCTCATTAAACTAGACTTGGCTTAGTCATAACAATTATGACTAACCTAGTGGCATGGGTCAGCTCGGATTATTGACCACCTCAGATCAGAACTGTGTCAACAGATATGGCCAGGTAAGTGAGACCGGTGGAAGGAATATGCCATTAACTCGTCGCACAAGAACGCATTCAGGTCGAGTAGCTTCCAATTAAAAACCAGTCGGTCGTCTGTGCCAAACTTACCTTAGACACCAAATTGTTGAGTCAGAACCAATTGGGTTAGCCTACAATCCAGACTCTAACCTCTGAGCCTAATTAGGTCTTGCTTGATCGTGACTCGATCTTGACCCAGACTTAATCCTATTAGGCTGGTCAATTTAAGCATTGTTGATCCCATCTAACCAACTCTTGATTCGGTTTGATCAACCGCTTAGACCTAATTGAGCTACCCAAGCCCGAACCCAGTATTATGAATATGTCTTAGATCTGAAATTCTCAATTTTAGACCTAATTAATATTCCATAAACTTAATTCTTAATTAAGTTAGGGTTCATAAACAAAATATGCACAATAAATCCTAGGGTTTCAGGATCTAGGGTTTTGCAGAAAGTAAGTTTTGGGTTTCTGATTAAGGACGAACGCGCAGCACCCCTACACATCATAAGAACACCCCATCGAATGGGAAGAGAGGGCCTTTAAACCCTTCTTCGTTCTTATGACCGGACGGCCAAGGGGAACGCCTTAATCAGGAACATTCAATAAACATTCAATACTACAAAACAGTTATAGATCTATATCATATATCTCATATACAAATTTAGATCTAACCATGGCATATTTTGCATACATCTCATGTATCATAATCATGCATGTTTTCAGATCTAAATTATCACATAATAATCTGAAAAATTAGATTTAAATTGATCTAATCAAAATAAATTCTAATCTAGACAATTATGTAGAACTATTCTACAACTAGTCTAGTCATGCATCTATCATATCTCATATGATATTTAAAATTAAATAATTTTTATTTGCTGTTTATCAGATGTTATTATAACACTTATAATATCAGAAAACAGTAAATAAGAAGATCTAAAATATGATTTAATCATATTAAATCAAAGACATGCAAAACTATTCTATAGAACTATTCTATTCTAGAACTAGTCATGCATATCTTCATGTTCTTAGATCCAAATCATTTAATTTTAATTTTCCTGATTTCAGATCTGATCACATCTCATGTGACATCTGAAATCACGTTATTTTTAATTAAAATAAAATTAAAAATCAGATCTAAACTATTTTTAGAACCATGGCTCTGATACCACTTGAAGGGAAATCCTGATTTCCCTGACCAGGTTCGTTCAGATCTGATCAGATCAAGAGATATATTTCAAAAATTTTTTCTCTTAGATCTGTATCAGATCAGGGATGCTTCAGATCTGATTCTTATTTATTTAATAAAAATTAAATGAAAAGGATAAATTAAATCACATTCAATTTACCTGAATAGGGTAATCCTATTACCCTGTTGATGATCCTGTTTGCAGCGGAAGGTTCTGGATCAAGCCACGCAAGCGCCTGGCCTCTACCGGTATCCACTCGGGCTGGATCTGGAGATCCTCTTCTTCTCTATCACGCCTCCAAAAATCAGATCTGGATCTGATCTGGAGGATCTTCAAAACTCCTTTTGAAGATCTGCAGTCGTTCTTCGCAGCAGCGCAGCCTTCTTGCTTTTGATCTCCTTTTCTTGATCTAAATCGCACCAATCCAAATCCAAAACACTTTTGGACGTGGAGAGCAAGGGGAGAAGAGAGTATGGCGTGGAGAAAGGGGAGAGAGGCAGCCTTGGGGCGTGGGAAGATTGCTTCTTGATTATTTCTTGATTATTTTTTCACTTGGGCGCTGGGTCTCTTATATAGACTAAGCGTGATCCAAGTCATCTTCCTCCCAACCAATCACAACCCTTTGTGAAATCAGATCTAAATCTGATTGGTGGGATTAGAGTCCCCTGGATTCCTACTTGGAGAGTGCCTTGGACCAGTCAAACTGGATTCTTAGAAGAACTCTCATTGGAATCCTAAAGGGAGATGGAGTCCTTGTCCAACAAGGACTCCTAGGCGCCTCCTACTTGGGCTCACGCCACCCTTGGCGTGCGCCCATCTCCTTGCCAGGTTCTGGCAGGGGGACAAGCCCCCACCAGCTCTCCAATAGGTGCATGACATGTGGTCAAAAGTCAAAGGGTGAATGGTCAACGTTTGACCAGTCAAAGGTAGACTTTTGACCAAAGTCAAAGAACAAGAAATGGCAGGTGACCAAAAATGGCAGGTAATGTCTTACAAATAAGACAACCTATTTATTCTGACTTGGACAACCTCTAGTCAGACCATATATGAGGCTCTGATTGAGCACAAACTCCTTTGGCTCAGTCAGGACAACTTATTTATGATAGTAAAAGAAGAACGTTAGGTTCAATCGAGTGCTAGCACGTATTTTCTTGAACCTAATTGAATCTCATCAGATCAATTAGAACTAATTAGTTCAATTGATGATCACCAGATTCAAACCCTTGTTTGTGTGACCAGTTAGGTTCAGTTCTGTATGGTAATGGATATTGTCATGATCTCTATCATCGACTCATCGAAACTCCTTTCGATTGGATCAGAATCTTCTGATTCGAACAGCTAGAATGATCGATCATTCTAAATCATTCTAATTGCTCCCAAAATCCACCAGTGACACCTAGCAGTTAGTTGAGAGAGGATAGTTCTCTTCA
>QRFJ01000935.1:225505-260783 GCA_006176705.1 Cocos nucifera | reverse complement strand
ATATGAATTGGTGTTACAGTAATTGCATGGACAATTAAAGAAAATGCATTTAGTTTTAATCATAGCCCTATTAGTGTAATGTACATGTCAAACAAATGTTCAAAACTAGATCATGTTTCTAATGCCTATCTTTGGCACTGTCGGATAGGTCATATAAACAAGAATGGGATTAATAGATTAGTTAAGGAGAACATCCTTAACATTGATGATTGTACATCATTGAATATCTGTGAGTCCTATCTTCTTGGTAAGATGATCAAATCACCTTTTACAAGAAAAGATGAATAGGCCATTGAGCTTCTGGGTCTAGTACATACTGATGTATATGGACCTATAAGCACATGTGCTAGAAGTGGGTTCTACTACTTCATTATATTTACTAATGACCTATCTAGGTATGGGAACGTCTATTTTATGAAGAGTAAATCCAATTCATTTGAAATATTCAAACGATATCAAAATAAGGTAGAAAAATAACTTGGAAAGAGTATTAAAACTCTTCGATCTGACCAAGAAGGTGAATACCTTTCCAATGAGTTTTTGACATATCTAGAGGTGAATGTGATTCTCTCACAATGGATCCCTTCTGGAACACCACAGCATAATAGTGTATTTGGAAAGAAGAATCGAATCATATTGGACATGGTTCAGTCCATGATGGGATTTATGAGTCTGTCAATTTCTTTTTGGGATTATGCATTAGAGACTGCTTGTTTTATTCTGATTAATATTCCGAGCAAGTCTGTTGCAAAGACTCCATATGAGATATGGACTGGACGTAGGCTGACACCCACACCTTAGGGTTTGGGGATGTTCAGCTTATGTAAAATATTTACAGACAAAAAACTTGGATCCAGGTCTGATAAGTGCTTTTTCATAGGGTACCCCAAGGAAACTAGAGGTTATTACTTTTACCTTGCTAAAGAACAAAAGATGTTCATTAGCAATAGAACAGTCATTTTGGAAAAGAATTTTCTTATGGAAGGAACTACTACCTCTAATGTTGAACTCAGTAAAGTTCGATAAGTGGAAGAACTGATATATTCTAGTGAACCTGCATAACTGAGCTTGATAAGATCAAACTCAAAGCCCATTATAGGGGCAGCCTTGAGGAGATCCGATAGAGTACCACATCAATTGGATAGATACTATGGTTTCTTGTTTTGGCATGGTGATCCTATCGAGCTCGATGAGAACGACGAGGATCCGATCACCTAAATGGATGCTATGCAGAGGATCGACTCCAATAAGTGGCTAGAAGCCATGAAGTCAGAAATAGAGTCCATGAAGGTCAACAGTGTATGGACACTAATTGATCCACCTGAAGGCGTAAAATTCATTGGGTGTAAGTGAATTTTTTTAAAAAAATGAAGCATGGATGGAAGTGTGGGACGCTATAGAAGCCCGTCCTGTTGCCAAGGGATATCATCAACATTATTAATTGACTATGATTGAGATATTTTTTTCAGTGGCAATGCTCAAGTCCATCAAGATTATGCTTCGGATAGCAGCATACCTGAGACTAATGAGGATCAGCAAATGGATGTGAAAATAGTTTTTCTAAATGGGAGCTGGACAGAGGTGGTATATGATATAGCCTGAATGGTTTTCACATCCATAGAGAATTCCAAGGTGTGCAAGCTTCAGAAAGATTTTATCTATGGATTGGAAGCAAAGCCATCTCGGAGTTGGAACATGCATTTTTGGATAAAAGTGATCAGAATGTATGTCTTTTATTAAGAACGGTATAAGAATCTTAATTCTATAGTTATATTTCTTGTACTGTATGTGTGATGATGATTCTCGTTAATCGAGAATGACTATCCTTGCATTATAGGGATAAAGGTTTTGGCTGTTATCGTAATTCTCCATGAAGGACTTGCTGAAAATACATCCCTACAATCCTAGGGTATTGGAAAGATTATTATAGACTAATACTTGAGGAAAATTCGGATTTTTGGATCAGGTTCATTCAAATTCTTGATCGGATTTAAGAGATATATTTCAAAAATTTTTTCTTATATCCAAATCAGAATACTTGAATATTTCAGATCTAATTTTTAGTATTCTATAATTAAAATAATAAATATAGATAAATTAAATTCATATTTAATTTATCCTTGATGTAGGGTAATCCTATTATCCATTTGATGATCTATAAGCAGTGGATGGTTCCTGGACGAGCACCGCAAGTGCTGGCCTCACGGTATCCACTCAGAATGGATTTGGAGAATCTCTCTTTTTCTATCATCTACCAAAAATCAATCTGAATTCTTAAATTTGGAGGGGTTCTTCAAAATAGCTTCGAATATCAGCAAGTTGTCCTTTGCACAGCCAGCCTTCTAAGCTTTCTTCATCGCCTTTCTGTCTTTGCCTAGATTGCACCAACTAGATCCCAAACTACTTTGGGCATGGAGAGCGAGAGGGAGAGATGGACTTGGCCATGGAGAGGAAGAGAGCAGGCAACCTTGGGGCATAGAGAATTTTTCTCATCTTTGGGTTGGTTGTCAGGGTCCTGTACTTTATAGATATATGCATGATCCAAGCTCCTCTTCATCCAAACAATTCACAATCCTTTGTGAAATCAGATTAAATCGTGATTAGTGGGAATTCGATTCCCTTGGCATTCCATCTTTAGATGTGGACCTAAGATCAGTCAAAGGTTGGTTTCTTAGGAGGAGTCTATCGAATCTAATAAAAAGATGGGGTCCCTACCAATCGGGACTCCTGGGCGCCTCAAACTTGGGCCGCACGCCACCGCTTGGTGGGCCGCCTTCCTCCTTGCCGCGGTGCCCCTCCTCCTTGCCAAAGGATCTAGTACGGGGACAAGCCCCACCAACTCTTAATTAGTGTGCGTGACATGTGGACAGAAGTCATAAGGTCTCACCCGCCTATATTCCAATATTTGATCAGTCAAAGGTCAACTTTTGACCAAAATCAAAGGCGAGAAATGGTAGGTGACCAAAATGGCAAGTATTGTCTTACAAAATAAGACAACCCTTTTGACCTAGAAAAGCTGTTAGTTAGACCAAGTGAAGGCCTCTGACGAGCACAAACTCATTTTGGCTCAGTCAGCATAAACTATTTTATGATTGTAAAAGAGAACAATTAGGTTTTCCAATCGATGATTTGAGCATGATTTTCTTGAACCCTAATTCGAATCTCATTTAGATCAATTGAACTGGATTAGTTCA
Organism: Cocos nucifera; assembly: GCA_006176705.1. Classification (NCBI taxonomy): domain Eukaryota; kingdom Viridiplantae; phylum Streptophyta; class Magnoliopsida; order Arecales; family Arecaceae; genus Cocos; species Cocos nucifera. The sequence goes on along the minus strand of QRFJ01000935.1, from coordinate 257,589 downwards.
ATTGATGATCACCAGATTTCAAACCCTTGTTTGTGTGATCCCAGTTAGGTTCAAGTTCTATATGGTAAATGGGATATTGTCATGACTCTATCATCAAACATTCATCGAAACTCCATTCGATGGAACCAGAACTTTCTAAATTTCGAACAGCCTAGAATGGATCGATCATGCTAAATCATTCTAATTGCTTCCAAAATCTACCGAGTGGACACCTAGCGAGTATATGGTGGCAACCCATCAGAGCTGAATGTCAAACCTCTTGGTGTACCTATCTGTGTGATTAAGTTCTCTATCTTGAGCCCGATCAGATTAGGTTTGAGGTGAACTATCAACCCTAAGTTTCTGTCATATGATTGCAATCATGTCCGATTCAAGTCGCGATTGTGGAAAAACCTAAATAAAAACTCTTTCTATTATTTCACTCTGCGATGCAATGGGCTTTTGGACTTCGAATTCTTATGATCATCATAGGGCTGCTCCTCTACCATCGTGGTAGATAGATTCCATCTTGGATGCAATCCAGTTCCTATAATGAACATGCTTATAGGGGCCCAATTATACAAAACCTCAAGGTTTCAAAAAACAAGGCTTTAGAGGAGAACCGAGTTATGGTGTACGTCAAACTATAACACCCTCAAGATGAACTGCGACGCACTCAGATAAAGAATCAGACACAACCACTATAGCAATCGAGTCAGTCATTGATGAGAAAGTAGACCTTCCTAATGACTACTCGGAGGTGGTCATGCTCAGTGCCCTCGTTCCTCTAAGGAGTACCTGCACTCTGCACTCCGTATCTCCAACATCGTAGACTAAAGACTCATCTCTAAAGAGAAGCATTATAACAAACCGAATCTTCTTGTGATCAATCGACCATCCCGGGTGATGATCCTATGTTGGAGCATTTTTTATAAGTTAAGTAATGATTATTCATGTCTTAAATTTTCCAACTCTGAAAATAGTAGAATTATTCATTAACGCATTAAACTCGAAGGATGCTATCACAACACTAAATAAAACATATATGATAGAAAATAATCCATTTAATCGATTATGAGTTAAATATTAATAATTTTGCCTCCTAGAAGTGTATTACAAGTGTCAGCCAATTCTAGCTGCTAGGGCAAATATAATCTAAATACTGAAGCTCCAACACTTTGCTGCATCATAACGTACCAATCTGAGCTACAAGTCCAGAGTCCCATCTTCTCAAGATGGACTCGATCTTTTGTTGTCTCAGACGGCTTTGTGAAGTGGGTCCTGTTCGCATTGTTCTGTGGAATTATCTCTACTTAATGATATCAAAATAATTCTTTTTATTGACAAATAATAACCATCCTGAGCCAAAAGCCCAATAGATATTATATTCATCATAAAAGATGGACAATAGTGACAATCACTTAAAATAATATTATTATTTTTGAAAAATAGCTCAAGAGTTCCTAATGCTAGGACTGAAACTTTACTTCCATCCCAAACATTAAGGAATCTATGGTCATTCTCAAACTTTCTACCAATTTGAAGTCCATGCAATGAATTGCATATGTGAATTGTACTCCTAGTATCTAATACCCAGGTAGATGCATCATAAATAGTGAAATTGTAAGATATTATCATATAACATTCTTACCGAGCAACTCTTTATTGATTTCTGCTATTCGGCCTATTCAAATCAAGAGGACCATTTCTCTTTGTGTCTGCCTGATTAAGGTTAACACTAGACTCCTCGTTCTTAGGTCCTAAATGCTTATCACTATCTAATAGTGAACGGAGCAGAGTTACACTAGCCATTCTATTTATCTGAAAGAAAAATATGAAATCTTATTTGCACTAAAATTAATTAATCCTAAAGACTTGGACTTTAGTCTAAAGATCCTTCCACTATTTTTAAATGAATCAATAGCCTCTACCTCCAATTCAAGGAATTACACTAACTTCTTAGTGGGTATTGGAATCCACATAGACTATAAATGGATCCGAGAAAAGCTCTGGCTAACCCGCGAGCATCACAGATAGGTTCACAATCAATTATTTCTCTAAATAATTCTCAATAATTAGGTTTTTCCCCAAAAACCAATTTAGTAGGCTATGGCCTCCACTGAAAAAGGTTTGATTAGGTCTAACCATTAACATGATTGACTTCGGTGCATCAAACCAATGATAGCCAGGCCCGAGGAAAGCTCTGGCTAACTTGATCCCTATTAAGAGAGTGTGACTTAATCATCATATTATGGATAATAATTCCAATATCTAGATGAACACTAGGTGTAAGGCACCTCCAATATCCACCTAGAAAATTGGACTCATTACTATTCACCTTAATGGGAGGCTATGACTTAGTTATCCCTATAACTTAGTCATTTTAAGAATCTAATAATTTAGAGGATTTAATTTACTTATGATTTAAGATAGAAATGATATGGACCATATTTTTTCTACTGACTTCACCAAGTCAAATCCTTCCACTTACTTCGCCAAGTTAATTGATGAGGACTAAGATCAATTTTGATCCATGGGCACCTAATTCAATCTTACTGAATTGAAATCAGTCAAACTGATTCCAAGTGACATGGGTCAGCTCTAAGCACTAAATGATCTAATCAAATTCTAATTGACCATGTCGACCAGGTAAATGAGATCAGTGGAAGGGATATGCCATTAACTCGTCGAAGATCGAATCAGTATGAGTAGCTTCCAATTAAAAATCACTGGTCTAAATTGCCAAACTTATCTTAGACACCAATTGATTAACTAGGTTTAATCAGATCAACCTAGTAATTTTGGGCAACACTGCTTAGCCATGAATTAAGTCCAACTTGGTTTTGTTAAAAACATGGACTCATTCAACTACAACTATTGAAGTTGAGTCTAGAGTGTCCTTGACCTAATCTAAGTCAACACTTGATTAGATTTGATCAACTACTCTAGATTAATCCATTCTTTAACTAACATTAGGTCTAACCCAACCTAATTCATCTAACCCTTTAACCCATAGTATTATGCAATTATCTTAGGTTTTTAACTCATAATTCTAGACCTAACTAGACTACACTTAATTCTTTTAATTAAGTTTTGAGCTGATGGGTTAGGATTCGGCATTTCAAAAATAATTTTTAATTTTAAAAGATTCTTTACAATGTAGCACTGTTTCACCAAATAGGTTGACTCATTTCAAAAATGGGTTGGCTTATTTCACAAACAAGCACTAGTTGTAGGTTAGAACACTTAAAAACAGCCATTGAATAGCTTTAGCTAGCTTCTAAGTCGAGCTGGCTCCTATTCCATCTAAGCCGGCTCGAGCAAACGTCAAGTCAATCCATCGCCTAAGACAATCGGCTCAAGCAAAAGCCCATAAGCTTTCATTCCATCGAGCTGGCTCGGATCCTATTCGAGCCAACCTAAGCAAACATTGAAACAGCCCATCACCTAAGACAGTTGGCTCGAACAGAAGCCCTGAAGGCCATCTTTTAGTCGAGCTAGCTCAGATCCCATCCGAGTCGGCCCAAATAGAAGCCAAGTCAGCTCGATTTCTGACCATGCCAGCCCAAATAGAAGGTCGCAGAGACGTTTCAGGCTGGCACACTAGTTGAGCTGGCTCGATCCTGAGACAGCCGACTCGACCAGCAAATAGAACCTTCATAAGATTCTATTCAAGTTTAATCTAAAATTATGTACATTACATAAAAATCATGAAATATTTAAATCTAATCTAAACACAAATTCATGATAAAATTTAGACTAAAACTAATTCAAAACATATCATAAAAATTTATTAGATCACATCTAAAATTTTTATGATTAAAGTTATAGATCGTAAAGTACCAGGATAACCAATCCATTGTAAGGGATAAACTTTATAGCAAGATGATGCATGCTAATTTATAGCTATGGCAAGTGCACCAGTCGATCAAGTAATAAAGTGAATGAGTAGAGTATCATCCCTAGAGGATTGAAAAATAAGTACTGAAAAACTCTTTCCTATACTTTATTTAGAAGATCGATTTATGAGAATAAGAAATTGAAGAAAATAAAAAAAATAATTAAAAGTTTTTAATTAAATAGAGAGAGTGTAAATTATTAGGATTTTAAACTTAAGAGCAATGGATTACTAAGGCAATCGGTTCACCAACTCAGTCAATACAATATTCAGATTTTTAGATTAATTTTATTTCATGTGACGGTGGAGTCTCCTAATTTATTTACTACCCTTTGGTCCAGGCATAGCAAAACTTATTAATATTTATTAATTACCCTTTGGTCCAGGTGTAATTTAAATAAATATTAATGCATTAGGTTTTGTGAAACCCTCTAATTAAAATACACTGCGTCCAAAGCGCACTAAAATTTCCGCATGCATATGAATTCTAATTTGATTCATAATACAAGGTATATAATCAAGAAGCATTAACATAGATGTACTTGGTCCGTAACATCTATGTTCATCAGATCAATTAGAAGATGGCCAGTAATCTAAAAGCATTAAGATCAGATTTATATACTCCTCATGAATAAAATTTAAATAAATCATACTGAATATTGCATCAAAAGAGTGGCTACACCTTAGTTTAAAAAATTTAGTTCATATAACAAGTTCAAAAATAAAAAAAGCATAGAATGACTGTTTGATTGTATTGATTTCTCTCTGTGTAAATTGCGAAAAATGCTGATCATTTGCGAAAATTTTTTTTTTTTTGAAATTCAATTCTGGGCTCGTTTGAAGTCCGTTTTGCCTGAAATTTTTTTCATCTGAACCAGAAAAATAAGATCTTCACATTGGTGGCCTTCTTTCCTACATAAGATTAATAAAAGTATCAATTTCTAAAAAATAGATTAATTTATTTTATAATTTAATACTTTTATTAGTATATTTTTACCACTTATCACACCCCCCAACTTAGTCATTGCTAGTCCCTTAGCAATGTTTTATTTAATACCATGTTTCAATAAGATTATCCATCACAAAGATAAAATCTAGGATTAAAGGTCAAAAAGTTTAGAAAATACTGCTAACTAAGCATTGAGCTTCAGAAGCAAATTTTTCAGTCAATACAATTAAAAACTTTCTTAGAGTACATCAAAGATCTATAGCACTTGTGTTCGTGATGACTAACTTTAGCATTTCAGTATTAAATTAAAAGAACAAAAGTATCCTCTCTTATCACCTATTTTGGTCAATTTTCTATACATTCTCAATTTTATACTCATGAATTAAGGTAGCTTTCACACTGCCTTTTCTTTTCTTTTTTTTTTTTTTTTTTTTTTTACTGTGCTGAGCATCCTGGCCTTTCCTTCACCATTTTACGTGAATTTTCACACTTGACCTAGGTGCAGAGACCAGTTACTAGGCTTTGGGCAATCCACATATACTCTATCTTTTGCACTTTATTTATAGGCAGGTAGCTCTTTCCTTAAATTCAAGTTTCTTTGATTAGAATGTATATTAATTATCCAATTTTCAGTGATAATTGAATCCTCAGTTGGCCTTATAATCAATACCTACTTTGCCTTGTTAGTGTGCATGTGCAATAAAAAGTGCTAATAATCTTTTAATGACCTAAGTAGGCTGCTAAAAGTTGACCAACTAATCTACTTCTTTAACTCATTACATTCATTAGCAAATAATTCTATCTTTTATCACTTATCCAGTTTATCTTGCTCAAGATTTTCTTCTTGACACATGATTTTTTTTTTTTATAATTATTCTACATTGTCTTAAAGGAGAAAGAAAAATAAAGGATGTAATAAAGGATAGGAAGGAATACACCTGATTTTGTTCAGTCTGGTTCTTTGGAGCTTTGAAATTTTGCTTGAGTTCTCATTGATTTTTCTGCAAAATTGAAAATACACACCAGAGCAGTAAAAGAGCAACAACAAATTACTAAAAAATAAAAGAAAAGAAAAATGATCAAAACTAAAAAGAAAAGAAACAACCTATCTAGTAGTTCTGATTTATAGTCTTCAGCTTGACTTTCTTTGAGTTCTAAAGTGGATCAATCTGGTGCCACTTCAATTGGAATACTTTCATGTTTGATCGAGTCCTCTTTCAATTTGACATTGCTCGCTTTTATAGTCTCAAACCTATTTTCTACAGAATTCTCATATAATGGATTGTCAATAATATCAATTAGAAAATAAGTTTGATTATCATCAGGATGTTTAGTATCTTTGAAAACATTAAAAGTAACTTGTTCATCTTGGACTCTAAGAATTAATTTTTCTTGTTGAACATCTATTAAAGCTCCTCCAGTAGCTAAAAAGGGTCTCCCTAAAATAAGGGGTACATCATAATCTTCTTCCATATCAAGAACAATAAAATCAACAGGAAAAATAAACTTGTTTACCTTTACCAAGACATCCTCCACTATACCTCTTGGATATTTAATGGATCTATCGGCTAATTGAAGAGTAATAGTGGTAGGCTTTGGTTCTCCTAGACCCAGCTTCCTGAAAATAGAAAAAGGCATGAGATTAATGCTTGCTCCTAAATCACATAAAACTTTATCAAAACTACAATCACCAATAATGCAGGGGATAGTAAAACTCCCTGGATCTTTTAGCTTCTGTGGTAATTTATTTTGAAGTATTGCTGAGCATTCTTCATTCAAATTTATTCTCTCATGCTCCTTCAGCTTTTTCTTATTTGTTAAGATTTCTTTGAGAAACTTGGCATACCTGGGCATTTGAGTAATAGCATCTACAAAAGGAATATTAATATGTAAATTCTTTAAAATTTTGAAAAAGTTAGAAAATTTCTTATCTGGATGCTGTATTTGTCTCTCTGGGAATGGTAGTGGCGGCACGTAGGGCTTCACATTTGGATCAGCAAATCGTATACCTGGAGACCATCCATCTGCTGGTTGTTTTGGTGACTGACGAATTTGAGTTGATGGTTCCTTATTTGTAGTTGGCTCTTCAGTCTCTTTCTTCTGATGTAGCTCCTCCAGCTTTGTACCACTTCTTAGGGTGATAGCATTGACTTGCTCCCTTGGATTTGTCTCCGTATTGCTTGGCAAGGATCCTTGAGGTCTCTCGGAGATTATCTTAGCCATTTGACCTATTTGCATCTCCAAGTTTCGAATTGCTGCTGTTTGGTCCTGCCTAAGTTTGGCTTCCAAATTTTTTATAGTTGCTTCTTGGTTTTGCATAAATTTGACCATCAGCTCTTCCATGTTGGACTTCTTTTCAGGTACTTGGAATCCCGGGGGTGGCTGTTGTGCTGCATTTTGATTGCTCCATGAGAAATTTGGGTGCTGCCTCCACCCTTGATTGTATGTGTTGGAGTAGGGATTGTTTTGTTGCGGCCTGAAAAAAATTACCAATATAATTAGCTGTATCAGTTGTTTTAGCAAAAGGATTACCTGTCTGGCAATTGCTCGTATCGTGTCCTCCTCCACATAGGTCACAAGTAATGCTCTGAACATGCATAGCTGTTCCCTTTAAGTTGTTGACTTCGGCTCTAAGGGCTGCAATTTCAGCTAGTAAGGTTGGCACGCAATCTACTCCCTGCACAGCTGCTAGTCTTTTTGGCATCATGCGCTCTGTCTGCCATTGATAGCTATTTGATGCCATCTCATCGATCAGATCGAAGGCTTCTTCCTCCATTTTTTGATTAATGGTTCCTCCTGCTGCTGCATCAATCATAGAATCGATTAGTAGGAGATAAACCATTATAGAAAGTTTGTACCTGAAGCCATACGGGTAGTTGATGATGTGGACATCTCCTCAGCAGTTCCTTGAAATGCTCCCAAGCCTCATATAGTGTCTCCATGTCCATCTGCATAAAAGAAGTGATATCGTTGCGCATCTTAGCAGTCTTGGAAGGTGGAAAGTACTTGGCTAAGAATTTTTGGGCTAGGACATCCCAAGTTGTGATAGAACCTGTAGGAAGAGAATGAAGCCAACTCTTTAGCTTTATCCCATAAAGAGAAAGGAAATAACCTTAATCTAATAGCATCATCCGACACCCCATTAATTTTAAAAGTATCACAAAGTTCAAGAAAATTAGAAATATGGGCATTCGGATCATCATGCACGTGTCCACTGAATTGGACAGTTGATTGAATCATCTGGATCATCGTCCGATTTTATTTCGAAGTTGTTTGCTCGTACAGGCGGTCTCCTGATGCTCGAAGCTGCATCGGCTACAGATGGTGTGATGTAATCATTTAATGGATGATGTACTGGTCGAATAGCTTCATGCTGTCCTTCAGTCGCCATATCCAATCCTAGATTGATGTCGTTAGGATCTTCAGCTGCCATGTTTCTCTCTTGTTGTAGTCTTCTAATAGGTTCTTTCAATTTCTGGATCTAGAAGGTAGTAAGTTACTATGTCCAGTACGTGTCATGCACTAAATTTTTTTTTTAAATAATAAAAATTAAAAATAAATTTCTAAAGTAAAGCTAGGATCAAAATTTTAATATTATTTTAGACACAATCCCCGGCAACGGTGCCAAAAACTTGATGCGTGCTAATTTATAGCTATGGCAAGTGCACCAGTCGATCAAGTAATAAAGTGAATGAGTAGAGTATCGTCCCTAGAGGATTGGAAAATAAGTACTGAAAAGCTCTTTCCTATGCTTTATTTAGAAGATCGATTTATGAGAATAAGAAATTAAAGAAAATAAAAAAAAATAATTAAAAGTTTTTAATTAAATAGAGAGAGTGTAAATTATTAGGATTTTAAACTCAAGAGCAATGGATTACTAAGGCAATCGGTTCACCAACTCAGTCAATACAATATTCAGATTTTTAGATTAATTTTATTTCATGTGACGGTGGAGTCTCCTAATTTATTCACTATCCTTTGGTCCAGGCATAGCAAAACTATTAATATTTATTAATTATCCTTTGGTCCAGGTGTAATTTAAATAAATATTAATGCATTAGGTTTTGTGAAACCCTCTAATTAAAATACGCTGCGTCCAAAGCGCACTAAAATTTCCTGCATGCATATGAATTCTAATTTGATTCATAATACAAGGTATATAATCAAGAAGCATTAACATAGATGTACTTGGTCCGTAACATCTATGTTCATCAGATCAATTAGAAGATGACCAGTAATCTAAAAGCATTAAGATCAGATTTATATACTCCTCATGAATAAAAGTTAAAAATAAATCATATTGAATATTGCATCAAAAGAGTGGCTACACCTTAGTCTTAGTAAAAGAAAATTTAGTTCATGATAACAAGTTCAAAAACAGCAAATAAAATAAAAAGCATAGAGAAATTAGGCTGTTTGATTGCTGAAATTAATTGTCTGCTGCTCTTGATGTGGAGAACTTGGCGAAGAAGAAGAGGCTTCTTGATCGATGTCTTGATCGTCAAAGAAAAATCAAAAACCTTTTTTTTTTTTGAAATTCTGGGCTCATTTGAAGTCCATTTTGCCTAGAATTTTTTTCATCTGAACCAGAAAAATAAGATCTTCACATTGGTGGCCTTCTTTCCTACATAAGATTAATAAAAGTATCAATTTCTAACAAAATAGATTAATTTATTTTATAATTTAATACTTTTATTAGCATATTTTTACCACTTATCACAAGACAACCTACAGTCCATGCGATCATTATGTTACACATTAAATCTTTCTAATTTATATATTAAGCAAGTTGAGCAACCCTTGCTTTGATACCATTTGAAGAAAACCTAGCAGGATTTAGGGCATGCCTTTCGAAACTTTTTCAAAAATTAACAATGATGAAAGCAGAATTAATCTAAAGTTAATTCTATGCATGCTATGATCTAATCATAAAATCCTACTCAAGATCTTTGACATGCATATATGAATCAAAAGAATATATTGCATTTGATCAGCAAATCACATTTGCTGACTAATCTATATTCAAAACATAGTACATGTGCATGAGTAAATGATCACGATAATCTGGATCCATCGAAAGATGCTTTCTCATCGCGCTGCAGTCGCACATATGTTCGACCTCTATAGTGAGTCCACACAGAGCCCCTAGTCCTGATCAACCCTTCCAGAGTGCTAGCTTCTTGTTGGAACCTTGGATGGCTGATCTTCGTCGATCCAATCGATGATTTGCTCCCGATCTCTTGGATGCTCCAGAAGATCAAAAATATAATGGAGGATGACGAGATGATGGTGAAAGTCGGTGGAGATCTGGCACTCAAACTCTTCATCTAAAACATAGAGTCCCAACTCTAAGGTTTCAGCACACACCCATGAGGACCTTGATCCCTTTTTCTCTATGGAAAACCATACGCCAAAAGAGATGCCTGCCTCTCTCTGATTTCTATCTTACAAAATTCTTCTCATCCCTCACACACACCCATGCATCTCTCCTTATTTCTCACATACGCACACCTAAAAAAATTATATTTTAATAGGCATCAATGCATGGGAGGATAAGGATAGGTTTGGCTGAACTTGATTCGACCAATCCCTTGAATTCAAAATTCAAGAGAACTCCTTATCTTATTCCTGCACCCACCCCAATGTTTAACACGTAGAAGGATTCTCCTTCTTGCATGCGCACAAATAAAATGGCGATCAAACAAATGAGAAGGCATGGAGACTAGATAAAAATGAGAGGAAGATGTGGTTTCAAACACTAACAAATCAAGTTGAATTCAAAATTCAACTTGCTTTGAATTGATCCAACCCTTGGACCAAGTCAAAGGGGGATAAGAGAAGGGGCGCAGAAGGCTTCTTGGCATGAGAATTCTCATGCACATTCCTAGCGTGCATTGAGAAGGAGAATGGGTCAAAGGTCAATGGCGTAGGGAGATAGATGTTTAAATTCAAACTTATTTTGAATTGGTTCAAATTAGTTTCAACTAAACCAATAACTCTAGACCCAATTAGATTAGGTCAAACCTAATCAAATTAGACTTAACCCAAACTAATTAATTCTTAATTAAATTAAAAATTAATTAGATCCAACCTTTGATCAAATCAGGATCCATCTCCCTAAGCAATTAGATCATCACATGATCTGATCAGGTCAACTAAATTGAATCAAATTTAATTTGACTTGATAAATTTCTCATCATTCAATCAAATTGAGCTAATCAATAATCTAATTATTAATTAATTTTTTAATAAATAACTGAGTCCCAATCCAATGGGACTCCAGATCAGCCATCAGATCAGGTAGGAACTCCTATTGTGTGTGACTCCATAGATTCGAATCCTAAGCTGGTAGAATAGGAACTAATTTTCTATACCAATAAATGTGACCATCTAGCAATGATACCTAACATCCGAATAGGTCAAAAAGTCACAATGCAATAATGACGAATCTGTGGTATATGGTTACCATATAATTCATCCCCTTAACCACGATGCTCATAAGATGATCTAGGATTAATTGCCAACCTTAAAACTTTATCCATATTGTATTTCAAAATTTAGTGTCTATCATATAGACTACCCTGATCGAGGATTTGCTAAATTAAAATATAGCGATGCATTTGCTCCAACACTTAGAGGGGTCAATCTCATCTTGACTCATGCACTAACAAGCCAAGTACTTGACTGCATCCAGTAGCCTTCCATCAATGAATTAAAAATTTAGATAGTCCAGTATGTAAGTACAGTGAGTTGCTTGTGAGTCATCATGGTGATCTCAGGTCTAAGAGATACATATACCCATATCCTTTGCGAGCAATCTTGGTAGAAGAGAGCGCTATAGTTGGATCACGATCAATGAAATGTATCCCTACATTTCACCTGCATGCCATAATAGCATCACCATGCTTCTTGGTTAAGACGACAACCAACACTTATGGCACATAATGATCTACTCTTGATTAACATTGTCACCCTAGGTACCAACGAATCATTTGATCGCGATCAGTTTAAGGACTAAACAACAAATTTTTCTTTATCGAGTCTAAATAGTCCTAAGAACTTCATCACAAAGAGTTCATTACAAGAAGATGCACAAAGTGATGAAATTGCTAGAAGAATAATTTTATTTAATTAAATTCAAGTATAAATTATATTTAGCTCAACCATCTATAACCTAGATGATTGGCTTTAGGATACACTTCCCAACAAAGACAGGGTTAACAAATTGGAGAAATCTAGGCCATTGAGTTCAATGACTTTTGAGTCATATCCAATTTGTGAATTATACCTTCATGGCAAAATGACCAAGCTCTCTTTTGTAGGACATACGAAAAGGGCCACAGACCTACTCACCCTGGTACATATAGATGTGTGTGGCCCATTTGATGTGCCAATCAGAGGCAATTATGTCTACTTCATCACCTTTACCAATGATCTATCTCAGTTTGGGTATGTGTATTTGATGCGATATAAGTCTTAAGCATTTGAAAAGTTCAAGAAATTTAGATTCAAAGTATGAAAATAAATAGAAAACCCATTAAGATTCTTCGATCAAATCATGGAGGTGAATATCTTAGTTGAGAATTCCTAGACTATCTTAAGGACAATGGTATAGTCTCTTAATGGACTCCATCTGAAATGCCTTAATTCAACGAGATTTCATAATAGAGAAATTGGATTCCATTAGATATGGTCCAAACCAAGATGAACTTCATGGACCTTTTTGAGTTTCTTTGGGGATATAGTCTTATGACAGTAATGTATCTACTGAATAGGGTTTCCTCTAAAATCGTTCTTACCATACCATATGAGATATGGCATGGTAAGAAACCAAGTCTAAATCATCTCAGAATTTGGGATTGTCTGGCTCATGTCAAGAGACAACAGGTAGATAAATTAGAGTCTAATTCCTTTAGAGCTCATTTTATTGGATATCCTAACGAGTTATTAAGATATTATTTCTATCTTCTAGAAGATCATAATGTGATTGTGAGTCTACATGCCATCTTTCTTGAAAAATAATTTATTCAAGATGATGGCGTCGAGAGAAAGATAAGGCTTGAGGAGAAGATCTTCGATAAGCAACAAGCTATAAAACCTGAGGAACTCAATCAATTAGAGCCAACCCAGATATTACCTCCTCCACCATGTAGATCAAATAGGATTTTCCATCCTCCTAAAAGGTACATAGGTACTATTCAAGAGGATGTAGATAAAATATTTCTCACCAAAAATGGGGTTCATGGTGATGATCCCAAAATCTATGATGAGATAATATCAGATATCGACTCCAAAAAATGTTTAGAGGCAATGAGGTCAGAAATTGACTCAATGCATTCAAACCAAGTTTGGACCTTGGTAGTGTTAGATATGTGTGCCCTAAAAGTCAGATTGACTGACACTTGTAATGCACTTCTAAGAAAAAAATTATAATTTTAACTAAAATAATAAAATAGATTATTTTCTATCATGGTGTGTATTTGAAAGTGTTTGTGATGCATCCCTTGAGTTAATGGTAATGATAGTTCATATTTTCAAGAGTTGAAAATTTAAGAAATGAATTTTCATTATTAACTCATAAAATGCTCCTGACCGTAGGATCATCATGAGAATGGTGATTGATCCAGAAGGTTGGTGTTTGATCGCTTCTTTAGGGTAGATGAGTCTGTTAGATATATGTGCCCTAGAAGTCAGAATTGGCTGACACTTGTAATACACATCTAAGGGAAAAATTATAATTTTGACTATAATAATAAAATGGGTTATTTTCTATCGCAATGTGTATTTGAAAGTGTCTGTGATACATCTCTTAAGTTAATGATAATGATGGTTCATATTTTCAAGAGTTGAAAATTTAAGACATGAATTTTTATTATTAACTCATAAAATGCTCCAGACCATAGGATCATCATGAGGATGGTGATTGATCCAAAAGGTTGAGGTACGATCGCTTCTTTAGGATACATGAGTCTTAAGTCTGCGGTGTAGAGACATCGAAGTGAGAGTATAGGTACTCGTTAGAGAATAAGAGCACAAAGCGTGACAACCTTGAGCAATCATAAGGAAGTCTACTTTCTCATCGATGACTGGTTCGAAGCTATAGTGGTGTGTCTGATTCTTTGATCTGAGGTGCATTGACAGTTCACCTTGAGGGTGTTATAGTTTGACTATACCATAACTCGATCTCCTAGCCATTCAGAACCCTGAGGTGTATGTTGGCTATAGCATGTTCATTGTAGGAATTGGATTGCACCAATAGGAGATCTATCTACCTCGATGGATGAAGAGTAGCCCTATGATAATCATGAGAATCAAGTCCATAAGCCCATGGCCATGGTAGAGTGAATAATAGAAAGAGTTTCTATTAGGGTTTTCACATTAGGCTTGAATCGAATGATTAATTCATATGATGAAAATTAGGGTTTGATGAGATCACCTTAACCCTAATCCGATCGAAACTCAAGATAGAGGAACTTAATTACATAGGTAACTGCACCAAGAGATTTATTTTCAATTTTGATAGGTTGCCATCATATGCTGCTAGGTGTCACTGATGGATTTTGGAAGTAATTAGAATGATTTGAATGATCAATTATACTAGTTGTCTGAATTAGAAAAGTTCTGATCCATTGAAAGGTGTTTTGATGATGTCGATGATAAAGATCGCAACGTATCTCATTACCATATGAAATTAAACCTAACTAGATTACATAAACAAGGATTTGGATTTGGATATCATCAATTGAACTAACCCAGTTCAATAATTTTGAACAAGAATCAATTAGGTTAAAGAAAATCATGCTAGCACACGATTGAGCCTAATGTTCTCCTTCAACAATCATTAAAGCTTATCTCAACTGAGCCAAATATGTTTAGACTCACTTAGAAACCATTATTTCATCTGACTAGAGTTTGTCCAGGTTAGAAAAAAAATTATCTTAATTTATGAGATAAATTTGAGACAACACCTGTCATTTTCCATCATCTGCTAAATCTTGTCTTTTGACTTTGGTCAAATGTTGACCTTTGACACTTAGACATCTGCCTATGTGTCATGCACCCATAGAGAACATGAAGCTTTATCCTTCTGCTAAAAAGTAGAAAGGTAGGGGGTGCATGCCTAGGGAGGCGTGCGCCCCATGAGGATCACGCTTGGAGTCCCAAACAGATGGGACTCCAGGTTGCTTCGTGGTTTCAACTTAGGTAGCGCCAAAGAGTCATGTTTGACCAGTCTTGATGCCACCTAAGGAGGTTTATGAGGGACTCTAATCTGATTGGATCAGATGATGTCAACTCATCAATTAAATTTAGATCTGATTGCACAAAGAGTCATGATTGGTCGGGATGATGTGGCACTGCATGGCACAGTAAGGTCTATATAAACCCTATTTGCGCCTAGAATTTAGAGTTTCTACCCTTTGCCTATGCCACAAGGCTTCTCTTCCTCCCTCTCCATGCCACCTTCAGGTCCTCTCTCTCCAATCCATGTCTAAGAGTTTTTGGGCTCGAGTTTGGTGTGATCCAAGTAAGAGAAAGGCGACAGGAAAGGAAGAAGGCAGCACTGCTGCAAGAGACAATGCCTGATCTTCAAAAGCCATTTTGAAGACCTTCAAGATCAGACCTAGATCTAATTTTTGGAGCACAAATTGAGAAGGAGAAGATCTCTAGATCCTATCTAAGTAGATACCGATAGAGGCCAAGTGCTTGCATGGCTACATCCAGAACCTCAGACAAACATCGGGATCATCATAGGGTAATAGGATTACCCATTACGAAGGTATAATTAAATTAGATTTAATTTATTTTATTTTATTATTTTATTAGATTGATAAAATAAAATTTGAAGAGTCTTAGATCTAATTTGAATCTAAAAAATTTTTTTTTTAAAATATTTCTCTTGATCCAATCAGATCTGAACGAACTTGACCTGAAAAATAAGGTTTTTCCTTCAACTGATATTAGAGCCTGGTTGCAAAATTCATTAGATCTGATTATATTTCAATTTTGATCTGATAATTAGATAATTTTAGATATCACATGAGATGTGATTAGATCTAAAATTAAAAAACTAAAATTAAATAATTTAGATCTAAGATGTATGAGATGCATGATTAGACTAGGAATAGAATTAATCTATGTGTAGTCTAACATGATCATAATTTTAATTTAATTAATTATAATTTTTAAATATATTTAATTACTATTTTTTGATAGTATAAATATAATAATTAGATTTAAAAAATAAAAAATAAATTTATTTAATTTATTTATATGAGATATGATTGATGCATGTTTAGACTAGTTGTAGAATAGATCTACAAAGTTATCTTGAATAAATTTAATTTGATATGATCAAATTTAAATTTTATTTTTTAGATGTTTATAAGATAATTTAGATCTAAAAACATGCATGATATGATACATGAGATGTATGCAAAACATGTTTTTAAGTTAGATCAATTTTTATATGTAATATATGTTGTAGATCTAACTAGTTTTGTAGATTCATCATGTTTCTGATTAAGGCGTTCCCCTTAGCCGTCTGATCATAAGAATAAAAAAGAATTTAAAGACCCTCTCCTCCCATTCAATGGGATGTTCTTATGATGTATTGGGGTGCTACGCTTTCGTCCTTAATCAGAAATCAAAAATTTATTTTCTGCAAAATCCTAGATCCTGAAATCCTAGAATTTTATTTACATGTTTTCTTTATGAACCCTAAACTTAATTAAAAATTAAGATTATAAAATATATTAGATCCAAAATTGAGAATTTTCAGATCTAAGATATATTCATAAAATTGGATTCGAGCTTGGGTAGCTCAATTAGTTCTTGCAGTTGATCAAACTAAATCAAGAGTTGGTTAGATGGGATCAAGAGTGCATAAATTGACCAGCCTAATAGGATTAAGTTTGGATCAAAGTCGAGTCACATGAGTGATTGATCAACTTAAGACCAAATTAGGCTTAGTGGTTAGAGTCTGGATTGTAGGCTAACCCAATTGGTTCTGGCTCAATAATTTGGTGTCTAAAGTAAGTTTAGCAGATACGATCGACTAATTTTTAATTAGGAGCTACTCGACTCGAATGCGTTCATGTCGAGTTAATGGCATATCCCTTCCATCGGTCTCACTTATCTGGCCATATTTGTTGGCTCAGTCCTGATCTAAGGTGGCAAATAATCCGAGCTAATCCATACCACTAGGTTAGTCATAATGGTTATGGCTATGTCAAGTCAAGTTTATAGAGATCTAAATCAAATCTCCCTAAGAAAAGATTAAGTCTAAGATCTTCCACCATTGTAGATATGCGGGCTCTTCCTGAGGTTGATTATTCTCGGCTGGTTACAGTGGTTTAGTTACACTAGAAAAATACAACCATATCTATTAGGCATTGGATGCTACGGGCTGGAGGATGGATTGGGCTCAGTATTGTGGATACTGTGAGAGACCCAATTAGGAATTCAATCTATGCAAATGATGGGTCTGACTTAACTAAGGAGTGGATCAATATTTTGGGCATGGTGAGATTCATGAATTAGAGATCAAGTTTGAGTGCACCATGATTAGAGAATCATTGGACAAGAGTTGTTTACTCATTGGCTAACCCATCACCAATAACTATAAAGTGAGATGATGAGTCAGTTGGTGGGACTGCACCACCCATTAGAAATCATTAATCATGAAAATTTTTGCATCTCTACAGAGGGAGTGTGGGGATGCGAAGAAAATAGTGAGAGCTAATTTTTTTAAAAATCAAACTCCTAAATAAATTGATCAAGTCTTAATTACAAAATCTAACTAGAAACTTTGAGTCTCTATAAGAAAAAAGAAAATATCTGCATCCAACCCACTAGCTCATATCCTGGACAACCATAGACTGACCAAATCCTATTACAAGGATTGGCTCCAAAACTTCAAAATCATTTTGGATTCGAGAAGTTAATACATGTATTGGACCAGGATCCCCCACCTTACCAGCCCATCTACCCTCTAAATAGAGAAAGTCTCTTGATAAATGGATGGATGAAGATAATAAGATTAGATACTACATGTTGGGCTCGATATCTGATAAGCTTCAACACCAACATGAAGATATCAAGATTGCCCGCCAAATATTGGCTCACCTACAAGAGTTGTTTGATGAACAAAGTCGTGCAGCCAAACATCAGGTCACTAAAGGACTGTTTAAGGTTGAAATGTGTGATGGGCAGTCAGTCCAAGATCATTGTTTGATGATGATCAAGGACTTGAAAGAGCTTGAGAAGCTCGGAGTGAAGTTAGACTAGGATCTATAGAATGATATAATTCTGCATTCCTTGACTGATGCATATGGCCAGTTCATCATGAACTATCATATGCATAAACTTCAGAATACTCTGGCCGAGCTTATGAATATGTTGATTACTGCAGAGCTTTCTATGAAAGATTCTAAAGGCTCGATACTTGCTATGGAATGGACTTCTTCCAAGAGAAAGTCTTTTAGAAATAAGAAGAAGTCTATGAAAAGACAGAACATGGAAGGTGCAAAGAAAAAAATGATAGAGCTGAAGAAGAAGGCCGCTAACAAAGGAAAGTGTTTTCATTATAATATTAATGGCCACTGAAAGAGGAACTATCCTACATACCTGACCATCCTAAAGAATAAGAAGGAGGCAGGTCCTTCTAGAGATATGCTCATTACTGAATCTAATCTTATGGTTTCTTTTGCATTCAGTTGGATGCTTGACTCTGGTTCTAGTGCTCATTTGTGCACTTCCATATAGGATCTTGAGAATAGTAGGAGGCTGAGGGATGGTGAGATGATCCTATGCATCGAAAATAAAGCAAGGATTGCTGCTTTGGTCGTGGAAATCTATCCTCTTCGACTATCATCTGACTTAGATTTAGTACTTAGGGATTGTTATTATGTGCCTGCCGCAAGTAGGAATTTGATTTCTATTTCATGTTTAGCACAAGAAGGCTATGTAATTAGTTTTCTTAAGGACCATTGTAATATTATTTATGAAAGAAATAAAAATGCAAGTGATTTCCTCATTAACGGTCTCTACCAGTTACATATTGATGTATCTATCTTTAATATTGAGCAAAATGTGAATGCCGTAAAATGACCCAGGGATAGTCCAAACGATAGGTATCTATGGCACCTAAAGCTAGGTCATATAGTAGAAGATAGGGTTAACAAATTGGAGAAAATCAAGCTATTGAGTTCGTTGACTTTTGAACCATATCTAATTTGTGAATCATGTCTTTATGGCAAAATGACTAAGCTCCCTTTTGTAGGACATGAAGAAAAGGCCATAAATCTACTTGCCCTAGAACATACTGATGTGTGCGGCCCATTTGATGTATCGGCCAGAGGCAACTTTGATTACTTCATAACCTTTATCGATAATTTATCTCGGTATGGGTACGTGTATCTTATGAGACACAAGTCTGAAGCTTTTGAAAAGTTTAAGAAATTCAAACATGAAGTCGAAAAGCAAACTGAAAAATCCATTAAGATTTTTCGATCAGATTGAGGAGGTGAATACCTTAGTCGAGAATTCTTGGACTATCTCAAGCAAAATGGCATAGTCTCTCAATGGACTCCACCTGAAATACCTCAACTCAATGAAATTTTAGAACGGAGAAATCAGATCCTATTAGATATGGTTCGATCTATGATGAGCTTCACAGACATTCTTAATTTTCTTTGGAGACATAGTCTGTTAACCGCTATATATTTACTGAATAGGGTTTCCTTTAAAACCATTCCTAACACACCATATGAGATATGGCATGGTAAGAAACCAAGTCTGAGTCATCTCAGAATTTGGGATTGTCCGGCTCATGTCAAAAGACAACAAGCGGATAAGTTAGACTATAGGTCATTTAGAGCTCGATTTATAAGATATCCTAAAGAATCATTAGGATATTATTTCTATATTCTAGAAGATCACAATGTGATTGTGAGTCGACATGCCATCTTTCTTGAAAAATAGTTTATTCAAGATAGCGGCATTGGAAAGCAAATCAAGCTCATAGAAAAAGTCTCACAAGAGCAACGAGCTAAGGACCCCATGGAACCAAATCAAATTGAGCCAATACAATCACTACCTCCTCCACCTCATAGATTGGAAAGAATTTCCCATCCCCCTGAGAGATACTTAGATACTATTTCAGAGAAAGTAGAGAAAATGTTCCTCATAGGTAATGGGGTTCATGATGATCCCAAAATTTATGAAGAGGCAAATCGGATATCGACTTTGAAAAGTAGTTAGAGGCAATGAAGTCAGAAATTGACTCAATGCAGTCAAACCAAGTTTGGACCTTGGTAGATCCACCAAAAGGTATAGTACCTATTGGGTGTAAATGGATCTATAAGAGAAAGATTGGTGCAGATGAAAATATAGAGACATTCAAAGCTAGATTAGTGGCAAAAGATTATAGTCAGCATAAAGGCATTGACTATCAGGATACCTTTTCTATGCTAAAATCCGTCCATACATTGCTTGCTATTATAGCCTATTTTGATTATGAAATATAATAAATAAACATGAAAATGGCGTTCTTAAATGGATACCTTGAGGAAGATATCTATAAGGAACAGCCGCTAGGTTTCACATCCAGTGATGTTGATCATAAAGTATGCAAGCTGCAAAGGTCCATATATGGACTTAAGCAAGCATCTCGGAGCTGGAATACTTGTTTTAATGATGTGATCAAATTATTTGGTTTCATCAAAAATGAGGAGGAACCATATATTTTCAAAAAAGTCAATGGAAGTGCTATTGTCTTCCTCGTGCTGTACGTGGATGATATCCTCCTTATTGAGAATGATGTTCCCATGTTGACCATAGTTAAAATATGGTTATCTAAAGAATTCTCTATGAAAGATCTAGGAGAAGCATCCTTCATTCTAGAAATCAAAGTCTATATAGATAGACCGAATAGGATGCTAGGTCTTTCATAGAAGATGTATATAGAGGAAGTTAAAGAGGTTTAGCATGGAAAACTCCAAGAGGGGATTGGTACCCTTCAAACATGGCATTCATCTCTCCAAGAAAATGTGTCCCAACACATTAGAAGAGATTGAACGCATGAGCAAGATCACTTATGCTTCAGCAATAGGAAGCCTCACGTATGCCATGCTATGTACACGACCTAATATAGCCCATGCTGTGAGTGTCACGAGTAGATATCAGTCGAATCCAAATGAAGAATACTAGACTTCCGTGAAATATATCCTTAAGTACCTGAGAAGAACTAAGGATATGTTGTTGGTTTTTAGTAATGGAGAACTCCAAGTTCAGGGGTATATAGACTCGGATTTTATGTCCAATACAGATAATCGAAAGTCAACATTTGGAAGTTTGTTTGTGTGTAATGGTGGTGTTGTCGGTTGGATGAGTTCCAAGTAGACAGGGATAGCAGATTCCATCATGAAAGTAGAATACATCACTGCATCAGAAGCTACAAAGAAGACATTTTGGTACAAAAAATTTATCACAGAGATCGAAGTGATGCCATCGGATGCCATTCCTCTATACTGTGACAATAATGGCACCATAGCCCTTGCTTAGGAGCCTAGATCTCACCAGAAATTGAAGCACATCGAGCGGCAATATCACCTCATCCACGATTATCTCAAGAAAGGTTATATCAAGGTCAAGAGAGTCAACTCCACCTATAATGTGGCAGACCCACTCACAAAATCGTAGGGCCAGCAGAAGATCAAAATCCACCTTAAGAAGATGGGACTTAGATTTGTAGCCACTTGGCTTTAGATCAAATGGGAGTTTGTTAGATATGTGTGCCCTAGAAGCTAGAATTGGCTAATACTTATAATACACATCTAAGGATAAAATTATAATTTTGACTATAATAATAAAATGGGCTATTTTCTATTGCAATGTGTATTTGAAAGTGTCTGTGATACATCCCTTGAGTTAATGGTAATGATGGTTAATATTTTCAAGAGTTAAAAATTTAAAACATGAATTTTCATTATTAACTCATAAAATGCTTCCGACCATAGGATCATCATAAGAATGGTGATTGATCCGGAAGGTTGGTGTACGATTACTTCTTTAGGATAGATGAGTCTTAAGTCTATGGTGTAGAGACACCAGAGCGAGAGTACAAGTACTTCTTAGAGAATAAGGGCATTGAGCATGACCACCTCGAGCAGTCATGAGGAAGTCTACCTTCTCATCGATGACTAGCTCAAAGCTGCAGTGGTGTGTCTGGTTCTTTGACCTGAGGTGCATCGGTAGTTTACCTTAAGGGTGTTATAGTTTGACTACACCATAACTCGATCTCCTAGCCATTCGGAACCCTAAGGTGTATGTTGGCTATAGCATGTTCATTGTAGGAATTGGATTGCATCAATAGGAGATCTATCTACCTCGGTAGATGAGGAGCAGCCCTATGATAATCATGAGAATCAAGTCCATAAGCCCATGGCCATGGTAGAGTGAAATAATAGAAAGAGTTTCTATTAGGATTTTCATATTAGACTTGAATCGAATAATTAATTCATATGATGGAAATTAGGATTTAACGAGATCACTTTAATCCTAACCCAATCGGAGCTCAAGATAGAGAAACTTAATTACATAGGTAACTGCACCAAGAGGTTCATTTTTAGTTCTGATGGATTGCCACCATATGCTGCTAGGTGTCACTGGTGGATTTTGGAAGCAATTAGAATGATTTGGATGGTCGATCATACTAGTTGTCTGAATTAGAAAAGTTTTGATCCATCGAAAGGTGTTTCGATGATGTCGATGATAAAGATCGCAACGTATCCCATTACCATATGAAATTGAACCTAATTGGGTCACACAAAAAAGGGTTTAGATTTGGATATCATCAATTGGACTAACTCAATTCAATTGTTTTGAATAAGATTCAATTAGGTTCAAGGAAATCGTGCTAGCACACGATTGAGCCTAATATTCTCCTTCAACAATTATTAAAGCTTGTCTTGACTGAGCCAAATATGTTTGGACTCACTCAAAAACTTTTACTTAGTCTGACTGGAGCTTGTCCATGTCAGAAAAGGATTGTCTTAATTTATGAGATAAATTTAAGATAATACCTATCATTTTCCGTCACCTGCTAAATCTTGTCTTTTGATTTTGGTCAAATGTTAACCTTTGACACTTAGACATCTGTCCATGCATAATGCACCTATAGGAGAGAACATGGGGCTTTGTCCACCTACTAAAAAGCAGAAAGGAAGGGGGCGCCCTAGGGAAGCATGTGCCCATGAGGATCACGCTTGGAGTCCCAAACAGATGGGACTCCAGATTGCTTCATGGTTTCAACTTAGGTGGCGCCAAAGAGTCCTGTTTGACCAGCCTTGGTGCCACCTAAGGAGGTTTATGAGGGACTCTAATCTGATTGGATCAGATGATGTCATCCCACCAATCAGATTTAGATCTAATTGCATAAGGAGACATCATTGTTCGAGATGATGTGGCACTGCATGGTGCAATAGGGTATATATAAATCCTATCTGCGTCTAGAATTTAGAGTTTCTATCCTTTGACCATGCCACAAGGCTTCTCTCCCTCCCTCTCCATGCCACCTTTAGGTCCTCTATCTCCTATCCACGTCCAAGAGTTTTTGGGCTCGTGTTTGGTGTGATCCAAGCAAGAGAAAGGCAACAAGAAAGGAAGAAGGCAGTACTACTGCAAGAGACAATGGCTGATCTTCAAAAGTTATTTTGAAGACCTTCGAGATCAGATCTAGAACTAATTTTTGGAGCATAGATTGAGAAGAAGATCTCCAGATCTTATCCGAGTAGATACCGATAGAGGTTAGGTGCTTGTGTGGCTACATCCAGAACCTCAAGCAAATATTAGGATCATCATAGGGTAATAGGATTACCCATAACAAAGGTATAATTAAATTAGATTTAATTTATTTTATTTTATTATTTTATCAGATCGATAAAATCAGATCTGAAGAATCTCATATCTGATTTAGATCTAAGAGAAAAATTTTTTGAAATATCCCTCTTGATCCAATCAGATCTAAATAAACCTAACCTGGGAAATAGAGTTTTTCCTTCAGAGTCTTGAGTGTACGGTGTAGAGATACCAGAGCAAGAGTATAGGTACTCATTAGAGAATGAGGGCACCGAGCGTGACCACCTCGAGCAGTTATGAGGAAGTCTACCTTCTCATCGATGACTGGCTCGAAGCTATAGTGGTGTGTCTGATTCTTTGACCTGAGGTGCATCGGTAGTTCACCTTGAGGGTGTTATAGTTTGATAATACCATAACTCGATCTCCTAGCCATTCAGAATCCTGAGGTGTATGTTGGCTATAGCAAGTTTATTGTAGGAATTGGATTGCACCAATAGGGGATCTATCTACCTTGGTAGATGAGGAGCAGCCCTATGATGATCATGATAATCAAGTCCATAACCCCATGGCCATGGCAGAGTAAAATAATAGAAAGAGTTTTTATTAGGGTTTTCACAATGGACTTGAATCGAATGATTAATTCATATGAGGGATATTAGAATTTGATGAGATCACCTTAACCCTAATTCGATCGGGGCTCAAGATAGAGAAATCTAATCACACAGATAACTGCACCAAGAGGTTCGTTTTTAGTTCTGATGGATTGCTACCATATGCTGCTAGGTGTCACTGGTGGATTTTGGGAGCAATTAGAATGATTTGGATGATCGATCATACTAGTTGTTTGAATCAAAAAAGTTTTGATCCATCGAAAGATATTTCGATAATGTCGATGATAGAGATCCTGACATATCCCATTATCATACGAAACTAAACCTAACTGGATCACACAAATAAGGGTTTGGATCTAGATATCATCAATTGGACTAATCTAGTTCAATTGATTTGAATAAGATTTAATTAGGTTCAAGAAAATCGTGCTAGCACACGACCGAGCCAATGTTCTCCTGTAATAATCATTAGCTTATCTTGACTAAGCCAAATATGTTTGGGCTCACTCAGAAATATTTACTTGGTTTGACTGGAGCTTGTCTAGATCAGAAAAGGATTGTCTTAATTTATGAGATAAATTTGAGACAACACCTACCATTTTCGATCAGCTGCTAATTTTTATTTCCGGACATTGGTCAAATGTTGACCCTGGACACTTGGACATCTGCCCATGTGTCATGCACCTATAGGAGAGTACCTGGGGCCTTATCCCCATACTAAATACAAACAAATAGAGGATGCATGCCTAGGGAGGTCTGTGCCCCATGAGGATAAAGGAGGAGTCCCATACAGATGGGACTCCAGGGTTGCTTCAGGGGATTAAACTCTATGGCGCCAAGAACTCTTGTTTGACCCAATCTTGGCATCACCTTAGGAGGGCTTTGAGGGTCTCTCATCTGATTGGATCAGATGATGTCATCCTATCAATTAGATTTAGATCTGATTGCTCAAAGGACTGTGATTGGCTGGGATGATGTGGCACTGCATCGCGCAGTAGGGTCTATATAAACCATGTCTGTGCCTAGATTTTAATGCTTCAGCCTTTAGCCTATGCCACAAAGCCTCTCTCCCTGCTTCTCCATGCCACCATCTGGTCCTCTCTCTCCTCTCCACACCCAAGAGATTTTGGGCATGAGTAAGGTGCGATCTAAGCAAGTGAAAGGCGTCAGAAAAGAAAGAAGGC
This sequence comes from Cocos nucifera, assembly GCA_006176705.1. NCBI lineage: Eukaryota > Viridiplantae > Streptophyta > Magnoliopsida > Arecales > Arecaceae > Cocos > Cocos nucifera. The sequence goes on along the minus strand of QRFJ01000935.1, from coordinate 232,110 downwards.
AGCACCGCTACAAGAGACAACAGCTATTCTTCAAAAAGGAGTTTTGAAGACCTTCAAGATCAGATCTAGATCTAATTTTTGGAGGATTGATTAAGAAGGAGAAGATCTCCAAATCCTATCTGAGTGGATACTGGTAGAGGCTAGGCACTTGCATGGCTACATCCAAAACTTTTGGCAAACATCGGGATCATCATAGGATAATTGGATTATCCAAAATAAAGATATAATTAAATTAGATTTAATTTTTATTTTATTTTATTTTTATTATCAAATCAATAAGATCAAATGTGAGAAGTCTCAGATCTAATTAGAATCTTAGAGAAAAAATTTTTGAAATATCCCTCCTGATCCGATCAGATCTGAACGAACTTGACTTGGAAAATAGGTTTTTCTCTTCAATCGATATCAGAGTCAGGTTCCATAATTCATTAGATCTAATTTTAATTTATTTTTGATCTGATAATTAGATGATTATAGATGTCACATTAGATGTGATTAGATCTAAAATTAAAAAATTAAAAATTAAATAATCTAGATCTAAGATGTATGAGATGCATGACTAGACTAGGAATAGAATTGTTCTATGCATAGTCTAACGTAACCATAATTTTAATTTAATTAATTATAATTTTTAGATATGTTTATTTACTATTTTTTAATTTTATAAATATTATAATTAAGATCTAAAAAATAAAAAATAAATTTATTTAATTTGTTCATATAAGATATGATAGATGCATGTTTAGACTAGTTGTAGAATAGTTCTACAAAATTATCTAGAATAAATTTTAATTTGATATGATCAAATTTAAATCTTATTTTTTAAATATTTATGAGATAATTTAGATCTAAAAATATGCATGATATGATACATGAGATGTATGCAAAACATATTTTTAGTTAGATCAATTTTTATATATATGATATATGATGTAGTCTAACTAGTTTTGTAGATTTATCATACTTTTGATTAAGGCGTGCCCCTTCACTGTCCGATCATAAGAACGAAGTGAGATTTAAAGATCCTCTCCTTCCATTCGATGGGGTGTTCTTATGGTGTGTAGGGATGCTGTGTGTTCGTCCTTAATCAGAAATAAAAAAAAAAATTATTTTCTATAAAATACTAGATCCTGAAACCTTAGGATTTTATATACATTTTTTATTTATGAATCTTAAACTTAATTAAGAATTAAGATTATGAAATATATTAGATCTAAAATTAAGAATTTTTAGATCTAAGATATATTCATAAAATTAGGTTCAAGCTTGGATAGCTCAATTAGGTCTAGCGGTTGATAAAATCAAATCAAGAATTAGTTAAGTGGGATCAAGAGTGCTTAAATTAACCAGCCTAATAGGATTAAGGCTGGGTCAAGTTTGAGTCACATGAGTGATCGATCGAGTTAAGACCTAATTAGGCTCAGTGGTTAGAGTCTGGATTGTAGGCTAATTCGATTGATTCTGGGTCAACAATTTGGTGTATAAGATAAGTTTGGTAGATACAATCGACTAATTTTTAATTGGGAGCTACTCGACTCAAATACGTTCTTGTCGAGTTAATGGCATATCCCTTCCACCGGTCTCCCTTACCAGGCCATATTTGTTGGCCCAGTCCTGATCTAAGGTGGCTAACAATCCGAGCTGACCCATGCCATTAGGTTAGTCATAATGGTTATGGCTATGTCAAGTCAAGTTTAAAGAGACCTAAATCAAATCTTTCTAAGAAAAGATTAAGTCTAAGGTCTTCCACCATTGTAGATGTGTGGACCCTTCCCACGGTTGATTGTTCTCGATTGGTCATAGTGGTTCAATTGCACCAAAAAGATGCAACCATATCTATTAGGCATTGAATGCTATGGACTGGAGAATGGATTGGGCTCAATATTTTGGATACGGTGAGAGACCCAATTAGGAATCCAATCTATGCAAATGGTGGGTCTGACTTAACTAAGGAGTGGATTAATATTTTGGGCATGGTGAGATTCATGAATTAGAGATCATGTCTAGGTGCACCATGATTAGAGAATCATTAGACAAGAGTTGTTCACTCATTGGCTAACCCATCACCATTAACTGTTAGGTGAGATGATGAGTCAGTTGGTGGGACTGCACCATCCACTAGAAATTAGTAATCGTGGAGATTTTTGATCTCTACAAAGAAAGTGTAGGGATAAAGAAAATAGTGGAGTAATTTATTTAAAATGAAATTTCTAAATAAATTGGTCAGTCTTAATTATAATCTAACTAGAAACTTTGATTCTCTACAAAAAAAAAAAAATGTCTGATCTAACCCACTACCCATATCTTGGACACCATAGACTGATCAACTCAATTACAAGGATTGGCTCTAGAACTTTAAAATTATTTTGGATTTCAAGAAGTTGACTCATGTATTGGACCAAGATCCCCCCATCTTACCAGCTCATCTGTCTGTTGAACAGAAAGCATCTCTTAACAAGTGGATGGATGAAGATAATAAGGTCCAATACTACATATTGGGCTCGATGTCTAATGAGCTTCAGTGCCAACTTAAAGATATCAAGACTGCCAACCAAATATTGGCTCACCTGTAAGAGTTGTTTGGTGAACAGAGTCGCGCAACCAAATATCAGATCACTAAATGACTGTTTAAGGCTAAAATGCATGATGGCCAGTCAGTCTAAGATCATTATTCGATGATGATCAAGGACTTAGAAGAGCTTGAAAAGCTCGGAGTGAAGTTAGATTAGGATCTGTAGAATGATATAATTCTGCAATCCTTGACTGAAGCGTATGGGTAATTCAGCATGAACTACCATATGCATAAACTTCAGAATACTCTAACCGAGCTTATGAATATGTTGGTTACTACTGAGCTTTCTATGAAAGATTCTAAAGGCTCAGTACATACTATGGAATGAACTTCTTCTAAAAGAAAGTCTTTTGGAAAGAAGAAGAAGTCTATGAAAAAGTAGAAGGTGGAAGGTGGAAAGAAAAAGAACGCAGAGCTGAAGAAGCATGCCACTGACAAAGAAAAGTATTTCCATTGTAATACTGATGGTCACTAGAAGTGGAACTGCCCTACATACTTGGCCACCCTGAAGAATAAGAAGGAGACAAATCCTTCTGGAGGTATGCTCATTATTGAATCCAATCTTATGATTTTTTCTGCATCCAGTTGGATGCTTGACTCTGATTCTAGTGATCATTTATGTACTTCCATGTAAGGGCTTGAGGATAGTAGGAGGCTGAGGGATGGTGAGATGATCCTATGCATCGAAAATGGAGCAAGGGTTGCTGCTATGGCCGTGGGAACCTACCCTCTTCGACTACCATCTGGCTTAGATTTAGTACTTAAGGATTGTTATTATGTGTCTGCTGCAAGCAAGGACTTATTTTCTGTTTCATGTTTAGCATAAGAAGGCTACGTAATTAGTTTTCTTAAGAACCATTATAATATTCTTTATGAAAGAAATAAAATTGTAAGTGATTTTCTATTATGGTTCTACCAGTTACATATTGATGTATCTTCTTTAATATCAGCAAAATATGAATGCCATAGAATCAAAATGATCCAGGGATAGTCCAAATGATAGGTATCTATGGCACCTAAGGCTAGGTCATATAGCAGAAGATAGAATTCACAAATTGAAGAAAATTGGGCTATTGAGTTCATTGACTTCCGAGTCATATCCAATTTGAGAATCATGTCTTCATGGCAAAATGACTAAGCTCCCTTTTGTAGGACATGGGGAAAAGGCCACATATCTACTTGCCCTAGTACATACGGATGTGTGCGGCCTATTTGATGTACCGGCTAGAGGCAACTTTGTCTACTTCATAACCTTTACCAATGATTTATCTCGGTATGGGTATGTGTATCTCATTAGACACAAATTTGAAGCCTTTGAAAAGTTTAAGGTGAAGGGAAATCCTGATTTTCCGGTCCAGGTTCGTCCAGATCTGATTAGATCAAGAGATATATTTCAAAAATTTTCTCTTGATCTCAATCAAATCTTGATATATTTCATATCTGATTCTTATTATTTTAATAAATAAAATAAAATAAGATAAATTAAATCAAATTTAATTTACCTGATTTGGGTAATCCTATTACCCTGTAGATGATCCTGATTGCAGCGGAAGGTTCTGGATCTAGCCACGCAAGCGCCTGGCCTCTATCCGGTATCCACTCAGGTTGGATCTGGAGATCCTCTTCTTCTCTATCACACCTCCAAAAATCAGATCTGGATCTGATCTGGAGGATCTTCAAAACTCTTTTGAAGATCTGCAGTCGTCCTTTTGCAGCAGCGCAGCCTTCTTGCTTTTGATCGCCTTTCCTTTGATCTGAATCGCACCAACCTAAGCTCCAAAACTCTTTTGGACGTGGAGAGGAGAGGGGAGAAGAAGACTATTGGCATGGAGGAAGGAGAGGAGAGGCAGCCTTGGGGCATGGGGTTTTCTAATTGAATTGCATTCACTCTAGAATTGAGGTTGGGCGCAGGGTCTTATTTATAGACCTAACTTGTGATCCAACTCCTCTTCCTTCTCCAACCAATCACAACCCTTTGTGAAATCAGATCTAAATCTGATTGGTTGGGAATAGAGACCCCCTGGATTCCTCCTTAGAGGGTGCCTAAGACCAGTCAAAGTTGGATTCTTAGTAGAACTCTGAATTGGAATCCAAAAGGGAGGTGATGGAGTCCTTGTCCAACAAGGACTCCTAGGCGCCTCCTAACTTGGGCTCACGCCACCCTTGGGTGCGCGCCCTTCCTCCTTGCCAGGTTCTGGCAGGGGGACAGGCCCCCACCAGCTCTCCAATAGGTGCATGACATGTGGTCAAAAGTCAAAGTGTCAATGGTCAATGTTTGACCAGTCAAAGGTAGACTTTTGACCAAAGTCAAAGAACAAGAAATGGCAGGTGACCAAAAATGGCAGGTAATGTCTTACAAAATAAGACAACCTTTTCTGACTTGGACAACCTCCAGTCAGACCATATGAAGGCCTCTGATTGAGCACAAACTCCTTTGGCTCAGTCAGGACAACTTATTTATGATAGTAAAAGAAGAACGTTAGGTTCAATCGAGTGCTAGCACGATTTTTTCTTGAACCTAATTGAATCTCATTCAGATCAATTGAACTAGATCAGTTCAATTGATGATCACCAGATTCAAACCCTTGTTTGTGTGACCCAGTTAGGTTCAGTTCTGTATGGTAATGGGATATGTCATGATCTCTATCATAGACATCATCGAAACTCCTTTCGATGGATCAGAACTCTTCTGATTCGAACAGCTAGAATGATCGATCATCTAAATCATTCTAATTGCTCCCAAAATCCACCAGTGACACCTAGCAGTATATGGTGGCAACCCATCAGAGCTGAATGTGAACCTCTTGGTGCAGCTACCTGTGTGATTAAGTTCTTCTATCTTGAGCCCGATCAGATTAGGGTTAAGGTGAACTCGTCAAACCCTAGTCTCTGTCATATGATGTAATCATTCGATTCGAGTCCGAATGTGAAAATCTAAATAGAAACTCTTTCTATTATTTCACTCTGCCATGGCCATGGGCTTTTGGACTTGATTCTCATGATCATCATAGGGCTGCTCCTCTACCACCGAGGTAGATAGATTCCATCTTGATGCAATCCAGTTCCTACAATGAACATGCTATAGCCAACATACACCTCAGGGTTCCATATGGCTAGGAGATCCGAGTAATGGTGTAGTCAAACTATAACACCCTCAAGGTGAACTGCCGATGCATCTCAGGTCAAAGAACCAGACACACTACTGCAGCATCGAGTCAGTCATTGACGAGAAGGTAGACTCCCTAATGAATACTCGAGGTGGTCACGCTCAGTGCCCTCGTTCTCTAACGAGTACCTGTACTCTCGCTCCGGTGTCTCCACACCGTAGACTCAAGACTCATCTACTAAAGAGAAGCGATCGTACACCAACCTTCCGGATCAATCACCATCCTCGTGATGATCCTATGGTCGGAAGCATTTTATGAGTTAATAATGATTATTCATGTCTTAAATTTTCAACTCTTGAAAATATGAATTATCATTACCATTAACTCAAAGGATGTATCACAGACACTAAATACACATATGTGATAGAAAATAACCCATTTCATAATTGATATTAGTCAAAATTATAATTTTGCCAGAAGAGAGATCCTCGAACTTAATCTTTTCATAGGAAGATTGAATTTCAGTCCTCATTAAACTAGACTTGGCTTAGATCATGACGAGTTTATTGGGTAGACTCTAGGTGGGATGCGGTGGTGAGGATCGTGGAGTATTGGAGGACGGCCACTGGTGATGTGTGGTCAGATGGGGCTATAGCTGTGATTCACTGGTAGTAGTGGTGCCGGGGACGTCGAGAGGGTGGTAGGGACAGGGTTGGGGGTGAGGGGCGTGTAGAGGGAGTGGGCGAGTGGAGGGGATGGTGGTGCAACGTGTGGTGTAATAGGAAGACACTAAAGGTGGTGGCTTTCGCACAAGAACGCATTCAGGTCGAGTAGCTCCAATTAAAAACCAGTCGGTCGTCTGTGCCAAACTTACCATGACACAACCAATTGTTGAGTCAGAACCAATTGGGTTAGCTACAATCCAA
>QRFJ01000935.1:184243-224956 GCA_006176705.1 Cocos nucifera | reverse complement strand
CTCTAACCTCTGAGCCTAATTAGGTCTTGCTTGATCGTGACTCGATCTTGACCCAGACTTAATCCTATTAGGCTGGTCAATTTAAGCATTGTTGATCCCATCTAACCAACTCTTGATTCGGTTTGATCAACCGCTTAGACCTAATTGAGCTACCCAAGCCCGAACCCAGTATTATGAATATGTCTTAGATCTGAAATTCTCAATTTTAGACCTAATTAATATTCCATAAACTTAATTCTTAATTAAGTAGGGTTCATAAACAAAATATGCACAATAAATCCTAGGGTTTCAGGATCTAGGGTTTTGCAGAAAGTAAGTTTTGGGTTTCTGATTAAGGACGAACACGCAGCACCCCTACACGTCATAAGAACACCCCATCGAATGGGAAGAGAGGGCCTTTAAACCCTTCTTCGTTCTTATGACCGGACGGCCAAGAGGAACGCCTTAATCAGGAACATGTCAATACTACAAAACAGTTATAGATCTATATCATATATCTCATATACAAATTAGATCTAATCATGGCATATTTTGCATACATCTCATGTATCATAATCATGCATATTTTTCAGATCTAAATTATCTCATAATAATCTAAAAAATTAGATTTAAATTGATCTAATCAAAATAAATTCTAATCTAGACAATTATGTAGAACTATTCTACAACTAGTCTAGACATGCATCAATCATATCTCATATGATATTTAAAATTAAATAATTTTTATTTGCTATTTATCAGATGTTATTATAACACTTATAATATCAAAAAAATAGTAAATAAGAAGATCTAAAATATGATTTAATCAGATTAAATCAAAACATGCAAAACTATTCTATAGAACTATTCTATTCTAGAACTAGTCATGCATATCTTCTAATCTTAGATCCAAATCATTTAATTTTAATTTTTTCTGATTTCAGATCTGATCACATCTCATGTGACATCTGAAATCACTTTATTTTCTAATTAAAATAAAATTAAAATCAGATCTAAACAATTTAGAACCATGGCTCTGATACCAGTTGAAGGAAAATCCTGATTTCCCGGTCCAGGTTCGTTCAGATCTGATCAGATCAAGAGATATATTTCAAAAATTTTTCTCTTGATCTCAATCAGATCTTGATATATTTCAGATCTGATTCTTATTATTTTAATAAATAAAAATAAAATAAGATAAATTAAATCAAATTTAATTTACCTGATTTGGGTAATCCTATTACCCTGTAGATGATCCTGATTGCAGCGGAAGGTTCTGGATCTTAGCCACGCAAGCGCCTGGCCTCTACCGGTATCCACTCGGGTTGGATCTGGAGATCCTCTTCTTCTCTATCACACCTCCAAAAATCAGATCTGGATCTGATCTGGAGGATCTTCAAAACTCTTTTGAAGATCTGCAGTCGTCCTTTTGCAGCAGCGCAGCCTTCTTGCTTTTGATCGCCTTTCCTTTGATCTGAATCGCACCAACCTAAGTCCAAAACTCCTTTTGGACGTGGAGAGCAAGGGGAAGAGACTATGGCATGGAGAAGGAGGGGAGAGGCAGCCTTGGGGCATGGGAAATTTTCTCAATTGATTCATTCACTTAGATTAGGGTTGGGCGCAGGGTCTTATTTATAGACCTCTTGTGATCCAACTCCTCTTCCTCTCCAACCAATCACAACCCTTTGTGAAATCAGATCTAAATCTGATTGGTTGGAATAGAGACCCCTGGATTCCTCCTTAGAGGGTGCCTAAGACCAGTCAAACTTGGATTCTTAGTAAGAACTCTAATTGGAATCCAAAAGGGAGGTGGAGTCCTTGTCCAACAAGGACTCCTAGGCGCCTCCTAACTTGGGCTCACGCCACCCTTGGCGTGCGCCCTTCTCCTTGCCAGGTTCTGGCAGGGGGACAGGCCCCCACCAGCTCTCCAATAGGTGCATGACATGTGGTCAAAAGTCAAAGGGTCAATGGTCAACGTTTTTGACCAGTCAAAGGTAGACTTTTGACCAAAGTCAAAGAACAAGAAATGGCAGGTGACCAAAAATGGCAGGTAATGTCTTACAAAATAAGACAACCTATTTCTGACTTGGACAACCTCCAGTCAGACCATATGAAGGCCTCTGATTGAGCACAAACTCCTTTGGCTCAGTCAGGACAACTTATTTATGATAGTAAAAGAAGAACGTTAGGTTCAATCGAGTGCTAGCACGATTTCCTTGAACCTAATGAATCTCATTCAGATCAATTGAACTAGATCAGTTCAATTGATGATCACCAGATTCAAACCCTTGTTTGTGTGACCCAGTTAGGTTCAGTTCTGTATGGTAATGGGATATGTCATGATCTCTATCATAGACATCATCGAAACTCCTTTCGATGGATCAGAACTCTTCTGATTCGAACAGCTAGAATGATCGATCATCTAAATCATTCTAATTGCTCCCAAAATCCACCAGTGACACCTAGCAGTATATGGTGGCAACCCATCAGAGCTGAATGCGAACCTCTTGGTGCAGCTACCTGTGTGATTCAAGTTCTTCTATCTTGAGCCCCGATCAGATTAGGGTTAAGGTGAACTCGTCAAACCCTAGTCTCTGTCATATGATGTAATCATTCGATTCGAGTCCAATGTGAAAATCTAAATAGAAACTCTTTCTATTATTTCACTCTACCATGGCCATGGATTTCTGGACTTGATTCTCATGATCATCATAGGGCTACTCCTCTACCACCGAGGTAGATAGATCCCATCTTGATGCAATCCAGTTCCTACAATGAACATGCTATAGCCAACATACACCTCAGGGTTCCATATGGCTAGGAGACCGAGTAATGGTGTAGTCAAACTATAACACCCTCAAGGTGAACTGCCGATGCATCTCAGGTCAAAGAACCAGACACACTACTGCAGCATCGAGTCAGTCATTGACGAGAAGGTAGACTCCCTAATGACTACTCGAGGTGGTCACGCTCAGTGCCCTCGTTCTCTAACGAGTACCTGTACTCTCGCTCCGGTGTCTCCACACCGTAGACTCAAGACTCATCTACTAAAGAGAAGCGATCGTACACCAACCTTCCGGATCAATCACCATCCTCGTGATGATCCTATGGTCGGGAGCTGTTTATGAGTTAATAATGATTATTCATGTCTTAAATTTTCAACTCTTGAAAATATGAATTATCATTACCATTAACTCAAAGGATGTATCACAGACACTAAATACACATATGTGATAGAAAATAACCCATTTCATTAATTATAGTCAAAATTATAATTTTGCCCCTAGAAGTGTATTACAAGTGTCAGCCAATTCTGGCTTCTAGGGCACATATATCTAACTTTAACAATCAAGAACTGGTATGTTATGGAGAATCTCAGAGGGAAATTATCTTTAGATAGGTCACAATACAACGACCTCCCTTTTTTTTGGAAATAGTCTGTTAACTGATATATATTTACTTAATAAGATTTCGTCTAAAATTGTTCCTACCACACCATACAAGATATGGCATGGTAAGAAACTAAGTCTGAGTCATCATAGAATTTGGGATTGATCGGCTCATATCAACAGACAACAAGCGGACAAGTTAAACTATAGCTCCTTTAGAGCTTGATTCATAGGATATCCTAAAGAGTCATTAAGATATTATTTCTACATTCCAGAAGACTACAATATAATTGTGAGTTGACATGCCATCTTTCTTGAAAAATAGTTTATTCAAGATGGTGGCATTGAAAAGCAGATCGAGCTCGAGGAGAAAGTCTCCCAAGAGCAATGAGCTAAGGATCCTATGGAACCAAATTAGGTTGAGCCAATACAATCACTACCTCCTCCACCTCGTAGATCGAAAAAGGTTTTCCATTCTCCTGAGAGGTACTTAGGTACTATTTTAGAGAAAGTAGAAAAATGTTCCTCGTAGGTAATGGAGTTCATGGTGATGATCCCAAAACCTATGATAAGGCGATATCGGTTATCGACTTAGAGAAATGGTTAGAGGCAATGAAATCAGAAATTGACTCTATGCACTCAAATCATATCTAGACCTTGGTAGATCTACCTGAATGTATAGTACCTGTTGGGTGTAAATGGATCTACAAGAGAATGATTGGTGCAGATGGGAATGTGGAGACATTCAAAGCTAGATTAGTGGCAAAAGGGTATAGTCATCGTGAAGGAATTGACTATCAGGATACCTTTTTACCAGTAGTCATGCTAAAATCCATCCATACATTGCTTACAATTGCAGCCTATTTCGATTATGAAATATGACAAATGGATGTAAAAACGTCATTCTTAAATAGATACCTTAAGGAAGATATCTATATGGAACAACCGCTAGGTTTCACATCCAGTGATGATGATCATAAAGTATGCAAGCAAAAAAGGTCCAAATATGGACTTAAGCAAGCTTCTCAGAGCTGGAATACTCATTTTAATAATGTGATCAAATTATTTGATTTCATCAAGAATGAGGAGGAACCAAGTGTTTTCAAAAAGGTCAATGAGAGTGCTATTATCTTCCTTGTACTGTATGTGGATGATATCCTCCTTATTGAGAATGATATTCCCATATTGACCATAGTTATAATGTGGTTATCTAAAGAATTCTTCATGAAAGACCTAGAAGAAGCATCCTTCATTCTAGGAATTAAGGTCTATAGAGATAGACTAAATAGGATGCTAGGTCTTTCACAGAAGATGTACATAGAGGAAGTGCTAAAGAGGTTTAGCATAGAAAACTCTAAGAGGGGATTGGTATCCTTCACACATGGCATTAATCTCTCTAAGAAAATGTGTCCCAATACACCTGAGGAGATTGAATGCATGAGCAGGATCCCTTATGCTTCAACAATAGGGAGCCTCATGTATGCCATGTTATGTACACAACCAGATATAGCCCATGCTGTGATTGTCACGAGTAGATATCAATCAAATTTAGGTGAAGAACATTGGACTTTTATTAAATGTATCCTTAAATACTTGACAAGAACAAAGGATATGTTGTTGGTTTTTGATAATGAAGAACTCCAAGTCTAGGGGTATGTTAGATATGTGTGCCCTAGAAGCCAGAATTGGCTGACACTTATAATACACTTCTAAGGGCAAAATTATAATTTTGACTATAAATAATAAAATGGATTATTTTCTATTACATATGTGTATTTAGTGTCTGTGATACATCCCTTGAGTTAATGGTAATGATAATTCTTATTTTCAAGAGTTAAAAATTTAAGACAAGAATTTTAATTATTAACTCATAAAATGCTCCTGACCATAGGATCATCATGAGGATGGTGATTGATCCAGAAGGTTAGTGTATAATCGCTTCTTTATAGTAGATGAGTCTTGAGTCTATGGTGTAGAGACACCAGAGTGAGAGTACAGGTACTCGTTAGAGAATGAGGGCACTGAGCATGACCAACTCGAGTAGTCATAAGAAAGTCTACCTTCTCGTCGATGACTGACTCGAAGCTAGAGTGTCTGATTCTTTGATCTGAGGTGCAGCAGCAGTTCACCTTGAGGGTATTATAGTTTGACTATACCATGACTCGATCTCCTAGCCATTCAAAATCCTGAGGTGTATGTTGGCTATAGCATGTTCATTATAGAAATTGGATTGCACCAAGATGGAATCTATCTACCTCGGTGGATGAGGAGCATCCCTATGATGATCATGAGAATCAAGTCCATAAGCCCATGGCTATGGTAGAGAGTGAAATAATAGAAAGAGTTTTTATTAAGGTTTTCACATCAAACTTGAATTGAATGATTAAATCATATGATAGAAATTAGGGTTTGATGAGTCTGTCTTAACCCTAATTTGATCGGGGCTAAAGATAGAAGAGTTTTGATCCATCGAAAGGAGTTTCGATGATGTTGATGATGGAGATCATGACATATCCCATTACCATACAGAACTGAACCTAACTGGATAACATAAATAATAGTTTTGATCGGGATATCATCAATTGGACTAACCCAGTTTAATTGATTTGAATTAGATTCAATTAGGTTCAAGAAAATTGTGCTAGCACACGATTGAGTCTAACATTCTTCTTTTTCTATCATTAAAAGTTATCTCGACTGAGCCAAATGAGTTTGTGCTCACTTAGGTACCTTTATCTAGTCTGACTAGAGCTTATCCAGGTCAGAAAAAGGGTTATCTTAATTTATCAGATAAATTTAAGACAACACCTATCATTTTTCATCACCTGCTAATTCTTGTCCTTTGACTTTGGTCAAACATTGACCTTTGACCCTTGGACACCTGCCCATGTGTCATGCACTTATTGAAGAGTAGATAGGGGCTTGTCTTCTCCCTAGAAATTGGAAAGGATGGGGCACATGCCTAGGATGGCGTGCACCCATGGATAGGGACGCCTAGAGTCCCATACAGATGGGACCCCAGGTTGCTTCTTGGATTCAAACTAGGTCACCCTCACCTATAGACTTTGACCAGTCTTAGGTGCCACCTTAGGATGAATCTATGGATTTCTCATCTGATTAGATCAGATGATGTCATTTCACCAATCAGATTTAGATCTGATTGAATGAAGCAACATGATTGGTCGGGGTGATGTGCCACTGCATGGCGCAGTAGGATCTATATGAAGACCTATCTGCACCCAACTTTCATAGAATTTTTCTTTGCCATGCCCCAAGGCTGCCCCTCTCCCTCCTCTATGCCATCTTTCTAATCCTCTCTCTCCTCTCCATGCCTAAGAAAGTTGGGTCCTTCAGATTAGTGCAATTCAGGCAAGAAAAGGCTGACGAAAAAGAAAGAAGGCAGCACTGCTGCAGAGATGACTGCTGATCTTCAAAAGAAGTTTTAAAGATCCTCCAAATCAGATTCAAATATAATTTTTGGAGATAAGATAAAGAAGGAGAGGATCTCCAGATCTAGCCTGAGTGGATATCGGTAGAGGCTAGGCGCTTGCATGGCTAGATCCAGAACCTCAGGTAATCAGCAAGATCATCAACGGGTAATCGGATTACCCATATCAAGGTAAAACTGATTTAGATTTAATTTAATTTAATTTTCTTATTTATTAGATTATAAAATTAATTTAAAAAATATTAGATCTAATTAGAATCTAAGAGAAAATTTTTGAAATATACCTCTCGTTCCAATCAGGTCTAAACAAACCTGACCCCAGAAAATTAGGATTTTCCTTCAACTGGTATAAGAGCCAGGTTCTTATAAAATTTATTTTGATCTAATTTAATCTGATAAATTAGTAATTTTAGATATCACATGAGATATGATTATATCTAAAATTAAAAAAATAAAAAATTAAAATTAATTAATCTAGATCTAATATGTATGAGATATGCATGACTAGTTCTAGAATAGAATAGTTCTATAGAATAGTCTTGTATCATAATTTTTTAATTTGATTAAATCATATTTTTTAGATCTTATTTATTTACTATTTTTTGATATTATAAGTGTTATAATAACATCTAAAAATAGAAAATAAAATTATTTAATTTTAAATATCATATGAGATATGATAGATGCATGTCTAGACTAGTTGTAGAATAGTTCTACATAATTAGGTCTAGATTAGAATTTATTTTGATTAGATCAATTTAAATCTAATTTTTTAGATTATTATGAGATAATTTAGATCTAAAAATATGCATGATACATGATGATGTATGCAAAAAAATATGCCTTTGATTAGATCTAATTTTGTATATGAGATATATGATATAGATCTAATTGTTTTTGTAGATTATTGTATGTTTTCCTGATTAAGGCGTTCCTCTTGGCCGTCCGGTCATAAGAACAAAGAAGGGTTTAAAGGCCCTCTCTTCCCATTCGATGGGGTGTTCTTATGATGTGTAGGGGTGCTGCGCATTCGTCCTTAATCAGAAAATTAAAACTTACTTTCTGCAAAACCCTAGATCCTGAAACCCTAGGATTTTATTGTGCATATTTTGTTTATGAACCCTAAACTTAATTAAGAATTAAGATTTATGGAAATATTAAGGTCTAAAATTGAGAATTTTTAGATCTAAGACATATTCATAATACTGGGTTCGGGCTTGGGTAGCTCAATTAGGTCTAAGCGGTTGATCAAACCGAATCAAGAGTTGGTTAGATGGGATCAACAATGCTTAAATTGACCAGCCTAATAGGATTAAGTCTGGGTCAAGATCGAGTCATGTGAGTCATCGATCAAGCAAGACCTAATTAGGCTCAGAGGTTAGAGTCTGGATTGTAGGCTAACCCAATTGGTTCTGGCTCAACAATTTGGTGTCTAAGGTAAGTTTGGCACATACGACCGACTGATTTTTTAATTGGAAGCTACTCGACCTGAATGCATTCTTTTGTACGAGTTAATGGCATATCCCTTCCACCGGTCTCACTTACCTGGCCATATCTGTTGACACAGTTCTGATCTGAGGTGGTCAATAATCCGAGCTAACCCATGCCACTAGGTTAGTCATAATTGTTATGACTATGCAAGTCTAGTTTAATGAGACCTGAATCAATTCTTCCCTAAGAAAAGATTAAGTCTGAGGTCTTCCACCATTGTAGATGTGCGGGCCCTTTTCCGAGGGTTGATTGTTCTCGGCTGGATACAGTGGCTCAGTTGCACCGAAAAGATGCAACCATGTCTATTAGGCATTGGATGCTGCTATGGGCTGGAGGATGAGTTGGGCTCAATATTTGGATACGGTGAGAGACTCAATTAGGAATCCAGTCTATGCAAATGGTGGGTCTGACTTAACTAAGGAGTGGATCAATATTTCCGGATACGGTGAGATTCATGAATTAGAGACAAGTTTGGGTGCACCATGATTAGAGAATCATTGAACAAGAGTTGTTCACTCATTGGCTAACCATCACCAATAACTGTTAGGTGAGGTGATGAGTCAGTTGGTGAGGACCGCACCACCCACTAGAAATCATTAATCATGGAGATTTTTGCATCTCTACAGAGGGAGTGTAGGGATCCGAGAAAATAGTGGAAGCTAATTTGTTTAAAAATAAAATTCCTAAACAAATTGGTCAAGTCTTAATTACAATATCTAACTAGAAACTTTGACTCTCTATAGAAAAATGTCTGCGTCCAACCCACTTAACACGTATCCTGGACACACATAGACTGACTCGAACCAAATTATAAAAGATTGGCTTCAGAACTACAAAATTATTTTGGGTTTCGAGAAGTTAACTCATGTACTTGGACCAGGACCCTCCCACCTTACCAGCTCGTCCATCTGCTGAACAGAGAGCGTCTCTGAAAAATGGATAAACGAAGATAATAAGGCCAGATATTACATGTTGGGCTCGATGTCTGATGAGCTTCCAGCACCAACATGAAGATATCAGGACTGCTCGCCAAATGTTGGCTCACCTGCAGGAGATGTTTGGTGAATAGAGTCGCGCAGCCAAGTATCAAGTCACTAAAATGACTTTTTAAGGCTAAGATGCGTGATGGGCAGTCAGTCCAAGATCACTGTCTGATGATGATCAAGGACATGGAAGAGCTTGAGAAGCTCGGTGTGAAGTTAGACTTGGATCTGCAGAATGATATTATTCTGCAATCCTTGACTGATGCATATGGGCAATTCATCATGAATTACCATATGCATAAACTTCAAAATTCCTTGGCCGAACTTATGAATATGCTGGTTACCGCTGAGCTTTCTATGAAAGGTTCTAAAGGCTCAGTTCTTTGCTATTGAACGGACTTCTTTCAAGAGAAAGTCTTTTGGAAAGAAGAAGTCTGTGAAAAAGCAGAAGGTGGAAGGAGGAAAGAAGAAAAAGACAGAGCTGAAGAAGAAGGCCACTAATAAAGGAAAGTATTTTCATTGCAATAATGAAGATCACTAGCAGTGGAACTGCCCTACTTACCTGGCCATCCTAAAGAACAAGGAAGGCAAGGTCCTTCTAGGAGGTATACTCATCATTGAGTCTAACCTTATGGTTTCTTCTGCATCTAGTTGGAAGCTTGACTCTGGTTCTAGTGCTCTCTTGTGCACTTCTATGCAGGGTCTTGAGGATAGCAGAAGGTCGAGGGATGGTGAAATTGTTAGATATATATACCCTAGAAGCCAGAATTGGCTGACAGTTGTAATACACTTATAGGGGCAAAATTATAATTTTGACTATAATCAATAAAATGGGTTATTTTCTATCACATATGTGTATTTAGTGTCTGTGATACATCCTTTGAGTTAATGGTAATGATAATTCATATTTTCAAGAGTTGAAAATATAAGACATGAATAATCATTATTAACTCATAAAATGCTCCCGACCATAGGATCATCACAAGGATGGTGATTGATCCGGAAGGTTGGTGTACAATCGCTTCTCTTTAGTAGATGAGTCTTGAGTCTATGGTGTGGAGACACCGGAGCGAGAGTACAGGTACTCGTTAGAGAACGAGGGCACTGAGCGTGACCACCTCGAGTAGTCATTAGGAAGTCTACCTTCTCGTCAATGACTGACTCGATGCTGCAGTGGTGTGTCTGGTTCTTTGACCTGAGGTGCATCGGCAGTTCACCTTGAGGGTGTTATAGTTTGACTACACCATAACTCGATCTCCTAGCCATATCGGAACCCTGAGGTGTATGTTGGCTATAGCATGTTCATTGTAGGAACTGGATTGCATCAAGATGGAATCTATCTACCTCGGTGGTAGAGGAGCAGCCCTATGATGATCATGAGAATCAAGTCCAGAAGCCCATGGCCATGGCAGAGTGAAATAATAGAAAGAGTTTCTATTTAGATTTTCACATCGGACTTGAATCGAATGATTACATCATATGACAGAAACTAGGGTTTGACGAGTTCACCTTAACCCTAATCTGATCGGGGCTCAAGATAGAAGAACTTAATCACACAGGTAGCTGCACCAAGAGGTTCGCATTCAGCTCTGATGGGTTGCCACCATATACTGCTAGGTGTCACTGGTGGATTTTGGGAGCAATTAGAATGATTTAGATGATCGATCATTCTAGCTGTTCGAATCAGAAGAGTTCTGATCCATCGAAAGGAGTTTCGATGATGTCGATGATAGAGATCATGACATATCCCATTACCATACAGAACTGAACCTAACTGGGTCACACAAATAAGGGTTTGAATCTGGTGATCATCAATTGAACTGATCCAGTTCAATTGATCTGAATGAGATTCAATTAGGTTCAAGAAAATCGTGCTAGCACTCGATTGAACCTAACGTTCTTCTTTTACTATCATAAATAGTTGTCCTGACTGAGCCAAAGGAGTTTGTGCTCAATCAGAGGCCTTCACTTGGTCTGACTGGAGCCTGTCCAGGTCAGAAAAAGGTTGTCTTATTTTGTAAGACAATACCTGCCATTTTTGGTCACCTGCCATTTCTCATCCTTTGACTTTGGTCAAAAGTTGACCTTTGACTGGTCAAATATTGACCATTGATACTTTGACTTCTGTCCATGTGTCATGCACCTATTGGAGAGCTGGTGGGGGCTTGTCCCCTGCAGAACTGGCAAGGAGGAGGGCGCACGCCAAGGGTGGCGTGTGCCCAAGTTTGGAGGCGCCCAGGAGTCCTATTGGATAGGGACTCCATCTCCTTTTTGGATTTCGATTAGACTCCTCTTAAGAACCAACTTTGACTGGTCTTAGGTGCCATCTAAGGATGAATCCAAGGGACTCTATTCCCATCAATCAGATTTAGATCTGATTTCATAAAGTGTTGTGATTGGTTGGGAAGAAGAGGAGTTGGATCATGCATAGTCTATAAATAAGACCCTACGCCCAACTCAAAACACATGTAAAAAAAATTCCCACGCCCCAAGGCTACCTCTCTCTTCCTCCTCCATGTCAAGTCCATCTTCTCCCTCTCCTCTCCATGCCCAAAGTAGTTTTGGATTCAAGTTGGTGCAATCCAGATGAGAGAAAGGCGACAGAAAGCTAGAAGGCTGCGCTGCTGCAAAGGACAACTGCTGATCTTCGAAATCAGTTTTGAAGATCCTCCAAATCAGATTCAGATCTAATTTTTGGAGACATGATAGAGAAGAAGAGGATCTCTAGATCCAGTCTGAGTGGATACCGGTAGAGGCCAGGCACTTGCATGGCTAGATCCAGAACCTTCTACTGCTTATAGGATCATCAACGGGTAATAGGATTATCCTACATCAAGATAAATTAAATTTGATTTAATTTATCTATATTTTATTTTAATTATTAGAATAATAAAAATTAGATCTGAAACATCCCAGATCTGATTTGGATCAAAGAGAAAAAATTTTGAAATATATCTCTTGATCCGATCAGATCTGACCTGTTCAGGATTACAAAATGGAGCAAGAGTTGCTGCAGTAGCCGTGGAAACATACCCTCTTCGATTACCATCTGGTTTAGACTTAGTTTTAAAAGACTGTTATTATGTGCCTGCAGCTAGCAGGAAATTTGATTTCTGTTTCATGCTTAGCACAAGAAGGCTTATGTGATTACCTTCTTAAAAGGACCATTGTAACATTCTTTATGAAAGAAATAAAATTGCAAATGGTTTCCTTATTAATGGTCTTTATCAGCTACATATTGATGTACCTGTTTTAACTATCGAGCAAAACGTGAATGCCAAACGACCTAGGGATAGTCCAAACGACAGATATCTATGGCACCTGAGATTAGGTCATATAGCAGAAGATAGGATCAACAAATTGGAGAAAAATGGGCTATTGAGTCCATTGACTTTTGAGTCATATCCAACTTGTGAATCTTGTCTTCAAGGCAAAATGACTAAACTCCCTTTTGTTGGACATGGGGAGAGGGCCACAGATCTCCTTGCCCTAGTACATACTGATGTGTGCGGCCCATTTGATGTGCCGGCTAGAGGCAATTTTGTCTACTTCATTACCTTTACCGATGATCTGTCTAGGTATGGGTATGTGTATCTTATGAGACACAAGTCTGAAGCTTTTGAAAAGTTCAAAGAATTCAGACATGAAGTAGAAAAACAAACTGGAAAAACCCATTAAGGTTCTTCGATCAGATCGAGGAGGTGAATACCTTAGCCGAGAAATTCCTAGACTATCTTAAGAAAAATGGCATAGTCTCTCAATGGACTCCACCAGGAACACCTCAACTCAACGGGGTTTCAGAATGGAGAAATCGGACTCTATTGGATATGGTTCGATCCATGATGAGCTTCACAGACCTCCCTGATTTTCTTTGGGGACACTTCATTGTTAACTTCAATCTTATCTACTGAATAGGGTTCCCTCTAAAACCGTTCCTACCACACCGTATGAGATATGGCACGGTAAGAAACCAAGTCTGAGTCATCTCAGAATTTGGGGTTGTCCGGCTCATGTCAAAAGACAACAAGCGGACAAGTTAGAGTTTAGGTCCTTTAGAGCTCGATTCATAGGATATCCTAAAGAGTCATTAGGATACTATTTCTACATTCCAGAAGACCACAATGTGATTGTGAGTCGACATGCCATCTTTCTTGAAAAATAGTTTATTCAAGATAGCGGCATTGGAAAGCAGATTAAGCTTGATGAGAAAGTCTCACAAGTAGAACGAGCTAAGGACCAATTGGAACCAAATCAGGTTGAGCCAATAAGAACACTACCTCCTCCACCTCGTAGATCGGAAAAGAGTTTTCCCATCCCCCTGAAAGATACTTAGGTATTATTTCAGAGGAAGTAGAGGAAATGTTCCTCGTAGGTAATGGTGCTCATGGTGATGATCCCAAAACCTACAACGAGGCGATATCAGATATCGACTCCGAGAAATGGCTAGAGGCAATGCAAGTCAGAAATTGACTCGATGCACTCAAACCAAGTCTGGACCTTGGTAGATCCACCAGAAGGTATAGTACCTATTGGGTGTAAATGGATCTTCAAGAGAAAGATTGGTGCAGATGGGAATGTGGAGACATTCAAGGCTAGACTAGTGGCAAAAGGTTATAGTCAACGCGAAGGCATTGACTATCAGGATACCTTTTCCCCAGTAGGCTATGCTAAAATCCATCCGCACATTGCTTGCCGTTGCAGCCTATTTCGATTATGAAATATGGCAAATGGACGTGAAAACGGCATTCTTAAATGGATATCTTGAGGAAGATATCTATATGGAACAGCCGCTAGGTTTCACATCCAGTGATACTGATCACAAGGTTTGCAAGCTGCAAAGGTCCATATATGGACTTAAGCAAGCATCTCGGAGCTGGAACACTCGTTTCAAAATGATGTGATCAAAAAGTTTGGTTTCATCAAAAATGAAGAGGAACCATGTGTTTTCAAAAAGGGTCAGTGGGAGCGCTGTTGTCTTCCTCGTATTGTACGTGGATGACATCCTCCTTATTGGGAATGATATTCCCATGTTGACATCAGTCAAAATGTGGTTGTCCAAGGAATTCTCCATGAAAGACCTAGGTGAAGCATCCTTTATTCTAGGAATTAAGGTCTATAGGGATAGACCGAATAGGATGCTAGGACTTTCACAGAAGATGTACATAGAGGAAAGTACTAAAGAGGTTTAGTATGGAAAACTCTAAGAGGGGATTAATACCCTTCAGACATGGTATTCATCTTTCCAAGAAGATGTGCCCCAGCACACCTGAGGAAATAGAACGCATGAGCAAGATCCCTTATGCTTCTGCAATAGGGAGCCTCATGTATGCCATGCTATGTACACGACCTGATATAGCCCATGCTGTGAGTGTCACAAGCAGATATCAGTCAAATCCAGGTGAAGAACACTGGACTTCTGTGAAATGTATCCTTAAGTACTTGAGAAGAACTAAGGATATGATGTTGGTCTTTGGTAATGGAGAACTCCAAGTCCAGGGATACACAGACTCGGACTTTCATGTCCGATATAGATGATCGAAAGTCGACATCTGGAAGTCTGTTTGTGTGCAATGGTGGAGCTGTCAGCTGGAAGAGTTCCAAGCAAACGTGATAGCAGATTCCACCATGGAAGCAGAATATATCGCTGCATCAGAGGCTGCAAAGGAAGCATTCTGGTACAAGAAGTTTGCTGCAGAAATTGGAGTAATGCCATCAGATGCCATTCCTCTATACTGCGACAACAATGGCGCCATAGCCCTTGCTAAGGAGCCGAGGTCTCACCAGAAATCCAAGCACATTGAGCGGCGATACCACCTCATCCGCGATTACCTCGAGAAGGGTTACGTCGAGGTCAAGAGAGTCAACTCCACAGATAATGTGGCAGACCCACTTACAAAGCCGTTGGGCCAGCAGAAGATCGAAGCCCACCTTGAGAAGATGGGACTTAGACTTGTAGCCAATTGGCTTTAGGACAAGTGGGAGATTGTTAGATATATGTGCCCTAGAAGCCAGAATTGGCTGACACTTGTAATACACTTCTAGGGGCAAAATTATAATTTTGACTAATAATCAATAAAATGGGTTATTTTCTATCACATATGTGTATTTAGTGTCTGTGATACATCCTTTGAGTTAATGGTAATGATAATTCATATTTTCAAGAGTTGAAAATTTAAGACATGAATAATCATTATTAACTCATAAAATGCTCCCGACCATAGGATCATCACGAGGATGGTGATTGATCCGGAAGGTTGGTGTACAATCGCTTCTCTTTAGTAGATGAGTCTTGAGTCTACGGTGTGGAGACACCGGAGCGAGAGTACAGGTACTCGTTAGAGAACGAGGGCACTGAGCGTGACCACCTCGAGTAGTCATTAGGAAGTCTACCTTCTCGTCAATGACTGACTCGATGCTGCAGTAGTGTGTGTCTGGTTCTTTGACCTGAGATGCATCGGCAGTTCACCTTGAGGGTGTTATAGTTTGACTACACCATTACTCGGTCTCCTAGCCATATGGAACCCTGAGGTGTATGTTGGCTATAGCATGTTCATTGTAGGAACTGGATTGCATCAAGATGGAATCTATCTACCTCGGTGGTAGAGGAGCAGCCCTATGATGATCATGAGAATCAAGTCCAGAAAGCCCCATGGCCATGGCAGAGAGTGAAATAATAGAAAGAGTTTCTATTTAGATTTTCACATTGGACTCGAATCGAATGATTACATCATATGACAGAGACTAGGGTTTGACGAGTTCACCTTAACCCTAATCTGATCGGGGCTCAAGATAGAAGAACTTAATCACACAGGTAGCTGCACCAAGAGGTTCGCATTCAGCTCTGATGGGTTGCCACCATATACTGCTAGGTGTCACTGGTGGATTTTGGGAGCAATTAGAATGATTTAGATGATCGATCATTCTAGCTGTTCGAATCAGAAGAGTTCTGATCCATCGAAAGGAGTTTCGATGATGTCGATGATAGAGATCATGACATATCCCATTACCATACAGAACTGAACCTAACTGGGTCACACAAACAAGGGTTTGAATCTGGTGATCATCAATTGAACTGATCTAGTTCAATTGATCTGAATGAGATTCAATTAGGTTCAAGAAAATTGTGCTAGCACTCGATTGAACCTAACGTTCTCTTTTTTTTGCTATCATAAATAAGTTGTCCTGACTGAGCCAAAGGAGTTTGTGCTCAATCAGAGGCCTTCATATGGTCTGACTGGAGGTTGTCCAAGTCAGAAAAAGGTTGTCTTATTTTGTAAATTTAAGACATTACCTGCCATTTTTGGTCACCTGCCATTTCTTGTCTTTGACTTTGGTCAAAAGTTGACCTTTGACTACTTGGACATTTTGACCCATGTGTCATGCACCTATTGGAGAGCTGGTGGGGGCTTGTCCCCTGCCAGAACCTGGCAAGGAGGGGGCGCACGCCAGGGTGGCGTGCAGCCCAAGGATAGGGTGCCTAGGAGTCCTTGTTGGACAAGGGACTCCATCTCCTTTTGGATTCAAATTAGAGTTCCCTCACCTAAGAACTTTGACTCAGGTCTTAGGCACCACTCTTAAGAAGGAATCCAGGGCTCTCTCTAAGGGAATCCAGGGATCTCTATTCCCACCAATCAGATTTAGATCTGATTTCAACAAAGGGTTGTGATTGGTTGGGAAGAGGAAGAGGATCATGGCGCAATAGTCTATAAATAAGACCCTGCGCCCAACTTTCATAGAATTTTCAATTTTCCCATGCCCCAAGGCTGCCCCTCTCCCTCCTCCATGCACCTTTCTTTCTCCCTTCTCCTCTCCACGTCCAAAGGAAGTTTTGGACCTTTAGGTTGGTGCGATTCAGATCAAAGAAAAGGCGATCAAAAGCAAGAAGGCTGCGCTGCTGCAAAGGACGACTGCTGATCTTCAAAAGGAGTTTTGAAAGATCCTCCAGATCAGATCCAGATCTGATTTTTGGAGATGTGATAGAGAAGAAGAGGATCTCCAGATCCAACCTGAGTGGATACCGGTAGAGGCCAGGCGCTTGCGTGGCTAGATCCAGAACCTTCCGCTGCAATCAGGATCATCAATACAGGTAATAGGATTACCCAAATCAAGGTAAATTAAATTTGATTTAATTTAATTTTTTTATTTATTAAAATAATAAAATCAGATCTAAAAAATATCAAGATCTGATTAGGATCAAGAGAAAATTTTTGAAATATTCCTCTCAATCCAATCAGATCTGAACCTGAATAAAAATCAGGACTTTTCTTCCTTCTATCCATCCCTATTAGTTGGAAGAGTTTCAAGCAGCAGATTTCACCATGAAAGCAGAGTACATCACTATGTTAGAAGCTGCAAAGGAGGCATTCTGATACAAGAAGTTCACTGCATAGATCAGAGTGATGCTATCAGATGCCATTCCTCTATACTGCGATAATAATGGTGTCATAGCCCTTGCTAAGGAGCCGAGGTCTCATCAGAAATTCAGGCACATCGAGCGGCGATACCACCTCTTCCGCGATTACGTCGAAAAAGATTACGTTGAGGTCAAGAGAGTCAACTCCATCGATAATGTGGCTGACCCACTTACAAAGCTATTGGACCAACAGAAGATCGAAGCCCACCTTGAAAAGATGAAACTTAGATTTGTAGCCAATTAACTTTAGGTCAAGTGGGAGTTTGCTAGATATATGTGTCCTAGAAGCCAGATTGGCTGATACTTGTAATACACTTCTAAGAACAAAATTATAATTTTAACTATAAATAATAAAATGGGCTACTTTCTATCATAGTGTGTTTTTTAAAATATTTCTGATACATACCTTGAGTTAATGGTAATGATAGTTCATATTTTCAAGAGTTGAAAATTTAAGACATGAATTTTCATTATTAACTCATAAAATGCTCCCGACCGTAGGATCATCATAAGGATTGTGATTGATTTGAAAGGTTAGTATATGATCACTTATTTAGGATAGATGAGTCTTGAGTCTATGGTGTAGAGACATCAAAGCGAGAGTACAGATACTTGTTAGAGAATGAGGGCACTGAGCATGACCACCACGAGCGATCATGAGGAAGTCTACCTTCTCATCGATGACTGGCTCGAAGCTGCAGTGGTGTGTCTAGTTCTTTGATCTGAGGTGCATCGGTAGTTCACCTTGAGGGTGTTATAGTTTGACTACACCATAACTCGATCTCCTAGCCATTCAAAATCCTGAGGTGTATGTTGGCTATAGCATGTTCATTGTAGGAATTGGATTACACCAATAGGGGATCTATCTACCTTGGTAGATGAGGAGCAGCCCTATGATGATCATGAGAAGCAAGTCCATAAACCCATGGCCATCGCAGAGTAAAATAATAGAATGAGTTTCTATTAGGGTTTTCACATTGGACTTGAATCGAATGATTAATTCATATGATGGATATTAGGATTTGATGAGATCACCTTAACCCTAATCTGGTCAGAGCTCAAGATAGAGGAACCTAATCACACAAATAACTACATTGAGAGGTTCACTTTCAGTTCTGATGGGTTACCACCATATGCTGCTAGGTGTCACTAGTGGATTTTGGGAGCAATTAGAATGATTTAGATGATCGATCATACTAGTTGTCTGAATTAGAAAAATTCTGATCCATCAAAAGGTGTTTCGATTATGTCGATGATAGAGATCGAGACATATTCCATTACTATTCAAAATTGAACCTAACTGGATCACACAATAAGGGTTTGGATCTAGATATCATCAATTGGACTAATCCAGTTTAATTGATTTGAATAAGATTCAATTAGGTTCAAAAAAATTGTGCTAGCACATGATTGAGCCTAATGTTCTCCTTTAATAATCATTATAGCTTGTCTAGACTGAGCCAAATGTGTTTGGGCTTATTCAGGACCTTTACTTGATCTGATTGGAGCAAGTCTAGATCAGAAAAGGATTGTCTTAATTTATGAGATAAATTTTAGACAACATCTGTCATTTTCGATCATCTAATAATTCCTATTTTCGAACATTGGTCAAATATTGACCCTGGAAACTTGGACATCTGCCCATGTGTCATGTAACTATAGGAGAGTACCTGAGGCCTTATCCCCCTACTAAATGCAGATAGGAAGAGGGTGCATGCCTAGGGTGGAGTGCGCCCCATGAGGATAAAGGAAGAGTCCCATACAGATGGGACTCTAGGGTTGCTTCAGGGGATTAAACTCTATGGTGCCAAGAACTCTTGTTTGACCCAGTCTTGGTGCCACCTTAAGAGGGTTTTGAGGGTCTCTTATCTAATTAGATCAGATGATGTCATCCCACCAATCAGATTTAGATTTGATTGCTCAAAGGGTCGTGATTGGCCAGGATGATGTGGCACTGTATGGCATAGCAGGGTCTATATAAACCCTATCTGCACCTAGATTTTAATGCTTCGGCCTTTAGCCCATGCCATAAAACCTCTCTCCCTCCTTCTCCATGCCACCCTCTAGTCCTCTCTCTCCTCTCCATGCCCAAGGGGTTTTGGGCATGAGTAAGGTGCGATCCAAGCAAATGAAAGGCGCTAGGAAAGGAAGAAGGCAACACTACTGCAAGAGACAATGACTGTTCTTCAAAAAGAAGTTTTGAAGATCTTCAAGATCAGATCTACATTTGATTTTTGGAGGATTGATTACGAAGAAGAAGATCTTCAGATCTTGTCTAAGTGGATACCGATAGAGGTTAGGCACTTACATGGCTACATCCAGAACCTCTGGCAAACATCGAGATCATCACAAGATAATTGAATTATCCAAAATAAAGATATAATTAAATTAGATTTAATTTTTATTTTATTTATTTTTATTATCAGATCAATAAGATCATATCTGAGAAGTCTCAGATTTGATTAGGATCTTAGAGAAAAAGTTTTTGAAATATCCCTCCTGATCTAATCAGATCTGAACGAACCTGATCCAAAAAATAGATTTTTTTCTTTAGGTAGATCCACCTGAAGGTATAGTACCTATTGGATATAAATGGATCTTTAAGAGGATGATAGGTGCCAATGAAAATGTGGAGACATTCAAAGCAAGGCTCGTAGCAAAAGGGTATAGTCAGAATGAAGGCATTGACTATTAGGATACTTTTTTGCCAGTAGTCATGCTTAAATTCATCTGCACATTACTTACTATTGTAGCCTATTTTGATTACAAATATGGTAGATGGATGTGAAAATAACATTCTTAAATAGATATCTTATGGATGATATCTATATAGGACAGTCACTAGATTTCACATCTAGTGATAATGATCACAAGGTATACAAGCTGCAAAGGTCTATATATGGACTTAAGCAAGTATCTCGGAGCTAGAATGCTTATTTCAATGATGTAATCAAATCATTTGGATTCATCAAAAATGAGGAAAAGCCTTGTGTTTTCAAGAAGATCAGTGGGAGCACTTTGTCTTCCTCATACTATACATGGATGACATCCTGCTAATTGGGAATGATATTCCCATGTTGACTATAGTCAAAATATGGTTGCTTAAGAAGTTTTCTATGAAAGATCTAGGAGAGGCATCCTTTATTCTAGAAATTAAGGCCTATAGGGATAGACCGAATAGGATACTGGATCTCTTACAGAAGATATACATAGAGGAGGTACTGAAGAGGTTCAGTATAGAAAACTCCAAGAAGGGATTGGTACCCTTTAGATATGGCATTCATCTCTCTAAAAATATGTGCCCTAGCACACTTGAGGAGATTGAATGCATGAGCAAGATCCCTTATGCTTTGATAATAGGGAGCCTCATGTATGCCATGCTATGTACACGATCTGATATTGCCCATGCTGTGAGTGTCACAAGCAGGTATTAATTGAATCCAGGTGAAGAGCACTGGACTTCTGTGAAATATATTCTTAAGTACTTGAGAAGGCTAAGGATATGTTTCTAATTTATGGTAATAAAAAACTCCAAGTCCAGGGATATACAGACTTGGATTTTATGTCTAACATAGATGATCAAAAATCGACATCTGAAAGTCTATTTATTTATAATGATGGAGCTATCAGTTGAAAGAGTTCCAAGTAGATGGTGATAGCAAACTCTACCATTAAAGTAGAGTACATCACTGCATCGGAGGCTGCAAAAGAGGCATTCTAGTACAAGAAGTTCATCATAGAGCTTGGAGTGATGCCATCAGATGCCGTCCCTCTGTACTATGACAACAATGGCATCATAGCCCTAGCTAAGGAGCTAAGGTCTCACTAGAAATCCAAGCACATCAAGCAGCAATACCACCTTATCTGTGATTACCTCGAGAAGGAATACGTCGAGGTCAAGAGAGTTGACACTGTGATAATGTAATTGACCCGCTGACCAAGCCATTATGCCAGCAGAAGATCAAAGCCCACCTTGAGAAGATAGGACTTAGATTTGTAGCCAATTGGCTTTAAGTCATGTGAGAGTTTGTTAGATGTGTGCCCTAGAAGCTAGATTGGCTAAATACTTGTAATACACATCTAAGGATAATTTTATAATTTTGACTATAAATTAATAAAAAAGATTATTTTTTCTATCATAGTATGTATTTAAAGTGTCTGTGATATATCCTTTGAGTTAATGGTAATGATAATTTATATTTTTAAAAGTTAAAAATTTAAGACTTGAATTTTTATAATTAACTCATAAACTGCTCTCGATCGTAGAATCATCATGAGGATGATGATCGATCTGGAAGGTTGATGTATGATCACTTTCTTAGGATAGATGAGTCTTAAGTCTATGATGTGGAGATACTAGAGCGAGAGTACAAGTTCTCATTAGAGATCGAGGGCACTGAGCGTGACCACCTTGAGCAGTCATAAGAAAGTTTACCTTCTCGTCGATGATTGGCTCGATGCTGCAATGGTGTGTCCGATTCTTTGATCTGAGGTACATCAATAATTCACCTTAAGTGTGTTATAGTTTGACTACACCATAACATGGTCTCCTAGTTATTTGAAACCTTGAGGTGTATGTTGGCTATAGCATGTTCATTGTAGGAATTAGATTGCACCAATAAGGGATCTATCTACCTCTATAGATGAGGAGTAGCCCTATGATAATCATGAGATTAAGTCCTTAAACCCATGGCCATGGCAGTGTGAAGATGATAGAAAGAGTTTCTATTATGATTTCACATCAGACTCGAATCAAATGATTAATTCATATGACAGATGTTGGGTTTGATGAGTTCACCTTAACCCTAATCCTATTAGGGCTCAAGATAGAAGAACTCAATCACATAGATAGTTGCACTGAGAGATTCACTTTCAGTTCTGATGGATTGCCATCATATACTGCTAGGTGTCACTAGTAGATTTTGGGAGTAATTAGAATGATTTTGATAATTGATCATTCTAATTGTATGAATCAAAAAAGTTCTGATCCATCAAAAGGTGTTTCGATGATGTCAATGATAGAGATCACGACATGTCTCATTACCATGCAGAACTAAATCTAACTAGATCACATAAATAAGGGATTGGGTCTAGATTTTATCAATTGAGCTAACCCAGTTTGATTGATTTGGATTAGATCCAATCAAGTTCAAGGTAATCATGCTAGCACACGATTAAGCCTGACTTTCTCCTTCTGTAATCATTATGACTCATTGCAACTATGTCAAATTTGATTTAACTCATTCTTGTATCTTGAATGGGTTTATTTTCATCTAACTAGAACCAGTCTAGGTCAGATTAATTATAGAAATTAAATCCATTCCTAGTGCAATTGGACTAGGGTCAAAAGTTGACCTATTTGAGAGAATTGAGGGTCATCTGATCAGATGCTTCTAGAAAATTCTTTAGAAATTATTTTGCTCTAATTTTTAGATACATGATAGAGCTTGAGTCATAGTTTCAGTGTGGTAATTTTCATGATTTATGAACGTGCTTAGACTAAGTTTTGATAGAGTTTGATTTGGATCAAACTCTTGAGAGAAGAGTCCTAGGCGCAATGGACTCTTCCTTATCTACTCATGCTACCACCTTTTTGATGATTTTTTAGCATGAAAACTAGATAAGATCTGATGCTCTACATGGAGAATAAGTCCTTATGTCCTAACAATTAAAATAAAAAAGTTTTTTGGTCAAATAGGGACTCTATGTGGCATTGGGTTTAAAGTATAAAATCCTTTCTCACGTCAAAAAAAAAAAAGCATCGCATGAAAATTCTTCCATGCCCAAGTTGCTGTCATCCCTTTATATCCCATGCCCTCTTTGATCCTTTCTCTCTCCCTCTTCTACACACCTAAAAGTTGGGCACAAATCAAAGAAGAAGGTCCAAGCAAATTGGTGAAAAGTTTAGCATCTATGCGACCGCATTCGTGAGACGAGCATACTACATTCAAGATTCTTTTGAAGGATCCACAGATCAGATTTAGCTCTAATCTTTGAAGAAATGATTCAAGAGAAGAAGACATCTAGATCCTACTAGAGTGGATATCGATAGAGGCCAGGCGTGTGCGTGGCTCATCCCAGAACCTCAAGAACGATCAGGATCATCGTAGGATAACTAGATTATCCAATCAGGTACTTAAATTAAATCTAATTTAATTTAATTTTTAATTTTTAATATCAGATCATCTTGATCAAATCTAAGAACTCTTAGATCTGATTGGATCATAGAATTTTTTTTAAAAAAATCTACCTTAGATCTGGACGATCCTATGGTGGAAAATTAGATTTTTCTTCTGCTCGGGCAGAGTGGGGGCTTGATAATTCCTAGGCTTGTTGGTAGAGTCAAGATCATCCCTTTCCAAGATTAGAGTATGATGAATTGAATCCCTTAGCCATCCCCAAGAAGAAAGTCCTAAACTAAGAGATGAACAATAGACAAAGAAGAACTTTCCCTTCCAGTCATGAATGAAAGTAGGGGCACCTTTAAGCAACCCCATCTTGCCAGCCTGAGGATATAGGTACCACCAATTATTGGTGGTTGGATGGTGCCTGAAGGTGTAATAACTATGGAATAAAGAGATGGTCAAGCAAACTTCAGTTGAAATGCACAAGAAAAGGAAACCTATGACGAACCTAAAAGAATTTGGGACCATGGAAGCAAGAAAAATATTTAAAAAGTGGAAAAGAGCGACTACAAAAGGAGGGAGAGGAAGTCTTAGTCCAACGCGAAGAGCTTCTATATACAAGCAAAAATGACCCATAGGGGGGAGCAAGCTCAATCACTAGATCTAGAAAGTTTGAGTTCGTATTCGAAAGGGATCCCATATAGGATCCTTATTAGAGAAAGGTCTTCATGATGAAGTTTGTAAGGGATGGTATCAAGAACGAAAAGTGGACGAGATGCTTCTATAGGCTCGGTCTCTTAGCATTGGAATCTATCAAGATCGAGTAAGCCAGACTCTCGAAACAAGTCGACCAAGATTCCTTGGAGGACATATGAATCAAACTAAACTAGAAAAAATCTTTGAAAATCAAGAAAAATAAGGCACAAAATCTCTTTGAAGAAACTGAAAGGACAAGATGCAAAAGACACAAAAACAATCAAAGGAAAGGTTGTGAAACTAACCTAAGTCGATTGGAAAGAGTGAGGTGGCCTTGGGCACGATAGAAGTCGAATGGGAAGGCTCTTGGGACTGGAGAAAATCATAGAAGAAGCCAAAACTCTCGAGCAATAGGGAGATGGAAATTAGAGGAAGAAAGAAAAGAACTCAAGCAAAGTGAAGCCCTAGAGGAAGAAGGCAAGCTTAAATATCTCAAGGAGCTTGAGGCGGTTATGATGGTAGATCATCCTCAGCTAGTTTTGGCCTGCAGTGTGTCCCATCAGTCGTGCCATCTCTAACTCTTGATAGGGCATTTGTTACACCATACATAGACCTCTGTGCTAGATGAGTTTTCAAAAGAAATGTGTCTTTTCATGTCATTTGTGCATTAAGAAGCTTCGGCGCCAATCCAAAAAAGCCAAGTGATCTCACTCCTTAAGAGTAGGGGACTAGAAAAGGACTTTGACTGCAGTGATTTTTTCGTACTTCCTTCATTCGAAATTCAAACTAGAGAGTGGGGGGATAAGTTTTGGGGGTAAAATAACCTCGGCTAAAATCCTTAGCCATCGCCCCCTGTGTAGAAGTAACTCGTCGATCCTCACAACAACAAGTCCGTACCATGTAGTTTGTAGAAGGCACATTGAAATCCGGCTAGACGACCTTAAACAGTGGAGGAGAACTATTATTTGATTAACCTTTCTTCTTGACTTAGAATGAATGATAGGATCAAAGTTCAACCCTCCCAACCTAGATTAGTGATGAGCTTTGAAGGTAGTTGAAGTCTCAAATTATAGACAATGCGCTCCTCCTGACAGCACTCCTTCCAGTCATGCTCCTCCCAGATGAACTCCTTCCAGTCTACTCCTTCTGGATGAACTCCTCTAATCGTGCTCCTTTTGGATGAACTCCTCCAATCGCGATCCTTCCAACAGCGCTCCTCCTAGTCACACTCCTCTCGGTAGCACTCCTTCCTGGCGAACTTCTTTTAGATTCTCTCCTATCAGTCGTACTTCCTTCGACTGAAGTTCTTCCATTCAAATGCCTTTCATGATGAGCTTCTCCTAGCTAGTCATGAACCTACTTAGTCCATGTTATGCCTGTTAGCTGGAGTCCTCCAAAAGGATCTCGTCAAATCACTAATTCATGACAACCGCTCCATGAAGGATGGAGCATAGAACTTCAAATTTTAATTTAGGAGGTGCCTACCTCCATGTGACCCAAGAAGCTTCTGAACTCCTTGAAGCAGCTAGATATTGCCCCGACCAACCTCGATCGATAATATGTTTGCTGCATACATGGAAGTCTTCAACCTACGTCCTAACTCTAATAAATGGATCTCAAATGCCTGCAAGTCATGATAAATGACAACTCATCCTCCGTAACAAACTCCATATGGCTTGAACGGCCCATTACCAGATGGTTACGGTTGTCGCTATCAATTTGTTATATGCTCCATCTATAAAAGGGATTCTTCAGATACATTTTTCTCTAAGCTCTCCTCTCCTTCCAGTTACTCTGCCTCTCTATTTCTTGAGCACTCCATTCTAGTTGTTCAAAAATTGACTTAAGTATTGAAGAATCCTGTTAGAGCCACCCACGTCCAGTCTGGACTTTTATTTTGCAGGTCCCTCCGACAGCCTCATCTTCACACCTCCAACCATCTCTGGCGACGTTGCAGATTTTTGCACCAATAGCACCTATTGGCAGGTCATGTGTGTTAGGATGATGAGCTTGGAGTTAGGTAGGCCGAACTTAGAGATTGGCTTATGAATGATAGGTGGCAAATCTATAGCTGGTTAGACTCTATTTGTGCTGCCTTTAATAGCTTCAAGGAGTTTGGCCAACTTCGAGGAGTTTGGCCAACTTCGAGGAGGGCAGGGATTGATGGAAGCTTTCAAGCTAGAGGCCAGAGGGGGAATTGTTGAACTTTCTGAACTGTTATCAGATTTTCTGAAGGAGTTCAGCTATCTTTGAGATCAATGGATGAATGCTTTATTTTCAGAAGCTCTATTGTCCTCAAGATTGGCCTGGAGTTCGGATTGAAGGAGTGTTGTAATTCATTATCTGTGAAGTGGTTGATATTCTAGATTAGGAATCAGATTTGTGCTGATGATGAAGTCCTTTCAATATTCAAATTCATTCGATCGATATGCATGGTATGGGTTGGCTAGATCTATAATTATCAAAAAGAGAGAAAAAAATTTGGCCACGCACGAGTTCTACCGTTATCCTTAAAGTAGAGTAAAGAAGTTCGGTTAGGATAGAATCTAACTAAGGAGGAATTCAACTAGACGAGATTCCTGCCACAAGGTTAAAGAGATATGCTGTATGCCACAAAGGGATTCGACCGCACTCAAGGTCTGCCATAGATAAAATCGAAAGATGTTCGCACATTGATGGATCTCTGCTATCATCAGGATCAGAGATAGTTACCATGCCTTTCACTATTCGAGTTCAATCGGACGAAGTTTATCATGCCTTGAAGGAGTTCTGCAACTATTGGGAGAGAGGGGATTGTTACCACAAAGGAGTTCATCCAGCAACATGGCTTGAAGGTCGACCCCCTTAGGTTAAATCAGTTTAGTTGAAGTTTGGCCATGACTATTGTGACTCCATATGTGGTCAAATCAAGTTCGAACTTCTTATTGAACTTCGATGAGAGTTATTTTATCTCCAACAATGTGATATCACTACTCGATATGCTTGGATTTCTGATGAAACATAGGCTCCTTAGCTAGGATTATGGCACCATTATTGTCACAGTATAGAGGAACGGCATTCGATGGCATCACTTTGAGCTCTATGGTGAACTCTTAAACTAGAACACCTCCTTCACAACTTCCAATGTAGTGATATATTCTACTTCCATGATAGAATCTGCTATCACAGTTTGCTTGGAACTCTTTCAACTCATAGCACCACCATTACATATAAACAGACTTCTAGATGTCAACTTTTGATCATCTATGTCAGATATAAAATCTGAGTCTATAAACCATTGGATCTGAAGTTCTCCATTACTAAAGATTAGAAATATATCCTTAGTCCTTCTCAAGTACTTAAGGATACACTTCATAGAAGTCTAGTACTCTTTATCTAGATTCGACTGATACTTGCTCGTGACACTCACAACATCAGGTCGTGTACACAACATGGCATACATGAGGCTTTCTATTGCTAAAGCATAAGTGACCTTGCTCATGCATTCAATCTCCTCAGGTATGTAGGCACACATTTTTTTGAAGAGATGAATGCCATGTTTAAAGGGTACTAGTCCCTACTTGGAGTTTTTCATGCTGAACCTCTTCAGCACCTCTTTTATGTACATCTTCTATGAGAGACCCAACATCCTCTTCAATCTATCCCTATAGACCTTAATTTCCAATATGAAGGATGCTTCTCCTAGGTCTTTCATAGAAAGCACTTTTAACAACCATATTTTGACCATGGTCAATATGAAAATATCATTTTCAATTAGGAGGATGCCATCCACGTACAATACGAGGAAGACAACAGTACTCCCACTGATCTTTTAAAAATACAGGACTCCTCATTTTTGATGAAATCAAATGATTTGATCACATCATTAAAATGAGCATTCCAGCTCTGAGATGCTTGCTTTAGTCCATATATGGACCTTTGCAGCTTACAGACCTTGTGATTATTATCACTGGATGTGAAACCAATAGACTATTTCATAAAAATATTTTTCTTAAGATATTCATTTAAGAACATCATTTTAACATCCATTTGTCATATTTCATAATTGAAATAGGTTGCAACAACATGCAATGTATGGATGGATTTAAGCATGGCTACCAATGAAAAAGTGTCTTAATAGTCAATACCTTCATGTTGACTATACCCTTTCGCTACTAGCTTAGTCTTGAATGTCTGTACATTTTCATCTACACCTATCTTTCTCTTGAAGTTCCATTTACACTTAATAGGTACTATACCTTCAGTGGATCTACCAAGATCCAGACTTGGTTTAAGTGTATTGAGTCTATCTCTGACTTCATTGCCTCTAGCCATTTCTCAAAGTTGATTTCTAATATTGTCTTATCATAGGTTTTGGGATCATCACCATGAATCCCATTTTTCGTGAGAAATATCTTTTCTACATCCTTTGAAATAGTACCTAAGTACCTCTTAGGAGGATGAAAAATTCTATTTGATCTATGAGGTGGAGGAGGTTGTATTTGGATCAGCTTAGACTGACTAGGTTTCATAGGTTTCTTAGCTCGTTGCTCTTTGGAGACCTTCTCTTTTAGCCTAATCTATCTCTCGATGCCACCATCTTGAATAAATTATTTTTTAAGAAAAATAGTGTGTTGACTCATAATTCCATTATGGTCTTCTAGAAGATAGAAATAATATCCTAATGATCCTTTAGGATATCCTATGAACCAAGCTCTAAAGGATCTAGACTCTAATTTGTCCACCTGCTATCTCTTGATATGGACCGAACAATCCAAAATTCTGAGGTGACTCAAACTTGATTTCTTACCATGCCATATCTAATATGGTGTGGTAGGATTGGTTTTAAACGGAATCCTATTCAGCAGGTATATAGCTATCAATAAACTATGTCCCTAAAGAAACTTAGGGAGGTCCATGAAACTCATCATGGATTGGACCTATCTAACAGGATCTGATTTCTTCATTTTGAAACCTATTGAGTTGAGGCATTCTAGGTGGAGTCCATTGCGAGACTATGCCATTATTCTTGAGATAGTCCAAAAATTTTCAACTAAGGTATTCACCTTCTCAATCTAATTGAAGTATCTTAGTGGGATTTTCAATTTATTTTTTCACTTCGTGCCTAAATTTTTTGAACTTTTCAAAGATTTCAAACTTGTATCGCATCAAGTACACATACCCATATTGAGATAGATTATTGGTAAAGATAATGAAATAGACATAATTGCCTCTGGTTGGCATATAAAATAGGCTGCATACATCTATATGTACTAGGACAAGTAGGTCTCTGGCCCTTTCCCCATGTCCCATAAAGGGTAGCTTAGTCATTTTGTTTCAAAGACATGATTCACAAATTGGATATAACTCAGAAGTCAATGGATTCATTAGTTTGAATTTCTTTAATTTGTTAGTCCTACCTTTGAAAGGAATATGCCCTCAAGCCAATCAAAATTTGTAATTTGATGGGCTATTCTTTTATCTTCCAAACTCATGTAATGATATTTTCAAATAAATAAAGGCATTTATTTCATTATTTACTACATCCTAATTATTTATTTAAGATTATGATGAACTCCATAAATTAGGGCTATGATTTTAGGATTATGATGAGATCATACTTGTGAGATCTAAAATCTTAAAATTCTAATTTAAAATATTTCTAGTCGATGGAACATTGAGTTGGAGATCAATGTTTCTGGAAAGCCTGGCACATCCTATGGATGCTTGATGAAAGAGTGATTGATCTCACTATCACTTATATATGACACTAATACAAGGATGTGAGTGCTCATTAGAAAATAAGTTCACTAAATTGATCCAACCCGAGAACATCTAATGGAGTCTTATCTACATGTCAATAGATGGTTCACATAGTGGGAGTTGTGCATGTCATCCTTTGATCTGAGACTACCATAGAACTGTATATGTATCAATCCATATTTTGGTTCATACTCATTGATGACTTAGTCATGTACAGGGTGTTCTGGATATGGTGGATTATAAATGAAGGTTGTGAGTAGGTCAACATGGAATCGATCACTCCTGATAAAAGAAGATCACGTCCTACATGCTTTAATCAAATGATGATTCAGAAAGTCTTTGATCAAAGCATAATGAAAATTAGAAATAGTTTCAAATATTTTATTAATCGAATCATCATAATAATATTGAGAGAAATATGAATATGATATTGGGTTTGATATATTTTCATATCTAAAGTCATATTCGGAATGCATGATGATCAAAGGATCTTATTGCATAATAACTTTTCACTGAAGGATATTTTTGATATTTTCATCAAAATTTTATATCTTTCGAGTAGACACAATATGTTGCTGATGTCAATCTTGTCTTATGAGTTTGATCAAATTAAGGAATTTAATTTGATTATTAATTAAAAGTACTCTAATTGGTTAAATCGGGTTAGCTAGTTTTGACCAAAATCGTTTTGGTTGAGTTCTAACCAGATTAGGTCAAATCGCACCTGGATCCACTACTGGCTAGATGTGAAACCTAATGGATCACACACAAAAACAATCGATCAAGGATATAATTGGATCAGATCATGTTTGTAGGTTGAATATGCTAGCACATATTGCAAATCCTAGCACCTAGATTCAAATCGGAGTCAAATTGGGTTCCAATTTGGACAAATTAAATCCAATTTGAGTCAAATCAAATTTGGCTAATTGATTGGGTTGTCTCTTGGCTTGCTGACCAAGGGATTAGATATCATAAATAAGCCACCCATGTGCCAAAGACTCTCTTTCTTTGGCATGTGGGATTTGGCCCATGCACTAGGGACATATGGCACATGGATATATTTTGACACCAAAGTCTTCCTTAGCTTTTCACGTAAATTTTGTTACATGATTTTAGATGAAGAGAAGGCATAGAAGAGCTCTTCTGCTAGTTATTCTCTTCGTTGGTTATCAGGGTTTTAGATAACCAAAGAGTCTTTGCCACCTCCTTGCTTGTAGGTTTCACTTGGACCAAGTCAAAGCTTTTGAAACTTTGACTCTTCCATGCCAATTTTCTCCACACTAAAATTCAGATGAGGCATCCCCTTTCTTGGCCATTGGATGGCCATCTTATCTAATCTCATCCCTTTATGGTGCCACATATTGAAGTCCTGTGACTCTTTGGAAGAAACATACATAGAAATTTTACAAAGAGTCCTTCTGCTTTAAGGCACCTCTTCATATCAATTCTATATATTTTGTGTGGTACTTTTTTTTGAAGGGGCATGAGATAGGCTGATGGGCATGAGATTTTAAATGAGAATAGGCATGAGAAAAATGAGGAGGCTCCCCTACATACATTATAAATAGGGGCGCACTCCATAGTGTCAAGTAAATTTTTGAGAACTCTTCTTTCTTTCTTACCACTCTCCATAGTTGTCCCTTTTCTTTCTTCCTTCTCTTATTAAGACAAGTCCTAATTAAGGACAAAAGATCTACTTTAGGACAAGGGCTTAGGAAGATTGCAAAGGAAGACAAGTAAAAAAAAAAATAAGAAAGGATAGGAAAGAAGGATAATAGCAAAGGCTAGGAAAGGTTCTGCCAAAATAATTAAAGTTCTTATCATAAGAATTTTAATTAAAATAAACAAAGGTGCTGGTGTCTTAATCAAGTCCCCATGTGGATCAATATTGGAAGATGAACATGTGGGCACCTGGTGGAACCCCTGACGAACTGTTACTAGTGATCAAGGTCAAGTTGGAGTTTAGCGATTAGAGGTATGTTCTAATACCTTCATTTATGTTATAAATACATATTATATGATTTAAATTCTAACAAGATGGTCCTAGGTTTTGGGTTTGGTTATATGATTTCATAATTTTGTTTTGAAATTCATGCTTCTTCTCTGCACACCAAACCCAATAGTGGTATCAGAGCAAACCTTATTAGACTAAATCATATGTTATTATGTTTATGCTTTAATGGCAAAATTGTCAATATGATATGATCATATTTGAAATTTTAGTATGTTTTTAATGTGATGTGATCATGTTTAATTATTCATAATTAGATTATGATGTATACCATTCTGTAAGGTTGTCCTGGCATAGTGACAATTGTTCACTATGTGATGATGGTTGTCCTAGAATGATTATACATGCTATTATGTTTGTTATATATCATGATTGATATATATTCTTGTATTCATTATGATTTTAAATTAGAATATGCGAAGAGTCCATTTAAAGCCCTCTATAAAAATTATATTAAATTATTGTGCAATCAACCAATAGCAGAATCAATCAGGATATAAAATTGATCAATCGGTGTCTAGAAAAGTGGTTCATGATTGGTAAAGAGAACGTGATTTTTAATTTGTTCCGTTCTCTGACCTGGTCAATTCATTGGTATCTAAAAAAAGCAACGGAGGGACCCCCACCTCTCTTCCACTTTCCTAACCGATTCAATTGATTTAATTCTAGATTGGGTGCTTAGGCATTTCTATTGAAATTTGGATCCGATACGCAATTGAGCCAGCTCAGATACGCAATCGAGCTGGCTTAGGATGAGATCGAGCTAGCTCGAGGCAAATTCGAGCCAGCTCTCTTAAGCAAATAGAGAGCGGTGCTTGGGCCAGACGCTATTGAGCCAACTTGACTGTAGACCGAGCCAGCTCGATGGATGAATTCTTTTGATTCACTATATTAAAGGCCTTCCTTCATGCTAGTTCATTATTATGTCATAAACCATATTAGGTTTATTGCGTAGCCACAAGACTGATTATGGAACTGATGTAATATTGATCTAGTGCATAATGATGCTTATGACATTTTGGATATGCTGCTTTGTTGTGTAACCATAAGGGCAGTTATATTTCATTATGACTGTATACAAATGAAGAGTCTTACTTAACTAAAATATTATAGTTTGTTGTCCTAACACCAAGCTATTAATGTTTTAGAGAACAAGAATATATTGAGAATTGCATAAGATGCAATTGGAAAGAGTTTCCTACCTTTGAACTTATAAAAAGGTTTGTTGTGCAACCACAAGATTTTTTTATAAGGAATTGGATCTCAATCCCACTAAGAAAAAAATTAGGTTTTCTTGATTATCATATTTGAGGATTACATTAAAGTTCTAATTTAATTATGTTCATCATCATGAGTTATTTGCTTATGTAATGTTCTTTATTATGTAGAATAAATAGCTTCTTCACTTTCACTACATTCAATTTTTTATTCAAATAAGTTGACTAGTCTTAACTATATGGATTGGCTGAGAAACCTAAAAAAAATATTCAGTCAAAAAAAAACTCTCCTATATTCTTGATGCCCC
Organism: Cocos nucifera; assembly: GCA_006176705.1. Lineage (NCBI taxonomy): Eukaryota > Viridiplantae > Streptophyta > Magnoliopsida > Arecales > Arecaceae > Cocos > Cocos nucifera. The sequence goes on along the minus strand of QRFJ01000935.1, from coordinate 191,151 downwards.
TGATCTTGAGTCATTAGGAGAAGATGCTATAGAGGAAGAAAAGTCCACATACAAGATGTGGCAAAATGATTCTCTTACTATCAAGTGCATCATACTTGTGTTGGGAATTATGTCCCAAAGCCAATTATCAGCCTATTGATGGTTGAGCTATTTTATAATTATAATTAATTTATTAATTAATAAAATATTTTGACATCTTTTTCATCATAAGTTTACATCTTCTAATAAACTCCATTATTATGATAAAGTCCTTAGGACTATTTAGTTTCGATAAAGAGAGAATTTATCGATTAGTCCTTAAATTTGTTCACGATCAAATGATAGATTATTAATTAGGACAACAGCATCTATTCGAGCATAGGTTGCTATATGCCATATAGGTTGGTTGTCCTCTTAACCAAAGAAGTGTGGAGACACTGGTATGGCATACAGATGAGATGTATAGGATACATCATCATTGAACGTGACCAACTTCTAGAGCATTCTGCTATCGAGAATGTCTTTTGAATGGGATATAGGTATAAGTATCCCTTAGACCTGAAGATCACCTCAGTGACTTGCAAGCAACTCACTGTGCTTTGGTATCCAAACTCAATTGAAATTTTTAATTCAGCAATGGAAGGCTTCTAGGGCACAGTCAAGTACTTGTAAAGTCGGAGTGTGATCAAGATAGGAATTGACCACTCCAAGAGTTGGAGAAGAATGTATCACTCTATTTCAATATAGCAAAATCTTGGCCAAGGTAATCCATCAGATAGATTTGATATTTTGAAATATAATATGGACAATCTGTTCAAAGTTGATAGTTGAACTCTGAGGTGTCCTATGAGCATTGTGGTCAAGAGGATGAATTATATGGAAACTATATCCACATGGGTTCTAAGGATGGTGTTCTACACCTTCGACCTATCCGGTTGTCGGATATCATTGTTAGATGGTCACTTTAATTGATACAAAAATTTATTTCTATACTACAGACTTAGGTTTGGACCTATGAGGTCACACACATTAGAGCTTATAATCTGATCGGATGGTTGATCAACGATTAAGAATCGTTCTAAGGTTAAACAATCAATACGATTGGTGTTTAACCTAGTGCAAGTATTGCAGAAGGATCGTTTAGCAATTAGATTATTAATTGACTTAATTTGATTAAGCCAATAGTTTAAGATTAAGTTTAATTAAATATAATTTAATTAGATTTAGTTTGGGCTTGATTGGATCTAGTCCAATTGGTTTATTGGATAAGTCAAGTGCAAGGAAGAACTAGTCCTAGTCTAACTAGGACTCAAATTAATCTAATTTTTTAATTTGATTAGAAAATAAATCAAAATTAAATCTAATTAAATCTGAATATTAATTTAAGTTCTTAAATAGGGTTAGGGTCTTATTTAATTGGTTTGGTTTAATCATTGATTTTATTTGGTTAAAAGATCTTGTTTGACCAAGTCAAAACAGGAGTCCTAGTGTGACTAGGACTCCCTATCACTTGCGCCACTTAATCCTCACGCCCCATGCCCTTTTTATTTTATTTCTTTTGTACAAATTCTCCACTCCCATGGCTTCTCATGCGCTCTTTCTCTCCTTCTTTTCTCATAAGGCAATTTATTGGAAAACCAAGTCAAAAGAGGAGTTAGTTTTGCCTAGGATTCTATGAGATAAGAATTCATTATTGACCAAAATACCTTCCCTTGAGTGCCAGTGTTGTCCCCCCTCTTTAATAATTAATTCTTCTCCTTACTTCCATGAAAAATATTTTTTTTTTGTTTTCCCTCTCTTGCTGGTCCACATCAATAATTGTGGAGGAGGCACCCAAGAGTTGGGTGCCCCAACAACTTTTCATGTTTGGATATTCCTAGTCTAGGATTTTGATCTAACATGGACTCTTCTTTTTCTCTATTTATTAGATGAATTCTTTATTCTAATTCTTTTATGAAATACATATAGCTTTGGGAGAGATTTGGGGTGTGCAAAAATTATAGGAAGAGGATCCTTGGGCGTTGGGGTTCCATAGGCATCAAACTAGGTGTCTAGGTGAGAGAAAAGAGAAGAAGAAGAAGAGGATCTTCTTCTAGGGCTGTTTTATTTTCAATCTCTCCTCCTTTTTGTTAAGTTTTTTTTTTGAGAGAGTCTTAGATCAGTTAAACTCTCATTCTTTCCTTCTTATATTTTGGAGAGTTCCAAATTTTGAAAGAAGAAAGCATTGGATCCATCGTCATCGAAGAAGGATCGGCATAGTACTATCATGCTGTGCTAATTTTCTGCATCGGACTTCAAATCAGCATTAGATTTCATATCAGAGATCATAGGCTCATCGTGTGGATGACGACTCCTAGAGGCCAGAACGTGTGTGCAATGTGGCTGTGACTTCATCCTCAAGTCCTGGATCAGTAAGTTAGAACTATCTAACTTGCTCAGATAATAGATCTGATCTATTAACTTCATACCTGCATTTGATGTAGTGTATGATGTAGATCTAGGTTAGATTGATTTGATCAATCTTTTACTTTCTTATTTGATTTTAATTTTTAATTTAATATCATATCTTGATCATGTAATAGATCTAAAATCTAGCTATTTATATATTTATTTAAATAAATATTTAATTTATTTAAGTCTTTCACTGCAAGATCTTGAAAAAGATTTCAAGATCTACCTATAAAACCCTAGATCTAGTTCCTTCAATTGGTATCAGAGCAAGGTTGTTATTACATGATTTTTATACATATTTAGATTATTTCTTAAATTAGATATAATTTATAATCTAATTATTAAATCTAAAATTAAAAAAAATTTAGATCTCATGAACTGCCATAATGTTATCCTACTGTAAGGTTTATCCCTTATAGTGAATAGGTTATCCTAGTTCGTGATGATCTAACTCTAATCATAAATTTATTAGATTTGATCTAATTTTATTTATAATTTAATAGATTTAAAATAATTTTAGATCTAAAAATAAAATATTTTAGATTGCACGAACTGCCATAAAATTATCTTGCTGTAAGGTTTACCTCTTACAGTGAATAGATTATCCTAGTATATGCTAATCTAAAATATTAATCATAAAATTTTAAATTAGATCTAAAAAATTTTATGATCTGATTAAAAATATTTTAATCTAATTTTAATCTTTATAAATATGTTAGATTTGATCTAAGATGATTTATGATTGATTATTATTGAAACAGTTTCAATTACATGAACCTATTTAGATTAGATCTAAAGTAGATTCATGTTTATGTTACTTGCATATTGATTATGAATCAAACATGTAACTTGGTTGATAGAACCATATTGTAAAAATATTTTACAAACATGAAAATTATTTTCAAAAAATCAAACCCCAATCCTCAGTCCAAAACTTAATTAAGAATTAAGAAATTATTTGATTAGGTTCTAGGATTGTAAATTGAAAATCCTATGACATGAATCATAACATATTGGGTTAATGGGTTAGTGAAGATTAGGTCCATTAATTGGGTTAGACCTAGGGTTAGATTAAAGAATGGACTTAATTAGAAAATTGACTAAATCTAATTAATTATTGTCTTAGATTAGGTTAAGGAATCTCTAGATCAATTGCAATAGTTGTAGTTGATCAAGTCCATGTCTTTAACAAGACCCAAGATGGACTTGATTCTTGGCTACGCAATCTTGCATGAATTGTTAGGTTGATCTAATTAAAACTAATTAAATCAGTTGGTATTTAAGGTAAACCAAACCAGTGGTTTTTAATTGGCAGCTTGCTTACCTGGCCATTTCTGATGGTGACTAAGGCAAGCCTTGTAGATCCTTCCACTGATCGAACTTACCTGGCCTCTTGGTGAGATTATGTTTTGATCAGATCGCTTAACTATTCGAGTTGACCCATGTTAGCTAGGTAAATCAGTTTGACTGATTTAGGTGCTCTTAGACCAGCCTATCAATGATCTCCCTTAAGCTGACTTGGTGAAGTTAGTGGAAGGATCATGACAAGTTGGTTAATCTGACCTACTCGCTTCTATAAATTAAATCCTCTAAAATTACTAGATCCCTAAAATAAAATAGTTATATGATAACTGGATCATAGCCTCCCATTAAAGTGGATGATAATGAGTCCATCAATTGGATAATCATTAGAGGCCCAAAGGCTGGGTGCTTATCGATTGATGAAATTATCATTCATTATATGATCTCTTGGATATATCTTTCTAAATGGTGGTTAGGTGGGCCAACCAAAGTTGGGCCTGATCATTCATTAGTTGGATGGGCTAAGTATGGTCATGTTAATGGTTGGACCTAACTGGACCCTTTTCTGAGAAGGCCAATGCCAACTGATCAGGGCCTGAGATAAAATTTAATTACTGAAAATTGTTTAAAAAAATAATTGGTTATGAACCAACCCTTAGATGTACATGGATGGGCCAACCAAAGTTGGGCTTGTATACAATCTATTTGGATTCTAATACCCACTAAGGAATAAGGGTAATTCCTCAAATTGGAGGTAGAGGCTACCAATTTGAATAAAATATTGGAAGAAACCTTTGATTAAAGTCTAAATCTTTAGGTTTAATGAATCAATTACTAATTAGGTTTTGGTTTTTTTTGTGCAGACATGGCTACTTTCCTATCGCCTCGATCATTATTGGACAATGATAAGTTGGTGGGATCCAACTTCAATAGCTGGTACCAAAAGTTAAAGATTGTCTTAGAGCATGAACGGATCCCATATGTGCTGATGGATCCTGCATCTGAGGAGCTAGATGCCAATGCACGTGGAATAGTCTGAGATACTTATCAGAAGTGGCTCAGTGATCGAACCATAGTTCACTGCATTATGCTGGCTACGATGAGCGATGAGTTTAGTCATAGGTTTAAGATAGCTCAGCCAAATGAATTGCTCCAAGTGTTGGAGGATTCTTTTGGCACACCCGATGACGTTGAGAGGCACAAGACTAGTTGCACCATCTTCAACGCCAGAATGTAGGATGGAGCCTCTGTCACTAATCATATACTGTATATGATCGAGCTGAAGAATTAGCAATGCTTAGTCCATTCGGATCATGCTTGCCATTGCTGCCACTCGCACTGACTATAAGGATGCTGGCAGATGGATGTGAAGATAGCTTTTCTAAATGAAGAGCTGACCGAAGAGGTATATATGATACAACCTGAAGGATTCTCATCCATAAATGAGTCCAAGGTGTGCAAGCTTCAGAGATCCATTTATGGATTGAAGCAAGCATCGCGAAGTTGGAACATGCATTTTGATAAAGTGATCAAAACGTATGGCTTCGTTAAGAATGGAGAAGAACTCTACATTTACAAATGGATAAATGGTCTAGTAGCGGTATTTCTTATTTTGTACATGGATGACATTCTCTTAATTGGGAATGATATCCCTGTACTACAAGGAATAAAAGTCTGGTTGTCATCATAGTTCTCCATGAAAGGAATTGGATGAAGCATCCTACATCCTAGGGATGAAGATCTATAGGGATAGATCTAAAAGGATGCTTGGTATATCATAGTTCAGCATGAAGAATTCCAAAAAGGGCTATCTTTCGATAGACCAAAAAATTTCTCTCTTTTAAAAGGATTGTCTGACAACTCCTGAAGAGAGAGAGCAAATGAGTAGAATCCCATATGCTTTGGCAGTGGGGTCTATTATGTATGCAATGACATGTACAAGACCAAACGTGGCATACTCACTAGGAGTGGTGAGTAGATACCAATCTGACCTTGGAGAAAATCATTGGAAGGTGGTTAAAACCATTCTTAAGTATTTGAGAAATACTAAGAACCAATGGTTGGTTTATGGTGAGTCAGATCTAAAGCTTGTGGGGTTTACAGACTTCAGCTTTCAATCTGACCATGATGACAGTAAAAGTGTGTCAGGATATATCTTTAATCTAAATGGTGGAGATATCTGCTGAAAAAGTTTAAAGCAGCATATAGTGACTGACTCTATTTAATGAAGCAGAGTACATGACAGCATCAGATATAGCAAAGAAAGCTATGTGGCTGAGGAAGTTCATCACCAAGCTCGGAGTAGCACCCTCCATTGATGTTCCAATCCTACTCAACTATGACAGTACTGGCACCATAGCTCAAGCAAAGGAATCGAAGGCACACTAGTGGACAAAGCACATTCTACATCGCTTTCATTTGATCCATGAAATTATGGATTGTGGTGATGTCGACCTTCAGAAGATCGATGGAAAGGAGAACCTAGTCGACCCCTTCACTAAAGCCCTGGCAATCAAGGAGTTCGACAATCATAAGTTGAAGATGGATATTACTATGCTGAGTGGCTTTAGAATAAGTGGGAGTTGTTGGAAATTCTGTTCCAAAGCCAATCATCATCCTGTTGACAATTGAGCTATTTTATAATTATAATTAATTTATTAATTAATAAAAATATTTTGGCTTTCTTTTCATCATAAGTTTACATCCTCTAATGAACTCCATTATTATGATGAAGTTCTTAGGACTATTTAGTTTCAATAAAGAGAGAATTTATCAATTAGTCCTTAAATTTATTCATGACCAAATGATAGGTTGTTAATTAGGATAATAGCATCTTTCGAGCATAGGTTGCTATATGCCATATAGGTTGGTTGTCCTCTTAAACAAGAAGTGTGGAGACACTGGTATGGCATACAGATGAGATGTATGGATACATCATCATTGAAAGTGACCAACTTCAGAGCATTCTACTATCGAGAATGTCTCTAATGGGATATAGGTATAAGTATCCCTTAGACCTGAGATCACCTTAGTGACTTGCAAGTAACTCACTGTGCTTTGGTACCAAACTAATTAAATTTCTAATTCAGCAATGGAAGGCTTCTAGGCACAGTTAAATACTTGTAAAGTCAAAGTGTGATCAAGATGGAATTGACTACTCTAAGAGTTGGAGAAGA